>CM055907.1:42224311-42824311 GCA_029582155.1 Panopea generosa
GAATCATGAAACTCACACATCGATGGAACAAGTGTATAATGAAAGAAGGAGCATACTTTGAGTAGGTTTAAAATCGATATTTAAAAAATAATGAGCCACAAATCAGCACTGAGGGTTGTCCACCTAGATAATGACCGCCCCTCGTATAACTCTATATAATTAATTACTGTATTCACAATTCAAGTTGTCTCTCTTACACCATACTATAAAACATAAACGAATTTTCAAATCAATAAATAAAGATAATGAAATCACAATCTTAATACCGTAACGGTTTATGATTAGAAAAGAAATTGATATATAACAGCATACAGGTAAAATGTTTACAATTATTTATTAACTATTATTCATTTAAACATGATATATTATGTATTAACTAAGCGGGTTTCGAGATTACAAAGTAAACATGATGCACGTACCTAAACGAATAGCCAATTTAACTAACGAATACAGTGTCAGTAAACAGTTGTTATACATATACAAACATCGTCTGTTAGATGTGTTCAACCATACACTGTCTGACATATACAACCATCAGTTGTTATATATATACACAACAATCGTCTGTTAGACGTGTTTAGCCATACACTGTCTGACATATACAACTATCAGTTGTTATATATATACAACAATCGTATGTTAGACATGTTCAACCATACACTGTCTGAATAGACAACCATCAGTTGTTATACATATACAACAATCGTCTGTTAGACGTGTTCAACCATACACTGTCTGACATATACAACCATCAGTTGTTATATATTTACAACCATCGTCTCTCAGACATGTTTAACCATACACTGTCTGATATAGACAACCATCAGTTGATATACATATACAGTCATCGTCTATCAGACACGTTTAACCATACACTGTCTGACATATACAACCATCAGTTGTTATATATATACAACAATCGTCTGTCAGACATGTTCATCCATACACTGTCTGACATATACAACCATCAGTTGTTATATTTATACAACAATCGTCTGTCAGACATGTTCTACCATACACTGTCTGACATATACAACCATCAGTTGTTATACAAATACAACCATCGTCTGTCAGACATGTTCAACCATAGACTGTCTGACATATACAACCATCAGCTGTTATATAAATACAACCATCGTCTGTCAGACATGTTTAACCATACACTGTCTGATATATACGTTACAACCATCAGTTGTTATACATATACAACCATCGTCTGTCAGACATGTTTAACAATACATTGTCGGACATATACAACCATCAGTTGTTATATATATACAACCATCAGTCGTTATACATATACAACCATGGTTTGTCAGATATGTTTAACCATACACTGTCTGACATAGACAACCATGGATTGTTATAATTAATTTAATAATTTAATCCTCTTACAAATATTTACTAGTTGAGGTTTATCGGTGCATGTGTTTTAAGATTCAATAAATGACTTGAAACTTAAAATTTGTTACACATCGTCATATCAAATGGGTTAAAATTTTGAAATTCGCTGGAGATGCACTCTCTACACACGGACCATCAACAGATAGCCTAGTGTGGCGTTGTAATTTGATAGTCTCCTCTTACAAATAGTCACTAGTTGAGGTTTATCGGTGCATGTAATATATACCGTCATTACATGTTTGAAGATATATTTATACTTAAAATGCGTTACACAACGTCATATAATCGGGGTTGAAAGGTTTACCTTTACATCGTTTATTTTAAGTTTAAAAAATCGTCCTTGGGGAATACAGTATATTACTGTATGTTATTATTTAACAGGGAAAATAAGTATCCATGCTCTCTTAAAGGGAGCATATCAGGAAAAAAATGCTTTGAATGTTTTGAAACGATAAATTATTTTTAAAATGGATATAAAGCATCTCATTATCAATTATAAATAAATGGTATGGTTTAATGAACTTCGCATCATCATTATGCAACATATTTTGTGACGTATAAAATAAGTTGCCTGATATCATTTTGATTTCTCTTTGATCCGTTATACAGTAAATATTGTTTGATCTTGGAACCTGTCCGAATGAAGATGCGAAGGTCATCAAACAGTATTCAATTGCTGTCTATTTTTAGAATAAGGATTTCGTTTAAAATTTACCACTCCAATTCAAATACATGTATCGATTTTGTCACATTGTTTGTGGACTTGTCAAACGAAACCATTCGGATTTTATTTGATAATGATATGTTTATGCTTTTTATCCATTTTAATAATTATTTCATTTTTAAAACTTTTTTTCTGATATACTCCATATGAAATAAAAAAACATGCTATTAAGACACTTAAAATATATACCCCATCAAAATATTTGCATTCTTTATGCACTCCGTTTAAATGAAGGATAGGGAAAATTCAGTTTCATTTTCCAATTAAAACAGCAGAGCGGCAAAGTTCAAAATATACCAGGTTAATTTTGAAATTCGTAAATTGTAGGTAACAAGAAGTAGTTATTATTATAATGGTATTTTTAAACAGATCACTGTACAATATGGATTTTTATCGTACGAGTCAATGCTGTGGTGAACATCTGTATTGGACAAGACGTCGCAACGATATCAAATAAAAATAGTAATAATAACGTTGCAATACAATTTATTTTATAAATAATAATGATAGTAAGAAAGATATAAAAGTGACAATGATGAAAATTAGTAAAATGATATTAATGACAAAATATAATATTAATAATAATAATCATAGTACAATAATAACAAAAAGATAAAAACAATATTGGTAATACTAATAATAATAATATTGAATGAATAATAATAATAAATAAATGATAAAAAGATACAAATGATGAAATAATAATATTGAAATTAACAATAATGATCAAACACATAATAATAATAATGATAATACTAATAATAACATAATAACAATATTGATATTAATATATTAATAATAATTCATTATAGTAATACTGTACGTATAATAAAAAAAGAAAATGGTTATAATTTAACTGTTCATAAAATAATAATGATGAAAATAAAAGATATTAATAGTAAAAATAGTCATAGTACTTAATTTTATAAAACTATAATGATAAAATAAAATTATCTAAAAATGCTTTTTAATAAAAAAAATGCTGATATTAATACAAATGATATAAAAAAAAAATTGAAGTATGTATAAGTTACTGTAGTATTAGTTGTAGTTATAGCTTTAGAACCAGTGGTGTTGGTAGTAGTAGAAGTAACTACAGCAGTTGTAGTATGAGTAGGTTTAGTAGTTACTGCAGTAGTAGTAGTTGTAGAAGTAGTAGTAGTAGTAGAAGTAGTAGTAGTAGTAGTAGAAGTAGTACATGTAGAAGTAGTAGTAGTAGTAGCAGCAGTAGTAGTAGTAATAGCAGCAGTAGTAGTAGTAGTGATAATATTAGCAGTAGTAGTAGTAGTGGTAGTAGCAGTAATAGTAGTATTAGTAGTAGTAGAAGTAGTAGTAGTAGTAGTAGTAGAAGTAGTACATGTAGAAGTAGTAGTAGTAGTAGTAGTAATAGCAGCAGTAGTAGTAATAATATTAGCAGTAGTAGTAGTCGTAGCCACAGCAGTAGTAGTATTAGTAGTTACTGCAGTAGTATTAGTAGTAGTAGTAGTAGTAGTAGTAGTAGTAGTAGTAGTAGTAGTAGTAGTAGAAGAAGTAAAAGTAGTAGTAGTAGTAGACGTAGTAGTAGTAGTAGTACTGCATATTATATAAATTGAATGTACGAATCATTTTACAGCACTCTGGTTATTAGCATTTGGAGTTTGCTTTTTTGTTCACAAAAAATATTGATGACTACATTTTTGCTTCTCTATTTTTATAATATGTTTTGTATTATACATATATCTTTATTACAAGTAATATGTATTAATTTTGATGACCTGGCGGATCGCTCTAATGAGTTATCTCGTTAACAGAAGGTAAGAACGTTCTTGTGTCTTTTTCTAAAATGGCGGCATCCTGTCACATTCCTGTCATCACTGAGGTGGTGGGTTCGAGTTGAGTACAGTTCAATATATGTTTGCAAAAGTTTGCCAGAATTTTACTAGCGGAAGGATGGTTGTCAACTGAGATTCTTTGTATTGCATATCAATCGCATTTCAAATGTATTTACTTAAGTGTACTAATATGTACGAAAAGCCGTAAACAAACCAATCAATTCAAAACTGAAATCATTTCTGTTGTTTTTCGATGCTGTATATTTTTAATAATAAAATATTCAACAAGTAATATATATTGTTTGTACAAGTGTGCTGTAAGGTCATCGTGAGTAATAGTTGAGGTAGAGCGACTGAAGAAAAGATGGTTCCGGGATAGACTATCGGTAAGCCTTGTTTAGTCATCGAGTCCGGCACAGTATCCACATTTCAATCCATCGAATGTGATCTACTCTGTTATAGGATTCCGTTTTTAATTGACTACAGTTCATACACAGCACCTACATTCAACCATAAAATGGTAATTTACATAATCATTCCTTATAGAATAATAAGGAACTGATTTTTTTTTCAAATTCAATTTGTTATTAAACTTTGTGACGAATGGTTTTGTATTATCATTTTGTCTTTTTTTTATAGCTAAACTGAGCCGAGGGCTCCCAGGTGACCTTTGGTGATTGAACTGTCCGTCCGTCCGTAGTTTGTTTTTGTCTCAAACGACCTTTCGTTTTTCTCTGCAATCGCTTGACAATGTTTTACCAGATTTGGTATGAAACATTCTTACACGAACTCTCTTAAATTTGATCAAATTATAATCCAGGGATTAAATTTGGCCCTGCCCCAGGAGCTTATTAATTGGTCTATTCCATATGTCAAAATTTGTGTCCATAATAACAAGGCGTGGCGCTTTTAAATGTGTTAAGTGATATCATCTAATCATTTCTTTGAGGTTTGTTCAAGCCATGACACCACAGTCAACATTGGCACCGACCAGTTAATCATGAGGGAAAGTCCATTTAAAAATCTTCTTTTCCATAATTGACCACAGGGATCCGTCACATGCTATGATAGAGGGGATTTTTTTTAATAAATTTTTTTTTTTTAAATAATAATTTTTTTTATATGTTTTTTATCCAATTCAAGTACTTATATGTAAAAATATATATATACACACATAAATCATATATAGAGACAAGGGGAAGAACATGGATAATTTCAATTTTGACCCCAACGTTCTTGTACCCCATGCTATCGCGCCACATTTTCATAATATCCGACTCATAACTACTCAACTACATGGGCAAAGAATAATACTAACAGAAAATGTATACTTTTACCACATTAAAATGTATCACAAACTCGTAAATTATGATTTTCTATATACCGAAACGGTTGTGTTTGCAAGTCAGACACGATCGCGTAAAGCATTGACACGGTCGTGTCCAAGAGTAAACGGCAATAAATAGCGGTAGAACTTGCTGAAACAGGTTATAATTAATAAGAATGTTAATAAATACACTAACTGTAAACAATTACCAACCTCGGAAAGCTCTATCGGCGAAGAATACGAAGAATCAGTACTTGTAGTCGACTAAATACATTCTAAATATCTGTACTGACAGCCTACTAAATTAGTTCTGAATATATGTACTGACAGCCTACTTGATTAGTTCTTAACATTTGTACTGACATTCTACGCAATTAGTTCTGAATATTTGTACTGACAGCCTATTTGATAAGTTCTTAACATTTACACTGTCAGTCTACGCATTTAGCTGTGAATATCTGTACTGACAGTTTATCTATTCAATTCTAAACATTTGTACTGGCAGTCTACTTATTCAGCTCCAAATAGCTGTAATGACAGTCTATTTATTCAATCTAAACATTTATACTGGCAGTCTACTTATTCAGCTCTGAATAGTGTACCGACAGTCTACTTATTTAATTCTAAACTTCAGTACTGAAGCTCACTTAATCAATTCTGAACATCTATACCGACAGCCTACGTATTCATTTCTAAACATCTGTACGGACAGCCTACTCTGAATATCTGTATCGACAGTATTATTCAATTCTGATCATTTGTACGTACAGCCTATCCGATCCGTTTGGAAAATCAATACTGACAGCCTACTAGGTCTGAAAATCAATACTGACAACTTACCTATTCAGTTCTGAAGATTATTCACATTTGTTAAATCATCATCATATAAAATGGATGATATAACGGCCAATCATTTTTTCTAATGCTCATTGTTAAGACGTAGTTCAGCTTAATCAAATTACAGCTTACTATTTATGTTTTGATAAAAAATATGAGAAATTTAACAATATCATCGGGACGTATAACACTAAAGTATAAATGACATGAATTATATCCACATGTTAAATGTATTAACAATCATACCACGCAAGTCAAAATTAAATGTGAAGCTTTTCGTCATCTCCAACAATAATATATTGATGTAATCATACTAAAACCTGATGATTAAAAGTGACGTTTACAATAATTTTATCGACCATATAAAGTATAATACGTATAACTCGTTCCTGCAAATCACTGTATTTACACTTCGAGTTATCTCTCTTACACTATAACAAAACTCAAACAAAAGTGGAATTTCCAAATCTATCAATTGAGATAAGTGGAATCCCAATAAAAAGGAAATTCCGATTAAGTATTGGAATTTCCAAATCTATGAATAAAAACAACGAAACATTTATCTTGAAAACACTTTCTGATAAAGAAAAAGGAAGGTAATATAAAAATCAGCGCACAGGTAAATATAATTAAAATTACAACTTTATCAACATATTATATACTAATATTGTATAGCTATTCAAAATGATATAATGTGTATTAAACATGATGGTTACAACATCACACAGTAACTATGCTTACATGTGCGTATTGCACTCTCATGTTAGCTCATTTATGATAAGTGAAAATGCGTACGTTATCTTATCAAGTTTTCAGCAATACAAATAAAGGTGGTGTTACATTTTAGAACAAACCGTTCACCGTGTGAAAGACAATGAATAAAAACACAATAAAAACACAAACAAGCGTCACTGTTATCTTTCCAATCTACGAAATAGAAAATAAAAGTATTATGACAAACAGATATGTGTTATGGTTTGATGTGTTATGCTTTGATGTGTTATGGTTTGATGTGTTATGGTTTGATGTGTTATGGTTTGATGTCAAATACAGCCGTGGAAAGGAATATATAACACATGGTTTATCGGTTAAGAAAGGTGTTTCCTTAATGCTCGTTGTTTTCAAATTTAAAGTAAAGACATGTACTGACTAATACATTATGTAGGGACCCAAGTGCTGTGGCATTGAGTGAGGCACATATTTAGTTCCGGTTACATAATGGAAGACATTAAGTGCTACTTGTAAGAAATACGAACTAGACAAATTGATATAATTACATACTTACACTGAATTGGTCCACTGGTTTCATGAATACACATATACATGTAATACTTGAACTGCAACTGTGTTACTTCTCTGATGTCTTAGTTACATACGCTTCCTTGTCTCCAAACTAATGCACATATACATGTAATACTTGAACTGCAACTGTGTTACTTCTCTTATGTCTTTGTTACATACGCTAACTTGTCTCCAAAGTAATACACATATACATGTAATACTTGAACAGCAAATGTGTTACATGTACTTCTCTTATGTCTTTGTCACATACGCTTCTTGTCTCCGAAGTAATGCACATATACATGTAATACTTGAACTGCAACTGTGTTACTTACCTGACGTCGTAGTTACATACGCTTCCTTGTCTCCAAAGTAATACACATATACATGTAATACTTGAACTGCAACTGTGTTACTTCTCTTATGTCTTTGTTACATACGCTTCCTTGTCTCCAAACTAATGCACATATACATGTAATACTTGAACTGCAACTGTGTTACTTCCCTGATGTCGTAGTTACATACGCTTACTTGTCTCCAAAGTAATACACATATACATGTAATACTTGAACTGCAACTGTGTTACTTCTCTTATGTCTTTGTCACATACGCTTCTTGTCTCCGAAGTAATGCACATATACATGTAATACTTGAACTGCAACTGTGTTACTTACCTGACGTCTTAGTTACATACGCTTCTTGTCTCCAAAGTAATACACATATACATGTAACACTTGAACTGCAACTGTGTTACTTCCCTGATGTCGTAGTTACATACGCTTCCTTGTCTCCAAAGTAATACACATATACATGTAATACTTGAACTGCAACTGTGTTACTTCCCTGATGTCTTTGTTACATACGCTTCCTTGTCTCCAAAGTAATACACATATATATGTAATACTTGAACTGCAACTGTGTTACTTCCCTGATGTCTTTGTTACATACGCTTACTTGTCTCCAAAGTAATACACATATACATGTAACACTTGAACTGCAACTGTGTTACTTCCCTGATGTCTTAGTTACATACGCTTCCTTGTCTCCAAAGTAATACACATATACATGTAATACTTGAACTGCAACTGTGTTACTTACCTGATGTCTTAGTTACATACGCTTCCTTGTCTCCAAAGTACTACATCTATACATGTAATACTTGAACTGCAACTGTGTTACTTCCCTGATGTCTTTGTTACATACGCTTCCTTGTCTCCAAAGTAATACACATATACATGTAATACTTGAACTGCAACTGTGTTACTTACCTGACGTCTTAGTTACATACGCTTCCTTGTCTCCAAAGTACTACATCTATACATGTAATACTTGAACTGCAACTGTGTTACTTCCCTGATGTCTTTGTTACATACGCTTCCTTGTCTCCAAAGTAATACACATATACATGTAATACTTGAACTGCAACTGTGTTACTTCCCTGATGTCTTAGTTACATACGCTTCCTTGTCTCCAAAGTAATACACATATACATGTAATACTTGAACTGCAACTGTGTTACTTACCTGACGTCTTAGTTACATACGCTTCCTTGTCTCCAAAGTAATACACATATACATGTAATACTTGAACTGCAACTGTGTTACTTCCCTGATGTCTTAGTTACATACGCTTCCTTGTCTCCAAAGTAATACACATATACATGTAATACTTGAACTGCAACTGTGTTACTTACCTGACGTCTTAGTTACATACGCTTCCTTGTCTCCAAAGTAATACACATATACATGTAATACTTGAACTGCAACTGTGTTACTTACCTGATGTCTTAGTTACATACGCTTCCTTGTCTCCAAAGTAATACACATATACATGTAATACTTGAACTGCAACTGTGTTACTTCCCTGATGTCGTAGTTACATACGCTTCCTTGTCTCCAAAGTTATACACATATATATGTAATACTTGAACTGCAACTGTGTTACTTCCCTGATGTCGTAGTTACATACGCTTCCTTGTCTCCAAAGTAATACACATATATATGTAATACTTGAACTGCAACTGTGTTACTTCCCTGATGTCTTTGTTACATACGCTTACTTGTCTCCAAAGTAATACACATATACATGTAACACTTGAACTGCAACTGTGTTACTTCCCTGATGTCTTAGTTACATACGCTTCCTTGTCTCCAAAGTAATACACATATACATGTAATACTTGAACTGCAACTGTGTTACTTCTCTTATGTCTTTGTCACATACGCTTCTTGTCTCCGAAGTAATGCACATATACATGTAATACTTGAACTGCAACTGTGTTACTTCCCTGATGTCTTAGTTACATACGCTTCCTTGTCTCCAAAGTAATACACATATATATGTAATACTTGAACTGCAACTGTGTTACTTCCCTGGTGTCTTTGTTACATACGCTTCCTTGTCTCCAAAGTAATACACATATACATGTAATACTTGAACTGCAACTGTGTTACTTCCCTGATGTCTTAGTTACATACGCTTCTTGTCTCCAAAGTAATACACATATACATGTAATACTTGAACTGCAACTGTGTTACTTCCCTGATGTCGTAGTTACATACGCTTCCTTGTCTCCAAAGTAAAACACATATACATGTAATACTTGAACTGCAACTGTGTTACTTCCCTGATGTCTTAGTTACATACGCTTCTTGTCTCCAAAGTAATACACATATACATGTAATACTTGAACTGCAACTGTGTTACTTCCCTGATGTCTTAGTTACATACGCTTCTTGTCTCCAAAGTAAAACACATATACATGTAATACTTGAACTGCAACTGTGTTACTTCCCTGATGTCTTAGTTACATACGCTTCTTGTCTCCAAAGTAATACACATATACATGTAATACTTGAACTGCAACTGTGTTACTTCCCTGATGTCTTAGTTACATACGCTTCCTTGTCTCCAAAGTAATACACATATACATGTAATACTTGAACTGCAACTGTGTTACTTCCCTGATGTCTTAGTTACATACGCTTCCTTGTCTCCAAAGTAATACACATATACATGTAATACTTGAACTGCAACTGTGTTACTTCCCTGATGTCTTAGTTACATACGCTTCCTTGTCTCCAAAGTAAAACACATATACATGTAACACTTGAACTGCAACTGTGTTACTTCCCTGATGTCTTAGTTACATACGCTTCCTTGTCTCCAAAGTAATACACATATACATGTAACACTTGAACTGCAACTGTGTTACTTCCCTGATGTCTTAGTTACATACGCTTCCTTGTCTCCAAAGTAAAACACATATACATGTAACACTTGAACTGCAACTGTGTTACTTCCCTGATGTCTTAGTTACATATGCTTCCTTGTCTCCAAAGTAATACACATATACATGTAACACTTGAACTGCAACTGTGTTACTTCTCTTATGTCTTTGTCACATACGCTTCTTGTCTCCAAAGTAATACACATATACATGTAATACTTGAACTGCAACTGTGTTACTTCTCTTATGTCTTTGTCACATACGCTTCTTGTCTCCGAAGTAATGCACATATACATGTAATACTTGAACTGCAACTGTGTTACTTCTCTTATGTCTTTGTCACATACGCTTCTTGTCTCCGAAGTAATGCACATATACATGTAATACTTGAACTGCAACTGTGTTACTTCCCTGGTGTCGTAGTTACATACGCTTCCTTGTCTCCAAAGTAATACACATATACATGTAATACTTGAACTGCAACTGTGTTACTTCTCTTATGTCTTTGTCACATACGCTTCTTGTCTCCGAAGTAATGCACATATACATGTAATACTTGAACTGCAACTGTGTTACTTCTCTTATGTCTTTGTCACATACGCTTCTTGTCTCCGAAGTAATGCACATATACATGTAATACTTGAACTGCAACTGTGTTACTTCCCTGGTGTCGTAGTTACATACGCTTCCTTGTCTCCAAAGTAATACACATATACATGTAACACTTGAACTGCAACTGTGTTACTTCCCTGGTGTCTTTGTTACATACGCTTCCTTGTCTCCAAAGCAATGCACATATATATGTAATACTTGAACAACAACTGTGTTACTTCCCTGGTGTCTTAGTTACATACGCTTCCTTGTCTCCAAAGCAATGCACATATACATGTAACACTTGAACTGCAACTGTGTTACTTCCCTGGTGTCTTTGTTACATACGCTTCCTTGTCTCCAAAGCAATGCACATATATATGTAATACTTGAACAACAACTGTGTTACTTCCCTAATGTATTGGTTACATACGCTTCCTTGTGTCCAAAGTAATTATGTCCAGAGAAGTGTGTGAATGTTCTAGGTGGAGTAACTTTCGTTATAACTATTGATGTTAAGATGTTGCTAAAATAATGTAATAAACTACCGCTACACATATAACACTACTGGTTATATGAGATGAATATGTAATACAGTGAAGAATTGAGTTACATAACGTTACTCATTGTGTAAATAATAACACATTCTCATTTTTATTCTGATACAATATCCCTAGTGGCCGATTATAATATATAGTATTTACATAACGTTAACATGCAATAAGGTTTTAGTGTTTCTGTTTTATACAATATTTCTATTGGCCGATTTTTTTATATATATTTCATTGTGTAAATAATATTGTTTGAAAAATTATATTTAATACTTCTCCGATAATTTATATTTTATAATATCCCTATATATTATAATATTTACATCACGTAACTCACTATGTAATTAAAAACATAATCACAAGTGTTGAATATAATACTACTTTTGACCGTGGCTATAACAGATATAGTTCTAACGTGTTACATGTGTTACATTTACTTAATATTATGTATATAACAGGGGGTAAAATTTAACAGTTATACAAGTCGGTGGATATAATGGAATTACACATAATATCATTCTTATAAGACATTCCTGAAATAATGAGTGTCAACAACGTTAACTCACCGACACAAAAGTCAACAGGTTAACTGTCGTAAATAAATGTATATACATTTGAATAATATCAAGCACGTTGAAGTAAAAATGTAAATATTTTCGTCACCAATGACAATAGTGCATTGATGTTATCATACTAAAAGCTCATTAAAGGTAACGTTTACAATAAAGTTATCGATCATATCAAACAAAATATAATACGTATAACTCGTTCTTACAAATTACTGTATTCACAATCCGAGTTGTCTCTCTTACACCATATTAAGACAAAAACGAAAGTGGAATTTCCAAATCTATAAATAGAGATACGTGGAATACCAATATAAAGGAAGTGACTGATTAAGTAAACGAAAATAACTGTAAAACAGAAAACAGGTAAATATATTTACACTTATTAATTAAATATTATTTAAATGTGCTATGACATAATTAAACAGGTGTGTTGCGAGATCACAAAGTAAACAGGAGCACGTACTTAAACAACTGTTATATTTATTCAAGACATGATTATTATATGCGAATATACGTTTTAATTAAGTTTGGAAAACAAACACATATGATTTTAACACGTATTGTAATCCATTTATCAAACGAAAAAGAATATTAAGCCACGTAACAAATCTCCAATAAGAAAGTACTAGTAACATTCCATGGCACTTGTAGGTCAACCTATGTTAACATAATCAGAATGTATTTTTCGTAAACTAAATACATTTTGATAAACCATATTAGATAGAACTTGTGACACACGGTGTGTTATGGGTTCATATCTATACAACTGTATAATGGAACATATAACACGTGGTTTAATTGTGGGTCGGTGTATCGGTAGATCACGTGTATGTGCTGTATCATTAAGCAAGGTACTTCCTTAGATCTGGATACTCCTATATATTGATATGTGTAAGACGAAATTTAAATTATAGGCCAGAACACTTGAACTCATCTATACAACTGTATAACGGAACATATAACACGTGGTTTAATTGTGGGTCGGTGTATCGGTAGATCACAGGCTCGATCCCCACGCAATACTACGTGTTCAGCTATATCATTAAGCAAGGTACTTCCGTAGATCTGGATACTCCTATATATTGATATGTGTAAGACGAAATTTAAATTATAGGCCAGAACACTTGAACTCATCTATACAACTGTATAACGGAACATATAACACGTGGTTTAATTGTGGGTCGGTGTATCGGTAGATCACGTGTATGATCCTCACATAATACCACGTTTTGTGCGTATCATTAAGTAAGGTACTTTCTTAGAAATGGTTACTCATAGACATTGATATGTGTAAGACGTAATTTAAATGAAAAGCCAGAATACATGAACACATGTACCATTGCTGTGTGTCTCCTCTCTAATATCTTCAAGTGGCTACATTGACTGGCTTTTCTGCAAAGTAATTTGGAGAAGAGAGGCGGGAAAATATTTTTGGATTAGGGGAGGTAGTTAAATATGCTTCTAAAATAAAATCGCTGACAATTAAAGGGACACAGGAATGTTGGCATGGCATTTTAATATAAGTATAGAAATAGGCATTCGATTAGTGTAAAATGGAGTTTCACTGAATATACGGTGTCTAATTGTGACATTTTACCCATCTTATTTTAAATACAGTAATATATTGCGAAAGAGGTAAATATATTCTAATGGCAGTTACAATAATAGTATGTTTTGTTTCTTTTATACTTAATTATGTGGAACGCGTGGTCCAGTGGTAGAGCACCGAATTCATGATCGGAGAGTCGTGGGTTCGATCCCCCGCCACGGCTATGTGTGGTGTCCTTTAGCACGGCATTTTTCCGCATATGTGTTGTGTTTACACAGGAAGAATTCGAGCCTTATTTGTCTAAACTGTAAGAACTTGTTTTACAATCGAAGTAAAATAAATAAGTTTTAACAATTTATTGAGATCGGTTGTGAAGAAACTAAAAGTGTGTATGAACCGCTCTCGAGTCCTCCTCGTGGGTAGAACTAGTACTGAATGCTGTTTTCTGAAATGTCATCTGATCGAACTGGGGATCGAACCTGCGACCTCAAACGTGACCTGCCAACACTCCATCCACAGCTCTACCATCATGTGTATGTTCCGTTCCATAGAAAATCCTTAGAAAACATTTGAAAGACTGCAGTATATGTTATAGGAGTAAGGACTATTATTTTAAAAATGAAACTTAACATCACATCTTTAATCGCGATTATGTTAAAGTGTTTTGACAAAAAAATATCAATCCAATGGTATCAAAAAATGGCAGCAAAGTGTCTGATGATTTTCGGTAATGTAAAGTTTTGACTTAGGACAATATCAAAGAAAAATACCCAACCATTATCATTTTTACTTTTATTTGTTATATGGCACTTTCAATGGTTTTATAAACTTTGTAACAGTTTAAAATTCAATACCGCGTTTTATTCAAATAGCCTGTATTTCATTTAATTTGATATTTCATAGTACAGTGCATAACTGTCAAATACAGTGTTGTTTTACAATGTGTGTAAACACCGCCAAGCTTAATTAAATAATAAATCCATACTAAGTCTTAATGATTTAATTGATACATTATGTTTATAATATTTTTATGTAGTACTATACATATTGAACATATTATAAAGAATCACCATTTTACCATTTTTTAAAATAAATTATCAAAACACAAGTAAATAGATGAAATAGCGTAAATTAAAGTTTGTATAACTGCGTAATGCAAATGTTGGTCACAATACACTGATTAAGTTTTTTATCATACAAAAAAAGGAATATGTACGAGGGACGGTCATTATCTAGATGAACTTTTGTTAAAATATTGCATTATATATAAGTCATATCGAAAACCTCGATGTGCACGGGTAGATTAGACATTAGCAGATGATATGCAACAATAACTTTAAAAATCGGACAATGTGTTGTACCAAAATCGGTCACTTATAAGTACATGTATACATGGTAATATGGACTCAAAATATGAAGAACAGCGTGCCGTCACAAGATTTTTTCTTGAAGAACAAGAAGAAGGGCAAAAACCGATTTTTATTTTGAATAGACTTAAAATAGGTATAGGGATTCATGTAGGTCACGTAGCGCGTTTTATTCTTGGGTAGCTCGTTTTCGTGATTATACAAACGACGTTAACAATAAACGTGGCAGGGGACTTCCAGCTTGCATAGTGATCCTACAAATGGTAAAAGATGTCGAATCAGTACCTTCGACATAGGCCTAAATGTTGGTTCACTGCGGGAATCATGAAACTCACACATCGATGGAACACGTGTATAATGAAAGAAGGAGCATACTTTGAGTAGGTTTAAAATCGATATTTAAAAAATAATGAGCCACAAATCAGCACTGAGGGTTGTCCACCTAGATAATGACCGCCCCTCGTGTAACTCTATATAATTATTTACTGTATTCACAATTCAAGTTGTCTCTCTTACACCATACTATAAAACATAAACGAATTTTCAAATCAATAAATAAAGATAATGAAATCACAATCTTAATACCGTAACGGTTTATGATTAGAAAAGAAATTGATATATAACAGCATACAGGTAAAATATTTACAATTATTTATTAACTATTATTCATTTAAACGTGATATATTATGTATTAACTAAGCGGGTTTCGAGATTACAAAGTAAACATGATGCACGTACTTAAACGAATAGCCAATTTAACTAACGAACACAGTGTCAGTAAACAGTTGTTATACATATACAAACATCGTCTGTTGGACGTGTTCAGTCATACACTGTCTGATATATACGACCATCAGTTGTTATACATATACAACCATCGTCTGTTAGACGTGTTCAATCATACACTGTCTGACATATACAACCATCAGTTGTTATACATATACAACCATCGTCTGTTAGATGTGTTCAATCATACACTGTCTGACGTTTACAACCATCAGTTCTTATACATATACAACCATCGTCTGTTAGACGTGTTCAATCATACACTGTCTGACATATACAACCATCAGTTGTTATACATATACAACCATCGTCTGTTAGATGTGTTCAATCATACACTGTCTGACGTTTACAACCATCAGTTGTTATACATATACAACCATCGTCTGTTAGATGTGTTCAATCATACACTGTCTGACATATACAACCATCAGTTGTTATACATATACAACCGTCGTCTGTTAGATGTGTTCAATCATACACTGTCTGACGTTTACAACCATCAGTTGTTATACATATACAACCGTCGTCTGTTAGATGTGTTCAATCATACACTGTCTGACATATACAACCATCAGTTGTTATACATATACAACCGTCGTCTGTTAGATGTGTTCAATCATACACTGTCTGACGTTTACAACCATCAGTTGTTATACATATACAACCGTCGTCTGTTAGATGTGCTCAACCATACACTGTCTGACGTTTACAACCATCAGTTGTTATACATATACAACCGTCGTCTGTTAGATGTGTTCAACCATACACTGTCTGACATATACAACCATCAGTTGTTATACATATACCACCGTCGTCTGTTAGATGTGTTCAATCGTACACTGTCTGACATATACAACCATCAGTTGTTATACATATACGACCATCGTCTGTTAGATGTGTTCAACCGTACACTGTCTGACATATACAACCATCAGTTGTTATACATATACAACCATCGTCTGTTAGATGTGTTCAACCATACACTGTCTGACATATACAACCATCAGTTGTTATACATATACAACCGTCGTCTGTTAGATGTGTTCAATCATACACTGTCTGACATATACAACCATCTGTTGTTATACATATACAACCGTCGTCTGTTAGATGTGTTCAACCATACACTGTCTGACATATACAACCATCAGTTGTTATACATATACAAACATCGTCTGTACGATGTGTTCAACCATACACTGTCTGACATATACAACCATCAGTTGTTATACATATACAACCATCGTCTGTTAGATGTGTTCAACCATACACTGTCTGACATATACAACCATCAGTTGTTATACATATACAACCATCGTCTGTTAGATGTGTTCAACCATACACTGTCTGACATATACAACCATCAGTTGTTATACATATACAACCATCGTCTGTTAGACGTGTTCAATCATACACTGTCTGACATATACAACCATCGTCTGTTAGACGTGTTCGATCATACACTGTCTGACGTTTACAACCATCAGTTGTTATACATATACAACCATCGTCTGTTGGACGTGTTCAACCATACACTGTCTAACATATACAACCATCAGTTGTTAAACATATACAACCATCGTCTGTTAGACGAGTTAAATCATACACTGTCTGACATTTACAACCATCAGTTGTTATACATATACAACCATCGTCTGTTAGACGTGTTCAATCATACACTGTCTGACATTTACAACCATCAGTTGTTATACATATACAACCATCGTCTGTTAGACGTTTTCAACCGTACACTGTCTGACATATACAACCATCAGTTGTTATACATATACAAACATCGTCTGTTAGATGTGTTCAACCATACACTGTCTGACATATACAACCATCAGTTGTTATACATATACAACCATCGTCTGTTAGACGTGTTCAATCATACACTGTCTGACATTTACAACCATCAGTTGTTATACATATACAACCATCGTCTGTTAGATGTGTTCAACCATACACTGTCTGACATATACAACCATCAGTTGTTATATATATATACAACAATCGTCTGTTAGACATGTTCAACAATACATTGTCTGACATATACAACCATCAGTTGTTATATAAATACAACACTCGTCTGTCAGACATGTTTAACCATACACTGAATAACATATACAACCATCAGTTTTTATATATATACAACCATCGTCTCTCAGACATGTTTAACCATACACTGTCTGACATATACAACCAACAGTTGTTATATATATACAACAATCGTCTGTCAGACATGTTTAACCATACACTGAATGACATATACAACCATCAGTTGTTATATATATACAACCATTGTATGTCAGACATGTTTAACCATACACTGTCTGACATAGACAACCATCATTTGATATACATATACAGTCATCGTCTGTCAGATATGTTTAACCATACGCTGTCTGACATATACAACCATCAGTTGTTATATATATACAACAATCGTCTGTCAGACATGTTCATCCATACACTGTCTGACATATACAACCATCAGTTGTTATATTTATACAACAATCGTCTGTCAGACATGTTCAACCATACACTGTCTGACAAATACAACCATCAGTTGTTATATATATACAACAATCGTCTGTCAGACATGTTTAACCGTACACTGTCTGACATATACAACCATCAGTTGTTATATAAATACAACCATCGTCTGTCAGACATGTTTAACCATACACTGTCTGACATATACGTTCCAACCATCAGTTGTTATATATATACAACCATCATCTCTCAGACATGTTTAACCATACATTGTCGGACATATATAACCATCATTTGTTATATATATACAACCATCAGTCGTTATACATATACAACCATGGTTTGTCAGATATGTTTAACCATACACTGTCTGACATAGACAACCATGAATTGTTATAATTAATTTAATAGCCACCTCTTACAAATAGTCACTAGTTGAGGTTTATCGGTGCATGTAATATATACCGTCGTTACATGTTTGAAGATATATTTATACTTAAAATGCGTTACACAACGTCATATAATCGGGGTTGAAATGTTTACCTTTACATCGTTTATTTTAAGTATAAAAATCGTCCTTGGGGAATACAGTATATTACTGTATGTTATTATTTAACAGGGAAAATAAGTATCCATGCTCTCTTAAAGGGAGCATATCAGGGAAAAAATGCTTTGAATGTTTTAAAACGATGAATTATTTTTAAAATGGATATAAAGCATCTCATTACCAATTATAAATAAAAACCGAATGGTTTGGTATGGTTTAATGAACTTCGCATCGTCATTAGGACTCTTTCTAATATGAAACACGTTTTATTATGTGTAAAACAGATTAAATGAAAATCAAAATAAAATCATGTGACTCCTTTAATACGACTACAAACAAATTAAGGCAGGAAATCTATTTTAGTCTATATGAGGCGTGCAGTCCAAGTTAAGAAAACTCTTTTAAATGCATTATTTTGGTATATTTTAATAGCTAACATATTTGTAACACATGTTTAGTTATTATATAATTATAGGCATGATATAGCCAATCAAAATAGTCTAGTCAATTTGAAAAATTTGAAAAATCCTGATATGTTACCTTTAAAGATAACATTCTACTAGAGTTGTCGTTCTTTAAAGGAAGTTATTACCTGGCTGGGTTCTCACACTACCTGGTTGCTTCAACATTACAAAGGTTTAAATAAAGGTTATAAGAATATACGAGAACAAACTAGATGTTAACTTAATGACATTCTTTATTGTATAGAGGCGATTTGGGAAGTTCAGTTTTAGCAATGTGAAGTCAGGAATATCTGAAGCATCTAATTAATGTGAGTACTACAAAACTATAACAATTATTTAATTTGACAATACGTAATCAACATTGAACCATTATTCAGGAAGTAAGATTGTTATCATAAAACAACAAAGTGTTTCGTGTTAAAATCAATCCAACTTAGTTTATACAAACTTATTTTAGCTCGGCTACTCAGAGCTTATATGTATCGCTCTCGGATGTAACAAAACTGCTTAATATACTGCACTAACACCCTGCCTACTATACTGCACTCCCACCCTGCTGAATCTACTACAATTCCGCCCTAGCTGATCAATTGTACCGTCGCCAAAATTATTCCACTGCACTACCGCTCTGTTAAATCTATAGCACTACCGACCTGTTAAATCTATTGCACTACCACCCTGTTTAATCTACTGCACTATCACTCTGCTTAATCTACTTCACTGGCACCCTGCCTAATCAACTGCACTGTCACTTTGTTTAATATACTGCACCGCCGCTCAGTTTAATCTTCTACACTATCGCCCTGATAAATCCACTGCACTACCTCCCTTTTAAATATACTGCACTATCACTCTGCTTAATCGACTGCACTGTCACCCTGCTTATTCTACCACACTTTCACTCTGTTTAAAACACTGCACCAACGCCCTGCTTAATCTACTGTACTGCCACCCTGCCTAATCCAATCCACTGCCACAATGCTTAATCTACTACACTACCGCTCTACTTAAACTATTGTACTACCATCCTGCTTAATCTAATGCACTGTCACCCTGCTTGATATGACATTGCCACTCTGTTTAATCTACTGCACTAACATCCTTCTTAATCTACTGCACTGCCACCCTGATTAATATAATGCACTACCATCCTGATTAAAATACTTCTCTGCCACCTCGATTAATAAACTGCACTGCTACCATGATTAATCTACTGTACTTCCACCTTGCTTAATATACTGCACTACCAGACTGATTAATAAACTGCACTGTCATCCTGATTAATCTACTGTACTATCGCCCTGCTTAATCTATTTCACCACTGTCCTGATTAATTCATTGCAATATCTACCTTTCAAATCTACTGCACTACCACTCTTCTTAATCTATTGCACTACCGCCCTGCCTTATCTACTATACTACTTTCCTGCTTAATCTACTGTATTGCAACCATGCTTAATCTACTGCACTACCACCCTGCTTATTATACTGCACTACTACCCTGCTTAATCTACTGCACTACCACCCTGATTAATATACTGCACTGCCACCCTGATTAATATACTGCACTGTCACTCTGATTAATATACTGCACTACCACCTTGATTAATATACTGCACTGCCACCCTGATTAATATACTGCACTGTCACCCTGATTAATATACTGCACTGTCACCCTGAATAATATACTGCACTACCACTCTGATTGATATACTGCACTGTCACCCTGATTAATATACTGCACTGCCACCCTGATTAAACTACTGCAAAGACACTCTGTTTAATCTACTGCACTAATGCCCTGCGTAATATACTGTATTGCCACCCAACTGAATCTACTGCACTGCCACCCTGCTTACTCCACTTCACTGCCACAATGCTTAATCTACTGCACTACTACCCTGCTTTATATACTGTAATATTGCCCTGCTTAATCTACTGTCGTACTGCCATGCCTTACCTACTATACTGCCACCCTCTTTAATCTACTGCACTACCACCCTGCTTAATTTACTGCACTACTGTCCTGCTTAAGCTACTGTACTGCCACCCTTCTAATCTACTGCACTTCCACTCTGCTAAATATATTGCACTGCCACCCTGCTAAATCCACTGCACCACAGCCCTACTGAATATACTGCACTTCCTTGCAGAAAGCTATTTTTAAACTTAAATGTTATCTGGTATGCATTTTATACTCGGTTTGAATTGTACAATGGTCGTAAGAACTTGAATTATTGAAATACATCATTACTTTTGTTGGTCCTGCTTTATTGTTAAAATACTACATGTAATAAAATGTACATGTAAATACATTGTCAATACAATATAACGCAATAATAAACATGTTAGCTTTCCTTAAAGTTATGTTATATTGGCATTTGTAGTTTTCTAGTCCGTTTATACCTGCAATTGTCGGTATAGTCATATGGAATGTAAATCTTTAAAACATTTAAACTTTCCAAACCAACATTTTTATTTATTAAACATTCTTTTTAATGCAGTACTGATTTAAACTTTTCTTCAAAAATATGGAATATTGTCTTGCATAGAGATACCCGCTGAGCATTTATTGTCATATGGATCTGACCTACGTGTCCAACTAATACTAAAGTAGCAAGTCCTATAAGAATATATATATATATATATATGAGAACGAATCAAATGAGACATGATACTTAATTTGTTTTCGATTTGATCCGCCATATTTCATGTTTAAATTTGTTTAAATTTGGTTCATTATAGAACGAGTTCAAGAACATGGCGAATGTCGTCAAGCGGTGCGTGTCGGATTCTATTATGGTATATTTAATTGGTTGATGCTTCACAGCGTTCGTATTTTGAATGATAATTAGAATCTTAAACATATTTTGTAACATATTTTAGCCTGTTTCGCTGACACGCTGCCTTTTACGAATATAAATTATTTGTTTTGGTACTTTAAGGCGAAGCAAATGTCATATGGGGAATTTAAGGAAAAATCCTTAGGTTTCTATTATCGACAATAATAATAGTTGTGCTATTGCGTGTTGTATTGTTCTCAGTCTACGTGCACTTATTCATGGTAGGCAACCTTTACTCTTTATCTTCCTCATTTCGATGGATACACAGGGTTAATTTAAGTGTAAATGATAACCACAAATTGTATGGATATCTCATTCAGGATATGCTTCTATTATGTTTAAAATAAATTTTAAACGTTTACACAATTACCTAACCAGCGCTAACAATCTTTTGACAGTTATAAATGTTATATTCAAAACGACACGTCAGATTGAAAGATTATTTATTTTGTAATGTATTATTTATCCTCATTAGGTTTTGTTGGTTTCACATATTTGCATGAGATGGAATTCAATGGGAAAGTCCCGCTGAATGTCCAAAACTATCATAGTTCGTTCATTTTACACGCTGTACGTGTAAGGAGATACTGTTTCATGTTTATACCCGTTTAATGAATATACCGGGTGTGTTCGGCAGAAAATAAGTATATAAGCATACATATAAATATAAAGCGAAACAAATAAAACGAACGATATTAGAATGATAATTATATTGACCCCTTGATTGATCCAGGTTTATATGCTCTATCACTCGTTGCGCAAAACTATAAGTTTGATGCAGTGTTCGGACAATTCGTGTCAAAACATGAATCTTTACTAATATAAAGAGACCGCAGCGCTGGTATAGTGGTAAATCGTCCGCATCGCATGCGAAAGGTCGTAGGTTCGATCCCTGGCCGGATAATACCAAAGATTTGGAAAATGATGCTAGAAGATTCCTCGCTTGGTGATCAGCATTTTGTGGATAGTTCTAGGTCTGGTCGGCCCGTTATCAGTATAACGCGATTGGATGGGATATAATTCCATGTGTCTGTGGCATGGTATTTCAGTGTGGCAGCGCTTGGAATACTGTCTAAAGTATACAGAGACGTGATATGAATGGAAAAGTGTTGATAAAGACGTAAAACATCATATAAACAAAAAACAAAAAAATGAGATAAAGTATTTTTATCACGAAGATGTTTACAGTTCTAAAACGACATCCCGTGCGATAAAGTTCATCTTTTAATATATCTTGTAACTTGTTCATCATAAAAATTCATAAAATATTGTGGAGTAGATAACAATCATAATTAAATTTTTATTCTGACCATTCACTAAGACACACCCTTTGGTGTTTTCACGTATGCCAACCAGCGGGTGGGGAAGTGTCCCTTACAACCTGTTTGTCCGTGTGGCCGACCAATCATCCACCTGTACGACCGTCCAGTTAAAAAACATCCATCGATCTGTCCGTTCGCCCGTACGTCCAATAGGAAGCACACCCGCCCACCCGTCCGTCCGTCAATTCACATCTTACAGTTTAAAAAGCTGTCAAATCCCTACTCACTAACAAGTTGGTGTAACACCCAAAAATAACCCAAACGAAGCAGATTTTTATTGAATCTAAGTCGATAAACTCAAATTGCAAAAAACGCAAGATTCATGTGTGACGTCACAAATCAAGGGAGACAAGAGTATTATAGTGTTGATTTAGTCGGTGTAGGGTAGCATGTCGGTGTTGGGTGGCATGTGGGTCCTTGGTGGTATTTTAGTGTTGGGTGTCATGTCGTACTGGATGGCATGGAGGTGATGGGTGGCATGTCGCTGTTGGGAGGCATGTCGGTGCAAGGTTTCATGTCGGTGCTTGGTGGCGTGTCGGTGGTGGGTTCTATTTCGGTGCTAAGTGGCATGTCGGTGATGGGCGTCATGTCAGTGCTGGGTGGTACGTCGGCGCCAAGTGTCATGTCGGTGCTGGGTGGCATGTCGGTACTGGGTGGCATGTCGATGCTATGTCAGTGGTAGGTGGCACGTCGGTGATGGGTGGCATGTCGGTGCTTGGTGTCATGTCGGTGCTGGATAGCATGTCTGTGCTGGGAGGTATGTCTCTGATGGGTACCATGTCGGAGCTGGGTTCTATGTCGGTGCTGGGTGGCATGTCTGTGCTGAGTGGCATATCGGTGCCTGGATAGCATGTCTGTGCTAGGCGTTATTCAGTGCTTATGGGCATGTCAGTGCTGGGTGGCATATCGGTGCTGGGTGACTTGTCCGTGTTGGGTGTTATGTCGGTGCTAGGTGGCATGTCGGTGCTGGGTGGCATGTCTGTGCTAGGTGGTATCCCGGTCCTTCGTGGCATGCCTGTGCTGGTTGTTTTTTTTATGCTGGATGGCATGTTGATGCTGGGCGGTATATCGGTGCTGGATGGCATGTCTGTGTTAGTGTGTGTGTTTTATTACCGATTATAGTGATGTATCCGATAAAAACGAATCTATTGTCTTCAACTCGTTGTATTAACGAGTCTTTTTTTTCAGATAGTTTTAACTGTATTTCTTTTGGAAGTACACCACGCGTCTCAAATCTATTTTATCGAGTCTGCTAATGGGAGGATATGAAATCTACAATATAATCACGTCCCCTAGCAGATATTTATTCTAGAGGAGCAACACTGATTGATCTCTGTGTTTCCAAGAAGTCAGAAACAAAAACAACAATGAGTCAAAGTTGACAATCGCCACCAAATATGAAAGTATACTGTTGTGATATTCATTTCAATAATATTCGAAAAAGAACACCAGAACGTATCCAAAAACAATGACACACTCATTTACTTATTGAACATGTTCATGGTGTCAATTTAGACATCAACTGTGACATATTCTATAACATTTGCAGTAATTTTATTACATTATACGACTAGTGACACTAGATTGCGATTAAAATACAAAACAACTGTTGACACTTATAGAAGTAATATTACAGGTTGGCGATGATTTATAAATTAGAAAGATAGGAAACTTGGCTCTTCTGACTAAATTTTGATAATATAGCACACGAAAATTTAGTATTTCTATTTAGAAGCCAAAGGCAACTCATTTGATATAAATGAAGTTGAATGTAACCTTATGTTTTTATAATGTTTGTATAATGCAAAATAATCTTGAACTAAATCATTATATTCACATGATATTAATATAAAAATAAAATAGCTCAGTATGTATTAAAACCCTTAGTTTCGTATCCATAATTAGAAGGAACATGGCTGTATAGAATGCTTGAAAGGAAGTTTTTTTATCAGATATGTGGTTATTTATGATACAAAGTTAAAATATTGTTTGTGTTTTCAGATTAATTATGTGGACAGATCACCAACTACCGTTGATATCGAAATACGCAGATAAAGTTCTGGATTCAATAGGATTCTCCGAAAGGATGAGGAAATTTGTTGTTGATATGGCGACAATTATCAGTATGCTTATAAATATCAGCATTTCGGCATCAGGATTGCGTAATCCCATTATCAAATTAGGTAGTTCAATAGAAGGAACAACGAATGATTCAATGAATTCAGACTTAGACTTTCTCGTATTTAACTCATCTATAATAGTCTTGAAACCAGGTATATTCCCCTCGCGTCAGACATACTTAACGATGCTGAAGACAGAAAGTACACCAGCAGGTTATACCAAACTACAACTTGTTAACGACACGTTACCCTCATTTCTTTCAAAAATCATTTACTCACTGAACACATTTGAAAAAGATATATTTGGTAATTTTGTAATGACAAATAAGTTTACAAACTTGTACAAATGTCCCGAAAGACACGGACCTGCAGAGACAGTGAATCAAGCTCGTTACCAAATCGCCGTCGATGTTGTTCGTGGGTTTTATTGCGAATATCTACCTGATGAATTAGATCAATGGTTCGCTCGCACACGATCATGTACATGGCCGTCAAGGAAAACGTGCAAACTGTTTAAAAAGTTGGGATGCTTCGTGGTACCAGTCGGGCACCCCGAAAGTCCCGAGAAGGATTTTGAATGGCGATTGTCCTTATCTTTACAAGAGCGATATTTAATGTTCAATCTGACCCCTACACAGTACAAATGTTACATATTGCTAAAGCTAATAAAAAAATATTTGATGAAACCACAAACGGGCGACATAATCAGCTCATATCATTGCAAAACAGCTCTTTTCTACACGATTGAAGAAAACAGTCAGGATATCTGGAAAACAGATCATCTCATTACATGTTTACTTCTGTGTTTGAAACAACTTCTTAAATGGGTAACAGATGGAAACTGTCCAAACTATTTTATTCCGAAGGAAAATATGTTTGCAGCAAAACTGAACAAAGCATCACAATATGAACTGGTATTTTATTTGAATCACTTGATCAAAAATAATTGTAATGCTTTATTAGACATTGAACTATGTGACTTTGGAAAAACATTGAACAGATTAATATTGAATAATAACATTGATAACATTAAACTAGATACTCATAGGTTCACTGATTACGCAAGACACATTTTCAAACCTCAAACTCTATTTGATCAACTTGATAAACAGTTCCTTAATCGTTTTTCTCGCATGGTCGATGCACCTTTAACAGAATTTGAAACGTATTTTAAATATTTAAAGAAAAAATTGAAAGAAGCAGTTGCTCATATAAAAGACGCCTCAGGTAGGACTAAATTGTTACCACTAGAAATGAAAATGTGGTATCTGTGTAACGAATTTTCGGACACGTTCATGGACGATTATATTTTGCAACACCAAGCTTTCTTTATTGATGACCATGAAAAGGATATTGTTATCAAAGCTATAGATCTGGCTATGGATAAGGTGCGTTCATTACTAAATTCATCTAAGGTGGCTAAACAGTTGATTGAAAAGAGGCAAAACATTAACATTCGCAATGAACATTTGGTAAACCAGTTACCAGAAGCACTGAAAGAAGCGTTTGTAGCATACAAACAATCTATGTACATAGACTGTCAGAAAAGACTTGATGAAATAGTTTCGATTGAAAAGTCAACAAATCATCATTGTATATGTGATTGGACAATTTTATTTAGCAAACACTCTGATAGCCAAAAGTTCGACTCATTAAAATATATAGTTATTAATGAATCATTGTGCAAACGTTCGTTTACCGAGACGGGAATTCTTGCTGCGAAAAAGATTTGCTGTGGATGTTTACTATTTCTGACATATGAACATGAATTTCTCCCTGTCTACCTGCTTTATGAAGCATACCGATCATTTGGTACACCACCAGGATCATATGATAAAATAAATGGCTATTGGTTCAGTCGGGTTGTTGTTGACCCTGTCATTTTCTTGTATTACTTGCAAATTAAATGTCATGAAAAGTTAGGGGAAATAATGGAAGCAAGCTCAGCTCTAAGAAACATGGAGAATAAAATGATATTTAATATAAACAATAGACGATACCTTGGACACTTAGATACTGCTCTTAATATACTAGGGCAAATATATATTACAAAAGGATGGAATAGACTTGCTCTGGAATGTTTTCGGGTATCTGCTAAAGTACGTTATCCACACAATGCCGCCAAATTTCATATGATGAATTTGATATTTGGAAAATAAATGATAAATTAATAAGAATTTTGTTTTAAATCGATATTGCAAAACTTTATCTATTGTTATAGGTACATTTCCCTATATAATGAAATAAACATTTAAGGTGTTGTTTTTTTTTGATACAGTAAAATGTAAGTGAAAGTAGATTTTTATAGTAAACCCATTGTCTGCTGAGGAAATTTTCAATACAATGACTTTACTGAAGCCGATAATGACGTTGTAATCAATGTCTTTAAGTATCATCTATCTCTGCACTTCGGCTTGCTTAGATATGATGATATAGCTCTTATATAATTCATATCCAAAGTTCAGAAATCAGTTGTTCATCGAGATATCTTAAATAACACTGGGTGTAGAGTTAGACAAGTTGCCAAGTAAATTGTCCAGATATATCTGCGAAAGTTCTCTTGAACTCACAACCTTACCAAAGTGACCTCGAACAAAATACCTCAGCAAAGCGTCCTCAAACCCACAACCTTAGCGAAGTGATCTCGAACCAACAACCTCAGCAAAGCGGCCTCAAACCCACATCCTTAGCGAAGTGACCTCGAACCAACAACCTCAGCAAAGCGGCATTAAATCCACAGCCTTAGTGAAGTTGCCTGGAACCCAAAGCCTCAGTGAAGTGGCATCAAATATACAACCTTAGCGAAGTAGCCTCGAACCCACAACCTCAGCGAAGTGACCTCGAACCAACAACCTCAGCAAAGCAGCATTAAACCCACAGCCTTAGCGAAGTTGCCTGGAACCCAAAGCCTCAGTGAAGTTGCATCAAATATACAACCTTAGCGAAGTAGCCTCGAATCCACAACCTCAACGAAGTGGCCTGGAACACAAACCCTCAGCGAAGTGGCCAGGAAGACAAGCCTTAACGAAGTGGCATCGAGTCTATAACCTCAACGAAGTGGCCACGTACCCACAACCTCAGGGAAGTGGCATCGAACCATCAAACTCAACGAATTGGCCTTAAACACTAGCTTCAGTGAAGTGGTATCAAATATACAACATCAGCGAAGTGGCATTGAACCATCAATCTCAGCGAAGTGGCTTGGATTACAAAGCCCCTACGAATTGGCATCAAGTCTATAATCTAAACGAAGTTGCCCCGAACCTATAACCTCAGCAAAGTGGCCTCAACCCACAACCTCATCCCCGAACCCACAACCTCAGGGAAGTGGCATCGAACCATCAAACTCAACGAATCGGCCTTGAACACTAGCTTCAGTGAATCGGCATCAAATATACAATCTTAGCAAAGTGGCATCGAACCAACAACCTCAGCGAAGTGGCCTTGAACACAAAGCTTCATCGAAGGGGCATCGAGTCCATAATATTAACGAAGTTGCCCCGAACCCATAACCTCAGCGAAGTGGCCCCAACCTACAACCTCATCCCCGAACCCACAAGCTCAGCAAAGTAACCTCAAACTCACAACATCAAAGAAGTGGCATCGAACCCACAACCTCAACTAAGAAGCCTAGAACGCAAAGCCTCAGCCAAGTAGCTCCGAATCCACAACCTCAACGAAGTGGCCTTGATCCAACAACTTCAGTGAATGGGCCTCGAACCCACAATCTTAATGAAGTGGCTCTGAACCCACAACCTCAGCGAAGCGGTCTTGGACTTAAAACCTTAGCGATTTGGCATCGAACCCACAACCTCAGCAAAGTGGCCCCGTCCCACAACCTCAGCAAAATTACCTCGAACCCACAACCTCAGCAAATTGACAGCAAATACACAATGTCAGCAAAGTGGCCCAAAACCATCAACCTCGACGCTTAAACAAAGCTCTGTTCGTATGATCCAAGTGTGGCGCGTGAGGTCCAGTGGTAAAGCACCGAACCCATGATCGGAGGGTCGTGGGTTCAATCCCTGCCACGGTTATGTGTGGTGTCTTTGAGCATGACACTTTTCCGCATATGCTTAGTACTGGTTCTAAACAGGAAGACTTCGAATGTAATTTGTCTAAGTTGTAAGAACTTGTTTCACAATTGAAGAAAAATTAATAAGTTTAAACTAAATATGATCCAAGTCTGTGAAAATAACGGTACTGGTAAACATGACCTAAGTCAAATGATAAAGTGTCTATTGATATTTTGATCTGATGAAGTTGAGGTTGTTATTTTCTCGGATATATGTTCATGTAGTTTATATGAAAATTGAATGGGGTTTCATTTTAGTGTGACACTGAAGGTGTTATAATTGACTCGGTGGAAATGCATAAGCAATAGTTGCTCCCACTGACCAACAGCTTCCAGATATGTTTGGAGGTTTCTAGCATCGGAAATGTTATGTATTTCTTTATAAATGATGCAGTTATCAGCAGAGAGTCTAAGGATACTCTGTTGAATATAGCCTACAAAATCATGTATATATATATATAAGAAAGGGGATGACATAATGTGTCATACTTAACTGACACGAAACTGTAGAAGTGCAAATGAATGAATAGATAAAACTGCACTTTATACCTTTCACGTGAGCGATTGTTTTCAATTTATTCCATAATAATGTTAATTATATGAATAACATGAGGTGGTTAATATTTCCTAAGTATATTTAAAAATAGTCATAAATCTGTATTGTTTCGTATGCGTAGAAGTGCCACTACGATGGTGAAAAGGCGAAACAACGATGGTGAGAAGTCGAGACTACGATGGTGAAAAGTCGAAAGTTCAAAACAACGATGGTGAAACTTCGAAACAAGGTTCATGAAAAGTTGAACTACGATGGTTATTTCGACTTTTCATCACCGTTGTTTGAACGTTTCCCCACGCCGTAGTTTCGTTGTTTCGACTTGAATTAATTTTAAAACTAAGCCGCGATGGCCCCCCAACGGGATACGGTATATTTCCCATTTTTATATCTAGTAAACAGTATTATATGAATCAGATAATGAAACAAGTGCAAGTCCGAAGGAGAAGATAAAGATGACTAGAAAGTTCACTAAAGAAGTTTAACAGAAACATGAAGTCACAACAGTTATACATCGGGCTTGGGTGTCCTGTTATTGATCGTCAAGGTTATGTTTATGTACAAATGTATTAGATCTTCTTCGCGGAATTGTAATCATTTGTAAAACAAATGTAGTTCATACTTTTATAAACTCATCAGCTATATTCCCGGCTACGCAAATACACTAAAACTCACGTGTCGTATTTGTTATGCAGTTTGACGAACTTTAAGACAGGCCAGAACTACCAGTACAAGTATTAACACTTATCGTTTACAAAGAGGAGAAATTCATCAAATGCTTCCATTGTGGAGAATAGGCACATGTGTATTCATTTAGAAAACAAATTATATTGCATCTATGGTACAGGACACAGGGCGAATTTTGACAATAAGTCAAACGAAATTAAGTTACTTAATACGCATGAAGGTCAATAAGTGATAAATGACTTATAGTTCAAACATTTTTATTTATTGACAAGAAGAAATTTCAAAAATATTTATTTCACCACTTGACGCTTAGGTGGTTCAAGTTTGTGCAGTTATGAATCTTTATGAAAATAAGTTTATTTTTAAATACCTTGCTTGCCGCTGATTGAAACATGTTTGAACTATTACTTTTCAGACAGACAGTGTTTTTAACAATCTTTCAGTCATATTATGCCGATGTCTATTTGAGACATTATGTTATTCGCTGCGTCATTGAAATATCATGCCACATAAAAGTGCCTGGTATAGTATTCCATTCAAGTAAAACAAACACCAGGTCAACCAGACCGAGAACTATATTTTATATGCTGAGCGTCAAGCTATGTCGTGTTTAAGTGCTTGGTATGACCCGACAGGGTTTCGAACCTAGACTCTCCGCATGTGAGGCGGACGCTCTACCGGTAGTTCAAGACTGCGATATATAAAAAAAAATATGTAGATTTTCTTCTGAATCAAGTGTATAATATTCTATAAGTCTATATAAATGGCCTGAATAAGTATGTACAAACTAGACATATTATGTGATTTATGCATGTTAATATGTAACTCACATCGTCTTTGTCTTCCGACCAGCAGTCAGAGGTCAACATTCCTCACACATATATTTAGGGTTCTCCGTGGACTAGTGTTAGCGCAGCTTCAATAACCATTACCTCTCACCACTGAATTTTAAGTTCGAGTCCCGCTCGGTCCAAAAGCTTATTTTGAAAAAGTTTGTCAGTTACTTGAGAAAGGCAAGAAGCTTTCCTCAAATTCATTCAATAGTGGAACTGACAATGCCATATATAATCTGAAACACATTGAACCACAATTGAAGAACTGAAAATTCCATATAAAATCTGAAACCTGTTGAACCCCAGTAGTAGAACTGACAATGCCATATAAAATCAGAAACATGTTGGACCACAAAGATAGAACTGACAGTTCCATATATAATTTAAAACAAGTTGAACCCCAACAGTAGAATTGACAATGCCATATATAATCTGAAACATGTTGAGCCCCAAAAGTAGAACTGAAAATGCCATATATAATCTGAAACATGTTGAACCCCAATAGCAGAACTGACAATGCCTATATAATCCGAAACACGTTGAACCCCAATAGTGAAACTTTCAATGCCATATCAAATCTGAAACATGTTGAACCCCAATGATAGAACTGACAGTTCCATATATAATCTGAAACAAGTTGAACCCCAATAGTAGAACTGACAATGCCATATAACATATGAAACCTGTTGAAACCCAAAAGTAGAACTGACAATGCCATATATAATCTTAAACATGCTAAATCCCAATTGTAACCTGACAATGCCATATATAATCCGAAACACGTTGAACTTCATGTAGTAGAACTGACATTGCCATATAAAAAACGAAACCTGTTGTAACCCAATGATAGAACTGACAATGCCATACATAATCTGAAACACGTTGAACCCTAGTAGTAGAACTAACAATGCCATATATAATCTGAAACACGTTGAACCCCAGTAGTAGAACTGGCAATGCCATATACAATCTTAAACATGTTGAACCCCAATAGTAGAACTGACAATTCCATATATAATCTGAGACATGTTGAACCCCAGTGATAGAACTGTCAATGCCATATATAATCTGAAACACGTAGAACCCAAGTAGTAGAACTGACAATGCCATATATAATCTGAAACACGTTGAACCCCAATAGTAGAACTGACAATTCCATATATAATCAGAAACATGTTGAACCCCAAAAGTAGAACTAACAATGCCATATATCATCTGAATCACGCTGAAACCCAAGCAGTAGAACTGACAATGCCATATATAATCTGAAACACGTTGAACACCAATAGTAGAACTGACAATGCCATATATAATCCGAAACATGTTGAATCCCAATAGTAGAACTGACAATGCCATATATAATCCGAAACACGTTGAACCCCAATAGTAGAACGGACAATGCCATATAAAATCTGAAACATGTTGAACCCAAATAGTAGAACTGACAATACCATATATAATCTTAAACACGGTTAACCCCAATTGTAACCTGACAATGCCATATATAATCCAAAACACGTTGAACTTCAAGTAGTAGAACTGACAATGCCATATATAATCCGAAACCTGTTGACTCCTGTTGCAGAACTGACAATACCATATATAATCCGAAACACGTTGAACCCCAGTAGTAGAACTGACAATGCCATATATAATCCGAAACATGTTAAAATATAACACATGCATTTAATAATATCCGGATACCACAAACACGGTGTATATATTCAACCTGAATGTTTTAAGATGTGTTTAAAAATCTGTTGCTGACAATTCAATCATTATCATTTAACTACAAAAAGGTTCTAGCATGAATATCCATATCGGTATTGTAATATGAGCGTGTACTACAAGTTTCTATATGATATAAAATAGCTTCAGAAATTGGAAATACAATATCCGTAGAGAGTGTTTACATAACACGTCAGGTAAAAACTAGTTGATAACGGACTGGTCGAAAGGGGCATTCGAAACAGTGGATACAGATAAAAACTAAAAACTGCTTTTGTAAATTGCAGTTGGTTAAGCTACATTCAAGGTTACATTGTAAATCATATGTAAAAAAGTCAATAACTTTGATCGCGGAGATGTAATAACGCAAGCCGTCTAATGCGGTGCAATTCATGTCCTGAATAATGACCGGGAAGTGCAGACGAATGAACATAGCCGTGATACTTCTTTCATAAAGCCGTGATAAAACATCAGAGCATATTTGAAAACTCTTTCTTTCACAAAGCCGTGATAAATCATAGGAGCATATTTGAAAACTCCTTTTTTTCACATAGCCGTGATAAAATATAGGAGCATATTTGAAAACTCTTTCTTTCACATACCTAAGACAAAACATAGGAGCATATTTGAAAACTGCTTCTTTCACATAGCCATGATAAAACATAGGAGTATATTTGAAAACTCCTTCTTTCACATAGTCGTGATAAAACTTAGGAGCATATTTGAAAACACATTTGTTCACGATGCCGTGATAAAATATAGGAGCATATTTGAAAACTCTTTCAATCACATAGCCGTTATAAAACATAGGAGCATATTTGAAAGATCATTCTTTCACATAGCCGTGATAAAACAGAAGAGCATTATTAAAATCTCCTTCTTTCACAAAGGTGTGATAAAACATAGGAGCATATTTGAAAGCTCATTCTTTCACATAGTCGTGATAAAACTTAGGAGCATATTTGAAAACACATTTGTTCACGATGCCGTGATAAAATATAGGAGCATATTTGAAAACTCTTTCAATCACATAGCCGTTATAAAACATAGGAGCATATTTGAAAGATCATTCTTTCACATAGCCGTGATAAAACAGAAGAGCATTATTAAAATCTCCTTCTTTCACAAAGGTGTGATAAAACATAGGAGCATATTTGAAAGCTCATTCTTTCACATAGTCGTGATAAAACTTAGGAGCATATTTGAAAACACATTTGTTCACGATGCCGTGATAAAATATAGGAGCATATTTGAAAACTCTTTCAATCACATAGCCGTTATAAAACATAGGAGCATATTTGAAAGATCATTTATTCACATAGCCGTGATAAAACAGAGGAGCATTATTAAAATCTCCTTCTTTCACAAAGGCGTGATAAAACATAGGAGCAAATTTGAAAAGTCCTTCTTTCACATAGCCAAGATAAATCATAGGAGCATATTTGAAAACTCTTTCTTTCACAAAGCCTTGATAAATCATAGGAGCATATTTGAAAATTCCTTTTTTTCACATAGTTGTGATAAAATATAGGAGCATATTTGAAAACTCCTTCTTTCTCAAAGCCGTGATAAAACATAGGAACATATTTGAAAACTCCCTCTTTCAAATACCTAAGACAAAACATAGGAGCATATTTGAAAACTACTTCTTTCAAATAGCCGTGATAAAACATCGGAGCATATTTGAAAACTCTTTCATTCACATACCTAAGACAAAACATAGGAGCATATTTGAAAACTGCTTCTTTCACATAGCCGTGATAAAACATAGGAGCATGCATGTATTGAAAACTCCTTCTTTCACAAAGCCGTGATAAAACATAGGAGCATATTTGAAAAACTCATTCATTCACATAAGCGTGGTATAACATAATAACATATTTGAAAACTCCTTATTTCACAAAGCCGTAATAAAACATAGGAGCATATTTGACAACTCCTTCTTTCACATAGCCGTTATAAAACATAGGAGCATATTTGAAAGCTCATTATTTCACATAGCCGCGATAAAACATAGGAACATATTTGAAATCTCCTACTTTCACATAGCCGTGATAAAACATGACTGTGAAGTTAGTAGGTAGTTCGCAGTTGGTATTTGGGGATTCGAATAACTAACTACCAACCAGCTGCTAGTTTGTGATTCGGATTCGTTATTATAATTACTATTTCATTTACATATTTTACTCGTGTTAATATGTTTAAAAATATAATCAATAATAAATGTATATAAATTAATATAAAATCTGAATCCCCAACTGGCAGCTGGTTGGTAGTTGGCGATTCGCGGCGAATCCCCAACTGGCATTTTGAATCGCCGTCTGGTAAGTATACTCATTATATTGTGAAAACAACGCAGTCCTGGTGTATATTTTTATTATTTTAAGCTGTTTTTCTATTGAATTGATTCGTTGAAACAATAAAACAGCGTTTAAAAAAAACCTGAATCCCAAACTGGCAGCTGGTTGGTAGTTGGCGTTTCGTATCCCCAACTGACAGACAGTTTCATTGTTTGATCGGTACAATACTCATTGACCCTTTTTTTCGCAGAAGATACGATTACCGCAAAATATCACCAAAGCTTACTAAATGTGTTTGTAATATTATTCACAAAAAGAACAAATAACGGAACGAGTTTGATTGAATTTTTATGTAGAGTGCATAAATGTGTTTAGCACAATGTGTGTATATTCAACCAATGATATGATACCAATGATTCTATAATTAGCCGCAAACAATTATAATTCTACGAGTACTTTGTGGAGACACGTCATCCGATAACAAAACATCACAATAAACACGTATCAGTTTACTTTTTTATATCTTTTATTACAGTTTCCCGTTATTTGTACATGGTAGGTGATAAGATATGACATAAAATCGTTGTTCGTTCAATACCTTGAGTATATTCATCAGGAGGCGATTCAAAATTTCCAGTTGGTGATTCGCGGCGAATCGCCAACTACCAACCAGCTGCCAGTTGGGGATTCTGATTTTTTTCAAATCGATATTTGTTTTCAAAAACAAATCAATTTTATAGAAAAACAGTGTATAACAATAAATAAACACCGTTCCCGCATTGTTCCTTCAATACCATGAGTATATTCACCAGGAGGCGATTCAAAATGTCCAGTTGGGGATTCGCGGCGAATCGCCAATTACCAACAAGCTGCCAGTTGGGGTTCGGAATTTTTTTCAATCGCTGTTTTATTTTTTTTTACAAATCAATTCAATAAAAAATAAGTTTATGATAATAAATAACACACTTTTGCCGGGTTGGTTCTTCAGTATAACGAGTATACTCACCAGACGGCGATTCAAAATGTCCAGTTGGGGATTCGCCTCGAAAAACAGTTCATAACAATAAATAAACACCGTCCCCGCGCTGTTCCTTCAATACCATGAGTATATTCACCAGGAGGCGATTAAATATTTCCAGTTGGGGATTCGCGGCGAACCAGTTGCCAGTTTGGGATTCTGATTTTTTTTAAATCGTTGTTTAATTTTTTTAACAAATCAATTCGATAAAAATTCGTTTATAATAATAAAACACACACTTTTGCCGGTTTGGTTCTTCAATATAACGAGTATACTCACCAGGCGGTGATTCAAAATGTCCAGTTTAGGATTCGGATTTTTTTTCAAATCGATATTTGTTTTCGAAAACAAATCAATTGTAAAGAAAAACAGTTCACAGCAAGAAATAAACACCGTTCCCGCGCTGTTCCTTCAAAACCATGAGTATATTCACCTGGAGGCGATTCAAAATTTCCAGTTGGGGATTCGCGGCGCACCGCCAACTACCAACCAGCCTCCTGTTGGGAATTCGGATTTTTTTTTTAATCGCTGTTTTATTTTTTTAACAAATCAATTCAATACAAAATAAGTTTATGACAATAAATAACACACTTTTGCCAGGTTGGTTCTTCAGTATAACGAGTATACTCACCAGACGGCGATTCAAAATGGCAAATTTGGGATTCGGATTTTTTTCAAATCTATATTTGTTTTCGAAAACAAATCAATTGTATAGAAAAACAGTTCATAACAATAAATAAACACCGTTACCGCGCTGTTCCTTCAATACCATGGGTAAATTCACCAGGAGGCGATTCATTATTTCAAGTTGGGGATTCGCGGCGAATCGCCAGCTACCAACCAGTTGCCAGTTGGGGGTTCGGTTTTTTTTTAAATCGTTGTTTTATTTTTTTAACAAATCAATTCGATAAAAAATAAGTTTATGATAATAAAAAACACACTTCTGCCGGGTTGGTTCTTCAATAGATAACGAGTATACTCACCAGACGGTGATTCAAAATGTCCAGTTGGGGATTCGCCGCGAATCGACAACTACCAACCAGCTGCCAGTTGGGGATTCGGATTTTTTTTAAAATCGCTGTTTTATGATTTGAACATATCAATTCAATAAAGAAAACAGGTTTAGGATAATAATAACACCAATGGTGGTTTGGTTCTTCAATAAAACGAATATACTCACAAGACGGTGATTCAAAATGGCAAATTTGGGATTCGTTTTTTTATAAAATCGATATTTGTTTTTGAAAACAAATCAATTCCATAGAAAAAACAGTTCATAACAATAAATAAACACCGTTACCGAGCTGTTCCTTCAATACCATGAGTATATTCACCAGGAGGCGATTCATTATTTCAAGTTGGGGATTGGCGGCGAATCGCCAACTACCAACCAGTTGCCAGTTGGGGGTTCGGATTTTTTTTAAATCGTTGTTTTATTTTTTTAACAAATCAATTCGATAAAAAATAAGTTTATGATAATAAAAAACACACTTCTGCCGGGTTGGTTCTTCAATAGATAACGAGTATACTCACCAGACGGTGATTCAAAATGTCCAGTTGGGGATTCGCCGCGAATCGACAACTACCAACCAGCTGCCAGTTGGGGATTCGGATTTTTTTTTAAATCGCTGTTTTATGATTTGAACATATCAATTCAATAAAGAAAACAGGTTTAGGATAATAATAACACCAATGGTGGTTTGGTTCTTCAATAAAACGAATATACTTACAAGACGGTGATTCAAAATGGCAAATTTGGGATTCGTTTTTTTATAAAATCGATATTTGTTTTTGAAAACAAATCAATTCCATAGAAAAAACAGTTCATAACAATAAATAAACACCGTTACCGAGCTGTTCCTTCAATACCATGAGTATATTCACCAGGAGGCGATTCAAAATTTCCAGTTGGGGTTTCGCCTGGCCGTTTAGACAGGAAGCGATATGTCCAATGGTACAAATCACTTATTTCCCTATAAAATAACATAACAATAGGATAAAGATTAAAATGATTTCAGTAAAACTATTTCTATTACATAGCCGGTGATTACTGTTCGACTTTCGCCCTTTTATTTCAAACACATTCATCCCTGAACATTTCGATTCAACATTAATTTGTTTCGTTTCAACTGACTGCTATTAATACCACAAATTTAGATAACTTATGGTGTGATTGATAGACTAAGTACTAGACTTAACAATATGTTAAATAAACGCTTATTCTAATATTCAAACATTTGACACTAGTTACATTCAAAATGAAAAAGACATACAAGCAGGGAACTTTCATAGTCAATAGACCGATACATCAATCATTTGTGTCGAGTACGTGGTCCAATTGTAGAGTATACAACCCAGGATCAGAGGGTCGTGGTTCGATCTTCCGCCACGGCTTTGTGTGAGCAAATATCTTTATCTGCATATATTAACATGTGTGAAACCCAGTGAAACCTCGAGCGTGATGTATCTAAGTTGCAAGAACTTGTTTCACAATCGATGTAAAACAAATTAAGTTTAAAACAGTCAGTTATCGACTTGCTATTTGATTAAAACATATGGTGCTGTTGCGTCATAACACCACAGACGGTCTGTGTTAACGAGTTCAAGAAGCATTATAGAACATTGCGTATATTTTGAAACAACGTCATCATGTACATAATATGCACAGAGCGTAATATCTGTAAACACTTTTGTAGGTTAAATCTGCCCACACTTGAATTCAAATTTGAGCAAACTAATAAAAAATATATTTTTAAGAAACAATTAGGTTTGATTTACTGAATTGTTTTAAAAATCGTTGTATATGTCATCACAAGTTTTAATTTTATCATTTTTAAGAAAAACTGTCGTAATGACCTGTTCAGATTTTTTTTCTCAAAATGACCGACGATGACGCTATAATTTGATTACGTGATTTTTGGAGGTCCGAGGGAGTTTATACATAGCCACTGTAGCGGAGGACGCGACTTCCAGTACAAGTTGTCGTTATATTTGTATAAAACGTGTCTTTCAGAATATCTTACAAAATCGACCGCGTCTCTATTCCTACTAGTAATACGATCTACAGTTTCTTAGCGTATACAGTATCATTGTAATAACTGTGCACGCCCACACATATTGATGTTCCCTTCAATGCCATCACACACTCCTTTTTTCTGTTCCATTGAAATGTATTTGTTTTTGTTTTTTGTTGTTTTTTGTTGTCATTTTATGCATTCGAGAGCTAACATGCAATGAGTAACTACTCTTTCCAGCTGGGATCGTGAGATGTTAATCAGCAGTTGAGCACACCAATCTCCTTAAATGATAGATATGTTTCCCAGTTAAATCAGCGGTAAGAAGCAATGTCGTAAATCAATCATCACGGATACTGTAACCGAGCGGGAATTTAAACTCACGACCCCTGGATTGAAAGTTAGACCCTCTACATACTGTGCTAATCGTGCCCGGATTGTTCGTGTGTTCCGATAGCCATATGGTCACATTTACTTACCAACTCAATATGATTTCTGTTAAATGTTATGTTGCATTTTTACATTAATTTCTTGTATTTTGTATGAAGATGAGCTGGATATGTTAAGTCAAAAATGAAAAAAATACATTCTGTATAATGATGCTGTCTTAATATGTTATCTGGATTATATGCTTAAACATATCAACCGATTTGTTTTCAGACAGACTGTCAGGTACTGACAGGAAATGTTAATATTTGTTTTGGAAGATAATTAGTACACGTTCCCATGTCGTCGTTTTAATTTGATCATATCTTGAGTTGTGATGCGACAATATTTTAGTTCGTGCTTACAATTTACCCTGTCAACTATGGAATGTCATCTGTCGATTATTACCGTTGAATCGGTTACAGTTAGTCCAAAATTGATGTTTTACATTTGGTTTACCTCTAAATGTTTAGGATGTTTCAGTTGTCTAAATATATACAGTTTTATTGAACTTGGTATAAACCACTACTTGCACTGTACCGACAGCCTCGTGATATCGTCTATAATTTATCAGACCGTACATATATCGTCATATGTTTCAGTTATTGTCATAGCTTGCGATGCCTATGTTTAACCGTCTGCATGTCAGCTCATCCATCCCCTTTATTGTGTAAGACGTATACGTTTTGAGTTGAAAGTGATATCTGAGTGAAACATTAAAATAGTTTTCGGGTCTAGAAACAAAACATTCCACACAAATGTACCACACGATAATTCGACGGATTTAAACGACATAACTAATTATCAATAATTCATTTTCATCAAGCTAGCTGCATGACCGTGTGGTCAAAGCGCCGTCTCAACATCACTTACCTCTCACCGCTAAAGTCATAGGTTCGAGATCCGCTCACTTCAAACACTTAATTTTAGAAAGTTTGCCAGTTTCTTGCGGAAGGACGGTGGTTCTACTCTGATATGAAAATTAACATTATAATGGTGCCATCGATGAAATGTGTGAGTACCTTCTACCGATAAATACATCCTTTTATGTTCTTATGTTGATATTGTATCAATAATGCATGTATAATACGGTTATACTTGCGAGTAAATGAGCGTGAACATGTATAACAATGTCATGTCGGAAACGTTATTTTAGGTGTGAGTTTGATTTGTGAAAAAATGTTAATTGCAATAAATGCAATCTTACCTAATGTAAATATAACGAATGAACTTTGTAACAATTATAGAAATCGGATAACGGAATACGTGAAAGAAAAAGAGAATTATAGTATCTTCGCCATCATTACTATCGAGCCGAGGTTTTGACAGTCTACCAATATATTACCTGTTCTGTGGTTCGTTTTATACAGATAATAATACATGGTTTTGTCATATTTTACCGAAACCACGTGCAATAGATCAAGATTATACTGCTTTCAAATTCAGGGTCAGTAGTATATATTCTGTTAAATTTTAGATGCATTTGAACAAGTAAAGTGATGTTTGTTTGTTCCTCAAATTCTTGTATAGTGAAACTACTATTGTTCCTTTCAGGAAATACTAAATGTTAACATTTTTTAAATAACTTTACCTTAGATAGAGATTAATGCCAATATCATCCGTGAAAAAATTGCTTAACATATAGTTACTGATTGTAATTGTGATTATTGAACGGCATTAAGTAATGGGTAAGTCAAAGCGCAGCCACTTTTCTCATTGGTTAGGTCGCATTAGCGACCGAACCCTTTATAAGGGCCAGTTAAGAAATTGACTCTGGGCGCTGCCATATTGAAACGTCACGATCACGCGTTAAAACACGGCATTCACCACATGGAGATCGTTATTGTTTTTCTAAACAGTGCATTATGGGAATGTACAAACCGGTATTGATATTAAGACCTGGTCATGTTCCGGCTGTTCCGATCACTTTCCGGCTAAAAGGAAAGTTTAAATGTGGTGTGTGTAATAAATAATTGTGACATTTTAATGTACTAATTGAGATCACTATAACTGTCCTTTGCATATTTAATCGGGGTCTAATGAAAATGCCTTAAATCTAGAAATTTTTCTAAAATCTTGCTTAAATCAGGTCTTGAAACTTATATTTTTTGACAATTTATCGCCGTTTATGACAGATTCTTACCGAGTTAATGTTAATAATTTTCAAATAACCATGAATGTACTCAATTATTATAATATGCTGAACCCATAACAATGGAAAAAAAATAACAAAATTAAGCAGCTACAGTCGTTTATTTTACTTGATACAACAGAAATATAAAGATAGTTTACCGGTTTATTTTTAGCACGTCGTCAGAATCGGATATATCGCCGAACATGCACAAATTCTGGAAAAAAAGTAATTTTTAAGTATTATTTTTCAAAAATAATATATCTAGAAATTAATTTAAAATATGTATTCGAATTATTTAAAATATATTATGATCATAGTAGAAAATTGTAAAGAAAATATATATATATAAACATCAAAGTTACTATCAGGCACACCTGCAGTCGGGAATTCGCTGTGTCAGTCGGAACAGTGTTGGGATTTGGTATCACCAATGTATTTATTACCCTGTACAAGGAACCAAACTTACACAAACTTACACATTTATTCACTTTAATTGCCACATCCTTTATAAGACCTAACCATTGGATGTTTTTTAAAAGCAGCCAACTTGTTTTGAAATGACCCGTTAAAATTATATGAGCTGACCGAGCACTTATGTCTACTTTTGCAGCTAATTTCTCAAATTTATAACTTCTGTCTGTGTTATTCTACTTGTTCTACAGAATATGTGTCAGTACTGCTTGGGGTTCGACCTATATGTGAATCATCCGAAATGTACAAATTTCCAACTTAAAAACGTGAAACCCAGTTTCAGTTGATTTAGAATCAGACATTGAACTAACAACAAAGTACTTTTAATTTCAATTGATTATAAATGTCATTTTCTCTGTTGTTGATTATCATTTGGAGTATTACTCAAAGACAGCAACTAATATATTAAACTTATAATCTCCTTAGATATAAGTTAAACATGAATTACTCAATATAATTATCACTTTATTCAACGTTTGATAATAACCAAATAAAGCATAAAAAATATAGTTTATTCACCAAATATCACATTCGTCACAAGGAATTTGACGGCGTTATGGGGATAACGTATTTTAGAGCATATCCGAAAACAATTCAAAGCAAGTCTATGCCATCTTTTTGATACATAAATTTGGCCTTGTATATTGAGAGAAGTATCTGGATGCCCAAAAAATTGTTTTGTTTCTAAACTCAACATTATCTGATTCTCCATTTTTCTGAGAGCTAGGCTTTCTTACATTTGTCACCTAATGTCTGGCTACTTTTGATTTGCCAGTAAAATAAGAAAATTACAGGTTCAATAACAACGTTATCAAACCAGAAGTCGAATATTTTATTCCTCGAACCTTTCGGTGTTGCAAGTGATCGACATGCCTCATAACGCAGCTCAAGAGGGAGCAAATCATGTTCATAAGTCCAATACATACACACGCAGAGAACATCGTTTTCGCAATGAAAATACCCCGCTCTGCAGACGAACGGCTGCGGTGAGATTCAGCAAAAGCGTCTATTGATACTACTTCGAAATTACATTTCCGAGAATATTTCACTAATACCTCATTGTTTTCACATATGCATCGAGAACATACTTTTTTATTCTTTCGATTCCCATTGATAAAGATGTTCGCGACATTTTGTGTACTTATTCTGTTTGTATAATACACATGCATGTTTCGGTGCGTCTGATAGGTCATCTAACGAATGTTGCTGCTCAAAGCGAGTTATTGGCTTTCCCCCCAAACAAATGTTGTACAGTTTTGGTTGAATTTAATATAGAACGTACATTAGACATTGCAAGGTATATTGCTTCGATAATGATATCCTGTTCATGTGCATTGTTAAAGAAAACCTCATGTGATGTTACAATACTTTCAAATTTAGTTCAAATTTAGAAGAATGTAAAGTAGAACACGCTGTCATCATTTCTAATGGTATTTTTTTAGTTCTACCTGATGCACGTTTAGTATTATCAATTACCATGTTCAAATAGTTTGTTATAGTGTTAAAACTTTTCTCAACATCTTCAAGAGATGCAACTGCATGAGTACAGTGAGAACCGTAAAACAATCTATGGAGTCTCTCATTTAAATACATTGAACTTTTCGAGTAAATGTATTCTGCAGTACAAGTATGATCATCTAATTTGATGTCGTTACAATATAGTATCGCTTCGTTTAATGTTTTCCCGAAATCACATAGTTCAATGTCTAATAAACCAGAACAGTTAGTGTTGACTAATTTATTTAAATAGCATAGCAATGCAGTTTGTGATTCTTTACTCAGCTTTTTCGTAAACATATTTTCCTTCGAAATAAAATAGTTTGGACAGTTTGCGGCTTTTATCCAATTAAGAAGTTGTTTCAAACACAGAAGTAAACAGGCAATGAGGTTATCTGTTTTTCATATATCCTGACTGTTTTCTTCAATCGTGTAGAAAAGAGCTGTTTTACAGTGATATGAACTGATTACATCACCCGACCTCGGTTTTATTAAGTATTTCTTTATTAGCTTCAACAATATGTAACATTTGTACTGTGTAGGGGTCAGATTAAACATTAAATATCGCTCTTGTAGAGATAAGGACAATCGCCATTCCAAATAATTCTCGGGACTTTCGGGGTGTCCGACTGGTACCACGAAACATCCCAATTCTTTAAACAGTTTCCGTGTTTTCTTTGAAGGCCATTCATGTACGCGTCTACGAACGAACCAGTCATCTAGTTCATCAGGTAAATGCATACAAATGTACCCGCGCATAATATCAGTAGGTATATGTTCACCTGTTCGATAAACTGTCTTTGCAGGGCCATGTTGTTCATCACAGTTTATCATGTTGGTATAAAGATCAAACTGATTTGTCATTACAAGATTATTAAACCTATCTTGTTTGAATTCTTTTAATTGCAATTCATTTCGTAAATAATTGATATAATTTCTGTCCTGAACAAGCTCATTAGCAACAAAAAGTTGTAGCTTAGTATATCCTGCTGGTGTAGTGCTTGTCTTCAACATCTTCAAACATAACCCTTGCGAACACGATTTTTTCTCGACAGTGATAAGTACGTTAAACAAAAGTAAGTCTCTGTCTGGATCCATATATATACTCGCAGTTCCTTCTATTGAACTACCCATTAAAATTTCAGAATGCATAAACCGTGCTGTTGCAAAATCGATATTACTTAACATATGTCCTATGGTTGCCATATCAACCACAAACTTCCTCATCTCTTCGGAGAATCCTATTGCACCCAGAGCCTCACTCACGTACTTCGATATCAAACAAACAAGCTCAAATACACGAAAGTTATATGATATTAAGATAAAATTACTGTAAAACATAAATGAATATACGCAAATCATAAAAAACTATAAGTAATGTGTGTCCTTTTTCTGATGGTATAATGTTTACACAGTGTGCGTGAATTAAATCAACATTATTCTATACATGTATATATAAAATTAATAATCACTTTACGTTCATATTGTAAGGTTACAACCTTATCAAATATATATACGCAGTAGTTTCAAATGTAACCCTTTAAAAAGGAAATATTTTGCAAATTTTCTACTTGTTAACGCGAAATCGGCCTTTGAGTATATATATATTACACATTTAAGAGATCGCATTTTGGTGTCATTCATAGAGTCCCATAGTTCGAAGCCATATAGAGTAATTTAGAAAAGACACCAATTAATTATTCTCGTGTTGCATGCATAGTACATACATTATCTTTAGTAACGCCTCATATAATCCAAAATATATTTTACGAAATATGTACACGCTTTTTCATTAATAGCATTTGGATCATATTATAGAAGCCTCAAATAATCCATTTTTTTAAACGAAATATGTACATGCTTTATTAATGGCATGGTATGAACACATAGCTTTGTTATACGTGACACCAAGCTGTACATACACATGTAGTAATAATCTTCATTTTTTAATTCACAATCATATGTTATCTAAACCTAGACTGAGATAATATCACCATTAAAAACGGGTTAAATGTGCATGTGAACTATTTTGTCATTAGTATGGAAATACCTTGAAATAAACCTATCTAAAATGTGTTGTTTTTTCTAATAACCACGTTAAAAGTGTCTTCAATAAAAACATTCAAAAATATACAAATATATACTAGACAAAACTTCCAAGGCCCATATGTACATAGGTATCAATATTTATTTAATATTATTTAAAAAAAAAACACTGCAATTTGACAAGAGCATCACATAACTATCCTGTTATAGAATGAAAAACAAAAACTAAACTAAATTACCACAGTAGATTACAATAAAATGCATTAATTGATTCAAAGGTGCATTTTTAAAGTTAGCAGGATAAGTCAGTAACGGGTGTGACCACCAGCAACAATTTAAAAATTCACCACAGCTAAACATCTTCGTATTGATGCGATTATCCAGGAGTGGCATTACATTCTCATCAACTTTGTGCGTCGCTTGATCGCATAAATGCGCAGAAGATGTTTAGCTGTGGTGAATGCTTCTGGTGGTCACACCCACTACTGACGTGTCCGCAGTTAATATTCAACTTTTAATAAATCTACATTATACAAAATATCTCCACTTCGTCTTATCTAACAATGTTATCAAACCAATCTAGCGCATTACCTCAACAAACTAAAACATCACCTTATCTCACGTGTTGAAAGAAATACGTTCCAGTGACACTCGTGTTTTACTACAATATAATTAATTGTGCTTAAAGCGTTGCTTTCAACAATTGTTCTATTGAACAGCGACGTGTTTATAAACGCTGACACTAGATCAGGGGTTTCACGCCGCAGACACATGGACGGGTACCCCACTCAGTCACATAAAACCGAGAAACATAGAACTACACTCGTAAAGCTTGGAACATAATCAGTAAAGCCCTAGTATTTGTATCACAAGGTCGAGGACTTTACCAAAAACCTGCCTTATACATGCAAGGTCAATATTCTGCTATTAAACAAACTGCTAAAGTGTGTCATGAGAGAAAACTAATATTAAAATATAATATCGATTCATTCAATATAATGATTGTATTCATTCTTTACACACTGAATGAAAAATAGTAGAAACATAGCAAATTAAAAGATTCGTTGAAAAAAGGAAAATGTCCTAAAGCATTTGAGAAGGATATGGACATTTTTTTGCTTCGATATACTCAAAAGTTCAATAGGCATTCATATAAACAGGAAGTTTATATTTAAAAGTGGTATGCAAAAACTTTGTAAACTTGCATCATTCATTCGGAACTATTCTATACTTTATACCACAAGGAGATTCGATATCATGACGAACGAATGTATACTCAAACAGTTACCACCCAATCTGTCTTACTGATCTTATAAATATGTCAAACTGAAATACAGAAACGTTTATCTTCTTACAGATAAATAACCTAATGATTAGCTATTTAGTGTCTTAGAACAAGTGAGGATATAGATATAGTCGTAGGCGGGGTAGCCTATCAAATATATGCAACCTTTACTCTTCTAAAATTATGAGTATACTCCATCATCAAATTCGTCCAATGATATTGTAATATTAAGGGCGACTGTCAGGAATAACCAAGAAATAGATTTACGCAAAAATGCAGCAACACACATCCCAACCCATTTCTAGATGCATGACGGTGAAATTCGTTTTAGCCCAACCTCAGCCCTCCCTTTAATTACAGACTGTCTAAAACAATCTAGCATACTGGTCATGTAAGTGTTTTTTTTTCAGTTACGGAAATTTTAATTGTATTTACCAACCTCTTTCGATCTATGATGGATACGTGTGTATTTACAATTTAATCGTTAAACAAAGGATTTTGTTGATGTTCAAAGAAAATTTTGTTTAAATCAAAAGGTCGCAGATAAATTATATTCTTCTCTCGTGTTCTGATTGTAGGTGTAAGCCCACCATTGACAGCTGTTCTTTGTTTTATAGTAAATAAAAAAGGTTTGAAGGCTTGTCATTTATAGAGAGGTACACATGAAAGAAGTAAAACTGATGTTTTATTGTTTTTCAACCTCTGCACTACCAGAATATGATGAGAAAAATAGGGGACATGTGTCATCCAATAGATATTTTTCTGTTCAGTGTGCTCACTGTTGACATGTATCCATACCCCAATTTCCAAGCATTATTTGTTTTTCTCGTAAATTCACAGTTCAAACATTACAATGCTTTCAAAATGTTTAAAATACATTAATAATGCCATTCAAATAAAAAAAAGCATTAAAACATGGAAAACGGATTTTTAAAGAGGAAGAATCAAGGAATAATTATGGCTGCCATTATGCGACAATCCCGCGGGAGCATTTTCTGTTTCCAGTTGTGATTCTTTGCCTTATACATTTTATTCCGGACCTCAAGCGCATGAAAGAATATTGTTTCTAAAATACAACTCATTATTATCATTCAACTTGCATATATATTTACCATGTTACGGTTATTTCTTTTGAATATACGAACACATTATTCTCAGCTCCACAATCGTTTTTATGCATTAAATATAAATACTAAAATTTAAATAATTATCAGGCAGTATACCTTTAAATTTTCTCGATATCAATATTTACCTGTGTGCAATATTGATTTATACCTGACGTATATAAAACATTTTATCTTGTTATCAATATTGATTTGACACCCAGTTTGAAATATGTCCTTTCAACCCAGACATTCAAAGTGTGCCGATGTAAAAACTGTTACTGTTACAGTACTTTGCACATGTGAAGAAACTAGGTGCCATGTTTAAAGATACCACACGTATAACCTGTGCAGGGAGTCGAATTCTCAACCCTCCGATACTTGTCCGGTACCTTTAACTAAATCACGTGTTTCACGTGAATAGCGAGACTTTTGTCAGGCAATAAGTTCCTATTGATTTTTTTTGAAGGTAATAAAACAGACTCGTAATTAGTTGTAATTAAAACAAGATATTTTACTCGAGTTCACGGATGAGTGTACGCAATATATAACAACATCATAGCTTTTATGGTTCAATGTTATGGATATTATATATAATCACATCATAGCTTATATGGGTTTTATGGTATGGATGTTTTAAATAACCATATCATAGCTTTTATGGGTTCAATGTTATGGATATCATGTATAATCACATCATAGTCTTTACGGGTTTTATGTTATGAATGTTATATATAACCACATCATAGCTTTCATGGATTTTATGTTATGGATGTTATATTTAATCGCACCAAAGCTTATATGGGTTTTATTTTATGGATGTTTTATATAATAACACCATTGCTAATATGGTTTCTATGTTATGGATGTTATATGTATCCACATCATAGCTTTTATGGGTTTTATGTTATGGATGTTATATTTAATCATACCATAGCTTATATGGGGTTTATGTTATTGATGTTTTATATAATAACACCATAGCTTATATGGGTTTTATGTTATGGATGTTTTATATCATAACAGCATAGCTTATATGGTTTCTATGTTATGGATGTTATATATAACCACATCGTAGCTTTTATGGATTTTATGTATGAATGTTATATTTAATCACACCATAGCTTATATGGGTTTTATGTTATGGATGTTTTATATAATAACACCATAGCTTATATGGCTTCTATGTTATGGATGTTATGTATAACCACATCATAGCTTTTATGGATTTTATGTTATGGATGTTATATTTAATCATACCGTAGCTTATATGGGTTTTATGTTATGGATGTTTTATATAATAACATCATAGCTTATATGGGTTTTATGTTATGGATGTTTTATATAATAACACCATAGCTTATATGGTTTCTATGCTATTGATGTTATAAATAACCACATCATAGCTTGTATGTGTTATATGTTACGGATGTTATATATAATATCATCGTAGCTTATATGGGTTTTATGTTAACCAAAACAACTAGTATGTTAAGTGTTTAATGTTATACAGATAGGACTGGTGTGAAAGCAATAAACATATAATAATGCTATAAGAAATTAGTTAAAAGTGAAACGATACTCATGGTATGAAACACAACATTTAAGGTAGTTCCCGGCGTTCCCATCGACCTGTTTTACATCTGGCGTTACTTATCAAATATTTGTGATATTGATCTATGAAGATTCGGCTTTTGTTTAAAGGCATACCGCTACGAGGCACTGTTAACGAGATCCTGCGGGACTATATTGAACAAACCAAAGCTAAAACGAAAGTTGATGCTTCATAGTATATGTGTACAGAGTTTTGATAATTTACGCCATATGTAAAAAAAATCCGAGAGCAACGCCTCTAACTGTCTTAAATGCGTCTATTAATACATTTAATTTAAACTTAAAGTTAATATTACATCGATTATGGATTCAAATCAGTCTCCATCGTTTCACAGGCAGATCATGTACAAAGCATATGCAGATAATGTATCTTTCTCAATGACACTACATAAAGCCGTTGTGTAGGATCAAACCCACGACCTCCGTCGAGCTGGAAGTAGAAATTGGACCAATTGTAATCCGAGAATAGGTTCAATATTCTGCCATAAGACATCTGTTACAATTTTTCAGTTATATCGTGATGGTGCCTTCTTGAGGCACTGCTACTTTAAAGTAATACACCGCAATTGGTATGTTATCCCACCAAGTAATATTATACTGACCCCGGGTCGACAAAACCTATAATCATTCTCTAAATGTTGGGCACCAAGCAGTGAAGTTTCTTGTATCATTTTGTATGTCTTCGGTATGACCCGCTCGCGGATCGACCCCACGATCTTTTACATGCAAGACGAACGCTTTACTCCTAGGCCATAGTTTCCGTGTGTTCGATATTGTGTCCCCATTCAGATCTTATCTGCAGTATTTGTCATTATTGTCAGAATCAAACAGACAGTTTAACCTACCGAAATCCTTTGCTTTAAAGGAATTTTAATAAAAAGTGTGTATATAAGTGCAATATCCAATGGCATTCTCAGGAATATTCAAGGAGTTGAATTGTACAGTTTAAAACTCCCAAACAACTAAACAACTAACGATATATTGTAATGTATCTTTAAACAATGCCTGAAGCCGGGTTTTGATAGCCGAGTCATCAAACGTGTTTACCAATAAAGCAAGAAAGGGTAGAAAGTTCGAATCTCCACCCAGTTACAGAATCTGTGGTTAATGACAATGAATATTAAGGGATGTAGTTAAGGTCTTGCAAAGGAAATGTTTGTCTAGTACTGCCAAACCTCTAAATTGAGTGAAGGAAACGATGATTATCTTATCTTATCGATTTTATATCAATGAAATGACATTGCAAAAAGTGCACACACGTCCCATACAAACAAATAAACGAGGCATCGCTGTCCGCCAAAATGCTTGCAATTTGTATTATATGGTACGAATGTAACGTAGCATATTTCACACAGCGACTATTGCAAAACATTAGAAATATGAATTACAGACAAACAAACAAATGCTATACTAACAAGAAATCAATTTATTTCAACACATGATAAAGCCACTTAACAAAGTACCTTTATCATTGTTTATTAAATAAGAAAAAATATTGTTTATTTTAAACAATCATTATACAGCAGTATTTGAAGATGCCAAATGGCGTTCAAGTCTGCGAACCATTGTCTGCAGTACTAATCTAACTGTACTTAAATCATGTCTGCCAATACAATTCATGCTAAAGTTTTCCTGAACAAAAAAGGAAAATAATAAGCAGGAATACAAATTATGGGTAGGATGAAAATGTAATTGCGAATTTAAAAAAGAATACTAGTAATTTCAGAGTATACGACAAGAATATACGTTAACTAACGATGTTTAGTAAGACAAACCGCAAGTCACTACGGTTTTAACACAATAAATGTAACCGTTTTCTTTTTAATTCATAAAAAAAGAAGACAAATAGGACACATATATATAGAGAGAGATTATTAAGTTTCTCTGCGATGACTATTAGGCGTAAATAAGAAAATACAATGGAAAGTATTGCCGAGCCACTGCTACCTTTTTGTGAAATACTGTATTGACTTTGTAGATTCAGATACTAGTTGACTTATAAATAATAGTATGTACATTTAGTGTCAATCGCAACATACTCGACACTTAATTAAAAAATTGATTAATATATAGACCTATTGATAATCCGGTTCTATATACTCGTTTATTTATACTGCAGCAATAGGTCACAACATTTAAAACGACATAATTAGTATTTTCTACCCTCTAATTCAATAACAATTGTACAATTTAGCCTAATTGTGCTATCTTGAATATATATGGTGTAAAATACATTTGTGTATTGTCAAAACATGAAGTTAAACTCACTTTTTAGCCGATATTTGAATGAGACCTACCCGTTAAATAAAATCTATACTTAGTAATTATAGTCGTAATCGTCTGGAAATGTCCGTGAATTATCGATTAATCCCGAATATGTTGTTAGGATTTAATCTTATACGACGAAACTTGGTATTTCTTGCAAGGCACAGTGGTTATATATATGGATTATGATTTGGGCGATCCTTCCTACAATGCGCCATGAACGGCTTCTCATATAAAAAACAAAATGGGAAAATATGCATTTGTCTTTGCACATATCTAGCAATACTGAAGGATGGCGGACATGGCCGAGTATAGACGATTGAATTGGAATTTCTGTGATAAGTGCCGTCAATGGAGCCGCTAATTAGTATATTATAGTAACTGATCAGTAAATGTATATTTAAAGTACAATTTATTCACGTTTAAGAGAAGTGAAGTCGTTTTAAATGTATCAACGGTCATGTGACCTTTACGAAAATGTGTGTCATTAATGAACAAGTGTTTCGTTCAGTATGAATGAAATATCTTCAGATACTGGTTAAGCCGCTTTAAATATTTAAAACAAATGTTTCAAAAAGATCATAATATCATCTTAGTACCAAAGTATTTATAGTTATAATGCATTGTTTAAAGGGAAGAGACTAGGATGTTTTCCATAAGTGATATGTTGCAACTACCATACTAAAGCATTTCTTGTTTAGAAAATATAACTTTATAGTGAGCGTTAAAGGGTCCGATTTGATATTACAAATATTGTATAGTGTAATGGTTCAAGTAAAAGTCCTAAATGTTTGTATGTGACGTCACTATATTCTGTCAACTTTTGTGGTTCAATAAGTATTCATTATGACACAGAATATTTTTTACGAACATATTAGACGTTACATAAGAAGAAAACCGACTCTTTCGTCAACGTGTTTCAAGTACCGTATAGTAAAATGTATATAAAAATGCTAGATTTCACCAGCATACACATATTACTACGGGTACGATATATGCCCCATTGTTCTTCGTACGTTTGTAATTTGTATATTTGTAAATGTATTGACAACAAAATATGATTTAACTTAATTAAACGTAATAATATACACAAACGGAAAACAGTGTCTAACACCATGGAGTGCTATGAGGCAGCCACTTTCCTATACAAAAAATATTAATATAAGTCCAACTTGAGACGTAAATGTCAAAGAGCATAGTCTATTTAACATGATAAACATAATCAATGTTTATTATAACGTTAAACATCATATCAAATCATATATCATGTTAAAACTTTCCAACAATTGATCACAGTCACAAAATACAAAAACAATTGAACAAACAATTACCTAAAATAGATCTATTACAAATATAACTTGGCGCAAAAGGCTTAATTAATAACAAACTGTGTTATAGTCGTGTGTAAACATATTGGTTGTATACAACAAGGTAATTATATCACCATATTAGTAAAACTAGTAATATAGGCAAGAGGGTTGTGCCACAGTGTTATTAAAAACAGTGTTAAAGACAAAACAATTTCTTTTATATTCAAATAGAAATAACTATCTTTGTACTGATCAATAAACTTTATATTGGAATTGATTTTTTCTTTACAACTAACGATTTTAAAACTGATTTAATCATATTCTGTTTTATAAGTTTATCTTCCATAACATTTGCAAATGTCTTTGTAATGTATTCTACGTCATTGTTAATTCATTTTGTTGTATGTTGTTTAATGTCACTTTCAACAATTTTTCAACTACATCGCGGCGATGTCTACTTTAAGCAGTATTCTGAACGCAGCAACATTGGAATTCACATCACAGTCACATGTTATGATATCTCAAATAGTCACATTGTGCTGACACCGTGCCAACCGGACCTAGAAATATCCTCTAAATACTAAGCGCCAAGCGAGGAAGCTTCAAGTAACATTTATTGAGTCTGTAGTATGACCCGGTCAGGGATCGAACTCATTAATAATCAAACGTTTATTTAGTCTTTGTGGAGAGCGCAGAATCTGAGTGATAATGGCAGAACCTGTGACCCAACACCATCTCACATGTACAATATTAAAACAAAATGTGTTTTAATTAAATTATTAATTTCATATAAAATACTGGTATTCTTGTTCTCACAGATAATCACAAAATTTGACATTTTTAAACCTATCTCATATCATTATCTACTTTATATACATTACATTTCATATTTTATTGACGTCTAAAATACAATAACAATAAAAAATATACAGCATGGTATAAACAAGATTTGAAATCCACGAACAATTAAATGTAAATGTCATTGTGAATAATTCTATCTAATTTTAAGCAATCGCTTTTTCTTTCCAAATATTTCTTATTTATCTCAAAATTACACTCTTCTTTTAACAAAAATAGTTAACTTAAAGATTGTTTTAGAAGGGAAATGATTTGTATACGTATTTATATGCATGTACTAATAAAAACACACAGATAAACAAGAAAAGAGTACAAGCTATTGTCATCTCAAATCAGAAAAGATATTTATGTGAATATGTACAATCATAAAAACATAAAACTTGTTATCGAAATAGTAACATTCTAAACAAAGACACAAAAGACATGTTTGTGCATAATGGATTCTTTATAAAAAAACATATAAAGAAATAGGAAGTATGACTTTAAATGGTAAAATAATTATAATAATATTAATCAATCTCTGAGTGTTGTCTTATTTGTAAACCGACACAGCAGCATTCTTTAATCTATTCACATTTTTTATATACAGTTTTTTACAATCTCCTATTCACAATATGGTTAACGTTTATGCCTCTAAATAAACACACCTATATCCCACATTTAGCATCACCTTGAAACTTGATGTATAAGTTACGAAACATATTTCGTGTCTGTAGAGATATTTCCTGACGTAAACTACTTATGGCGTAAATGCTATGATGTGTCTATTGTACTGTTCAGAAGTAACACCGATTGCATAGTTTGGTGTTTACGACAACCAATTATGTGAATCGAAGTCTTGAAGATTGCACTGTGTTTAGTTCGTGTGTACGAAAGGCATAAATCTAGATTGAGTTGACTGTAAATCGTTCTATTAAACTCTAAATAAACTCTACTGTTCTTTATATAAAATGTAGTGTCCATATGTAAAATTAACATACACTTTAACTTGTTGATGATCGTCTTTTATCTTACAATAAATCTTCGAGTTGGAAATTTCCCATGTTGTTAGCTTCCTCGGAATAAGCCGCATACCTGGCTCCATCCATCTCTGGTGCCAGAGTATTTCCGGCCGTAAGACGATGTTGCTGCCCGCCAATTCTTGCTTTGCATTCCGGACAATTTCCCTCTTGGGTGGCACCGCCACATTCTCCGATAGCATACACGTGATCTGGTAAATATAAACATACACATATTATAGACTGTTTTAAATATATATTGATCATGTTTAACAAAAAAAACTGAGAATTCATTTTGAACACCAACAGAGATGCGTAATTATCTACTGAAATTGAATTGACATTTTTATTTAATACATACCATCTGTGTAAGTAAACACATATAACTCTGGGATGTCATATCACTTAGTTATTAATTGCACATTTCTATTTAATGTCTTCTGAACAAAACTGACAATATGAAGTTGCAATTGCTATCAATAATCAATATATTTTAGATTGTTTGCAAAATATGTATTCAGCACTTCCATAACATGTTTTCAAATAGCTGCATTCTTCTAAATAAAACAGAAAGAAATTAGAAATGTAACCAACTTACTGTTTGGACATTTGAACCAGTGACCTGTCGATAAGCTCATGACCTTCACTATCATTGCTCTTTCGTCTTCATATATACCAAGACCGTCAATGCTTGTCAGTTCCCGTAGTTTCTCAAATGCAACCTTTGTTTTACTTTCTATTTCCTCTGTAAACTTTTCATGTGCTGTCAATATTGCTTTCGTACTCTTGATGTCTGCTGCAGCTTTGTTAATTGTGCCAGACTTTTTAATGCATGATTCTACATGTTTTAATTTCAAGTACATTCTGCTTCTCGTCATCTCCCGTTGGAAATCATATAATTCCTGATCGGTTAGGTGGTCTCTCGATTTTTTCACCCACTTTAACATGTAACCTAAAAAGTCTGAAATGTTTTCTTTGTCCTTGGTTAGCTCCGGATATCTTTTTATCTTTACACACTCCGCAGAGAGTCTTGTGATCGCTTGAGCAAATTCCGATTGGTTTTGATGGGTTATCCTCGTTCGTTCTGAGATAGGCTGCTGATCAATCATATGGTTCAATCTGACCTTCATATTATCAAAATACCTCAATCGTGGCCTTATATAGGTTGCAGTGTTCTCTCCTAAGATTGTTTTCTTTACTTTCTCAATATCTCGTAAAGCAGTGTTAATCATGTTTCCGTATCTGTTACTTGTCCGTATGGGTGTAGTACATATTGGACATCCTTTTAATTTAATAAGATAATCTGTTTCTTTCTTAATTGGTTTCATCAACATGTACTTATTTAGCGCTGTATATTCAACAATGTGTCCACAGTCTTCTAGCAAGACAAACTTAGCATTCTTTTTGTCCTCTTTGCCGAATATAATTGTTGTTACTTTTTCTTTGTCACACACTCTGCAGTATGGTGGGCATGGCTCCCCGCAAAATCCTATACAAAAATGCTTACACTGAAGTTTTTTTTGACAACGTCTATAGCATGGCGGTCTGTCGCAAAGCTCACTGCAAAGTCTTCGGCATTTGAAATGGCTACATTTCCATGCACACGGTTCCTTGCATGGTTTGCAGAGGTTTCCACAATAACGATCACATTTGCTATGTTTACATCTGTTTTCACACGGTCTACGGCATGGTGGGCAATTATTACAAGTTCCAAGACATTCATGACCGCAAACTAAAATTCGTTTACAATTCACATTGCACTGTACGTGAAGACGTTCGTTGAAACATTCGCCACATGTTCCTTTACACAAGTGGTCACATTTCAATACTTTACTACACGGTTCTGGACATAGGGAACTTTCAAATCTATAGCATTCAACATATGCTGTATGGCCACAAGGCCATGTCTTTTCTACCTGAACTCTACACTGACAATGAGGACGCCCGCAAACATTTGTGCAACTGTGACCACATGAAAGAGTAATTTCACAAACTTCCTGACATATGTAGTCTTTAGGGTCCATATAGCATGGAACCGGTTGTTCATGACCGCACAGAGGCATCGTTTTCGAGATTATTTTCATACATGCACCGCATTCTTCGAAACATTTCTTAGGACATAGATGCTCACGTCTGCAGCTATGAAGGCACTCTTCTTGGCATCGGTATATGGTGTGGTCCTTGTCTAGCACATGACAAAACATTCTACATACATGACCACATGCAAGTCGTACAAAACATTTTTTTGAACAGCCTCCTTCCGGTGCTTGTTCAAAGTCGGCACCACATTTCACACTGATTCTATCATCTGTTGGATGATTCTGGCAATACAAAGAAAGACTATTTCCAAATTGATTTCTGAGCTTCATATTAGAAACAATGCTTTTCCAGAGATCAGATTTCGTAGCAAGAATGTCAAAATTCCCTATGATATATAACCCAATCTTTGCTCTTGACAATGCTACACAAATTCGATTAGGAGTCTTCAGAAAACCAATACTTCTAGTTGTGTTACTCCGAACCAAGGATAGAATTACAATATCGTTCTCCTCTCCTTGATAATTATCCACAACTGTTACTTTCACTCCATCATATTTAGACTTTGGCATTCGGTCCCTCAGACAGAACATCTGACCGGAGTATGTTGTTAATATTGTTATTTGCTCACGTCGATAACCTTGTAATAGAAGGTAACGGCACAAAGCTACAGAAAGGTCCGCTTCAAATACGTTTGAGTGACTTTTACTTTCGACTATTTCTGTTTCGTATTTGTTGTGGTTTATCAAGAAAACATTTGAAGAAATGCCTTTAACATCTGCGTATTTCTTGACATCGTCGTGATTCTGAAGTTTTTTATAAATGTCCTGCAAAAGTTCTGCAATTTCTGGTCTCATTCGGTGTTGTAGCTGTAAGCAGTTATAGTTTACACCGTTATTTATCATTCTTTCAAATAGTGAGAGATTGAGATTGAACTTTACTGCAAGCCGGTACATTGTAGGATTTGGTTTCAATTGTTTGTGGTCGCCAATCAGTATAAGGTGTTCACAACCTTTGCTGAGAGTTGCTATTATGTGACCTTCGAGTACTTCTGCAGCTTCCTCTACAACTATTATTCTCGGAGCTATCTCCTGTAGCACTGACTGATAGCGGGCTGCACCAGTCGTAGTCATTCCTATAACAGTTGAGTGTTTAAGTATTTCTTTATCTTCCTGCATGGCAACTTCTTTGTACCTTCTGCTAGCTGCATCAAAGTCGTCTCCTAATAAATCTATGTCCCCTCTTATTTCACTTATCAAGCGTTGTATCCATAGTCTATACAGTCTCCACTTGTCCCATGCACGCATTTTCCACACATCGGCTATTTGTTCCGCTTCAATTTCAGTCATTATATCATTAGATGCAATTTTATTTGCTAAACTTTGTTTCAGTCGTCTTCTCTGTTCTATATGTCGTTTCCATTTTTCTACCTCCATTTCATGGGGCTTTTTATCATTGACAATGACACGGTATGCAACTGATTCTATGTCAATGTTGTAATTGTTTGAATTTTGGATTTCTTCAATGTCATCAGTGTCCAGACGCCTCTCTTCTTGGATAAAATGCGCTTCGCCATGTACGTGTATTAAATCATCATCAGTTTTTGACGTGAATTGACATTTTATTGTATTCTCGTGTTTCTCCTGAATACCTTTTGTTTTCAGTGATGCCATACCAAGCCATTTAACTATCCATGAAAAATGAGACCCTTTGAACGATTGTTTGTCTGTTTTGTTAGGACCAAGTGTTAAACTTGTGTACGTTTCTTTTCGTATGTATGGTTTTAAAAAACGTTCATGTAAGATATCGCTTTTGCAAATTTCAATTTTTCCTGAAAGGATATGTAGTTTCCTTTCCAATCCACCATACTCTTCCTCTGTTTGACTTCTGGCTTTGATCAATTCCTTCGACCCTTTCCTTTGGTCCCTAAATTTTCGTTTTAAATGTTTAAGTTTAAAGCAGTTCAGAACCTCGCTGTTACTACGCCCACCGACGCGCACTACATCGCCGTTGTAAAACCGCACTATTCCTTCTAGGAATTGGTCTAAAGCATGATTTGTATAGCATACTATCAGCATTGGCCGCTGGTCTATTTTTCCTGTATGTGGATGTTTTGACCAAACATGTTTGTTGTAGAGAAGAGCTTTCACCATTTTTAGACCTATATATGTTTTTCCTGTACCAGGTGGCCCCTGTATGATGGCAAATTCTGTTGTTAAGGCTGTGTGTATAGCTGCAAACTGCGACTCGTCAATGCGAAGCAAGTTGTTGTTCGGCCATGCATGTTGATCCAACACATTTACACTTTTAGCGGCGTTGCTTTCAGTATTGCTTTTAAGATCTATTCGCTCAAAGTGCTTGTCCGACCTTATGACAAATCGTTCATCCGTCAACGGCCTGAGGTCATATAAATCATCATTACGCAGGTAAGATGGTGCATTGCAATTTGTTTCACATTGCACTATATATTTTTCGAACGGCAACTCCTCAGGACGAATCATTTGTAGAACGCATAAAACATGGCGGTAAGATTCAAAATACGCTGACGTTTCAACCATTGTATACTGTCTGGCAAGTAATGTCTTTATAGTGTTCTGATCGTGTTCGAACCGAACATAAACTATTCCGTGTTTGATTAAAGAGTCATTTCTATCTACCACGGAAGCAAAATAAACAGAGTTAAAGTTGTCTGCGGAAAGACAAACTAATGACCCATAGATAAGTCGTTTGCTTGACATCCAGTCGATATTTCGTAAGCCACGTGTCATTTCAAATGTTAATCTGTATGTAACCCCATCTTTGTTATACTTTGCAGAACCAATTCGCACATTGCTGTAAACGTTGACATCTTGCAATCTAGGATGCACCCGCCCTTCCTGTCGAGCTTTCAAGTATTCGCCAATGCCATCACGAAGAGGTCCTATAAAGTCTTCACGAAGAAGACGAAACTGCACATCCAAATAATGGTCTAAGTCGACATAACCTCCCTCTGTTTTATTCTTCCGAAGGAAGGGTTCTAGGTCCGTATTTATGTCTTCCATTTGTGGAAATATCTTGATATCTCTGAATTCTTCTGGTGGAACGTCTTGGTCTTCTGAGGTCAATTGGCTCCTTGTTTTTATTTGTTGGCATGTTGAAATCCGCGCCTTGTGCTCTGAAAAGCTTGCGTAACTGTTCATTATTTCATCTTCAATCACACACTTTGATGCTTGGCAGGTATTAATAAGTTTCCCTAAAGTAGTATGTATCCGAGAAAATGTATCAATTGACGAAGGGTTAATTATTGACAACCTCCAAATAATTGTCAATACCGCTTTTATTTGGTGCGTGATATTTTCCTTGTCGTCGTCAAGAATACCTGTTTCTAAATCAACAAGATGCAATGCAACTGTATCAAAAAATCTGGTCTCTTTTGCGATTGCATATATGTGCATTACCATTTCAGATAAAGAATTGCAAGTCATTGCTTTGGCCAATGCATTCAAAATAGCTTTAAACAAAGCTGTGTTTGAAGCACTCTGCAGTAAGCACTGTTTAAATTGAACGTGCTGATTTACCAGTGCCATCACTATGTTACTAGGCTCTTTTTTTTCTAAGTCATTTAGAAGCGTGATACCCAAAGTGTTGTTTTCTTCCTTGTTTCTAGATCGAGTGTTTGATAAAGTACGGTATCGTCGGTTACCTATCCCAGAGCAGCCGGTCAAGTTATCAATTTCTTTTGTATTACCATATCTTGTTGATTTTTCATCCGAATGAATTTGACTGTCTGTCCATGCCTTTCTCCGTTGAAGTGTTACATTACTGTTGTTCTTGTCATCGAGATTCCAATCTGTATCGTTTGTCCATATTGTTGACATGCACTTTTCGTTTTCCAGATTTTGACCATCTAGTTTCCCGTCTTTATCATGCTTACTCAATTTGTCAAAATGTCTTTCATTTTGCAACCTATTTTGGTTAGACTTTGTATCAATTTTATGACTGGTTCCTCTTTTCCTGCCAGCGGGCATTTCATTCTTACGTATATCATGTGTTTCTTGTTTGGGTTTGTTTTCAGGTAAGGTGCCGTTTTCTGTAGTCGTGTGATTGCTATGGTGTCTTTCTTTTACAAGTGATTTCTTACCCGAATAAAGTTGCTTTTCTGACCATACGTTATTGCGTTGATACACTACCTCATATTCATCATCCATCTTTCTTTGTTTATCACCCAGCCTATGACATGTAGCTTTACTTTTGGAAAACACTTCGGGTGTTTGGGTGTGTCTAATACAGATTTCGTCGTCAATATTTGTATGCCTCTTTTTAGTGACATCTCTATCTTTTAATGAGCTACATGGTTGGTTGGTATTTTTGTCAGAAGCTTTACTATCATTAGAAACCTTACTTTTAAACAATTTGTTACCATGTTTATAGTTTACACCAGTTTTATTATCCGAACTTCTTGTAACTTCAACGAGACTACAGCCCTTATTTGTATTCCATTTATCAGGTTTCACTTTGTGTTCATTACAATGTTTGGACGTTTTGTGACTGTTATATATGTCGTCTTTAATGAGTGATTTAAATTTAGGATTGCTCGTTTCTTTCGTAGGTTTTACAAGAGGCTGAACGTTGTTGTTTGTTTGGCCTTGGTCATATATGAAAGACGAGTGTACATCTTTTGTATGACTGGGACCAGAACCTAAGTCGGTATGTCTGGTCCTTCTGGTGTATTCCCTGTTTAGATCAGTACAAATGTTGTCAGGAGATATCCTTTCAACGTCGTTGTGTTCATCACGGTGGTTGTTCGGAGGCAAGTACTTATGCGTTTCTTTCTCTTCAAATCTAAAGAAGCAAAACATTAAAACTGACATTAATAATGCTTCGCGGTTATTAGTAATAAATGTATGTTGAGTTTGGCAATTTCTCTTGTGCTAGATATTTGATACAGAATCGTCGGTTCCAATTCCCCTACACGACAATATAGTGTGTCTTTGAATAAGATATTATAGTAGTTTATGATTGGTACCGCTTACACCCAAAATGAATTCGATTTACATAGTTTGTTTCAAAATCGATTTAAATTATAAGTTTAAACGAATGTTTTTGTAAACGTGAAATACACACTGTCTGACATAATAACCCTAACATACTCAAGTGTTTACCTCGATATCACAAATACTAAAGCTATCTTTTATATAAAAATATAAAATTAAGAAACGTTTTATGATATTTATTTCATTCAAGTGTATTGGAAAACGTCCAATAAACGGTATTGATCTTTCACAGTTGAAAGACAAGACGATATACATTTTAAATACTTACCTGTTGTTAATAAAAGTTTTCACACAAAGTAATTGTTTGAATATTAAATTGATACATTTATTATGTTTTAAGTTCTTCCTTATTTAAAACAATCACACGATGTCACATGGTATAGATGCAAACGTATATGTGTTTGGCTATACCACACAAAAATACTTACGGTGGCTTGCTTTCCGCCATTATTCGTCGTACTCTCTAGATGACATTACTTGGTTCGTATATATTGATTGGAGAAACTGAATAATATAGACAAAAGTTAACATAAATAATTAAAGACATACACTGTGTGTTGATGAAGTGACAAGAGTATAGACCGCACGTCCCGGTCGCGGGTTTGATTCAAGGCTCGACCCAATGTGCATCCAATAATAGTACCCAGTATTGTTCTACTCGGCAAATATCCATATTAGGTCGGAGCTTATTTCGCAAGTGATCAAAATTATCTTAACGAACTTAAGAAATTTATAAATGTGTTATTTGCGAGAGTAGATATACAACTAACCTAAAAACATTAATAAAACACTTCGGCTATCGGCACACTATTAAAGCAAACGTTTTAAACAGTCGGTTTCAGTACTAATTAATTTTGTTTCATGGATACTTAGTTAAATTTTATCTTATCGCCATATAACGCCAAAATATAGCATTATGAAAATGAATCGGTGGTCGTATTCACAAACCATTTTTTAGAATAGTTTTATACTAAAGCTTGAACATTCAAATTTCAACCTTAGATATCTTGTTTACAACGACATTTAGACTAATTGCAAGAGTTTAAGTATCCCTGCATGCCTATAAATTTTGGTTTCAAAAATGGAATGTTTTTCAAAATTCATTCTTGAGTTCATGTCTAAGAATTTTCTTAAGAATGACTGGTAGATACCAAATATGGTTAATTGTAATTAAATTTGTTTTTTCTTATTTTCTACAAATGTTCTAATAAATGAATGCAACGTGTTATACATATACCACAATATCGCTGCGTCAACATTAGTGTGTAGATCGGATCAAGTTATTCTCCCGACTGGGTCCGTTACATAGCAACGTGTTTGAGCACGTTGATAAGTCCGTTGCTTCAGGAAAGGTTGGATGACATCACAGTTTAGGCATGGAATTCCCTGCTTTTTTATTGGGTGAAGTGTTAAATGTGGGATGGGGGTAAACAAACCTAATTCGGTAGATATAACATTCTGGGATTGATTAAGTCAACACCATTCTATAAGTTAAACACTGGGAAAGGCAATTACAAATTTTGTTCAGTGTATATTTTGTCAATCTTAACATAATTAATTAATTGATGAAGTGGTCTTTATGTCAACACATGGCGAATTATTTTCCGCATAAACATTGAATTAAATTTTAACTCGTAGTTTAACGTGTGTGTGCTTAACTGGTTTAAGGATATATTTCTCAATTAACAGTATAATGGTCTTTTGCCGCGTTTATACCTTGGTAAACATTAAATGCAACTTGCTTTATATAATTCATGAATGGAAGCAAGAAATTAGCAAGCACGTTTAACGAAACCAGTGACAGTATTACTTCTATATAAATAAAGATGCAATTAGTGTTGTTGTTATTGTATGTTTTTTTTATTGTTGTATGGTAATGAGCGTCTCTTGAAACCTTTTCAGACATATCAATACATATTTTTACATAGGGCAATATTTTAAGCTCTGGCATTCTAAAGTATCATGCCGGAGACAAAAGGTATGATACCCCGATCAGTCGCATTATACTGACACCGGGCAAATCGGACCAAGAATCACCCTTTAAAAGGTGAGTGTCAAGCGGAGAAGTTAAGAGTAGTATATACAAGTTTTTGGTATGATCCGGTAGGGGATCGAACCCACGAACATCCGCATTCAATACAAGGCGGTCGCTGTACCACTAGACCACCGCTGCAGTAGATTGAAATAAAGCTGTTTTGTTGTAAATATAGAAATTATCATATTTTGGAGCATATCTAACACACCGTTTTATTCAGAAGTCAAAGTTGTACTTCCAAAGAGTTATTTAAGTAATTATATCCTAAGCCGTGATAAATCGAACGATATTGTCAATCAATAAATATAATTTCTATAATCACCACGAACAATCCTTTTAAATTAAGTTAGCTATGTCCAATTTATATGTTACATGATGCGCTTGTTTTAGAGTGCATCAAGAAAGATTGGTTTTGTCAGTTGAGTCACCCTTTAAAAATAATTTAAAATACTTTACATAAAAGACATCTGATATAGTCGTGGTGAATGACTGAACCCACAACCGAAGCTTTACCAATGAATCACACGCTTCACAACATGTATTGACCTATATGTGTATACTGCCATGACGGTATACTGTTTGAATGCTACGTCTTCTGTTGTACAAACATGTTTTTTTTTTGTATTTTACTCTTTGTCACACGACACACACAATTGTAACCCTTTATAGTGACTTTTATACGATTCTTGCAATATAAAGAGTCCTGTATAATTTGGTTCGAAATAGTTTCAAAATGATTCAAAGGGACTGTCATTGGTAGAGAAAAAGTTGGCATAGAATGTAGCCAATTAAGACACCACTGGTGTAAGAAAGTGACTTTAATAGAATGTTAACAAATGGATATTTTTATAAACATTCGGTGTCTCCTTTTTAAAGGAACTTAGTGGTGTCATTGTACTTTTTTACATCAAATAGCTGTATAGTGATCACTTATATCGACAGACGTCCCTTTAATAATTTGACATGTTATACTAAGTGTAAAAGCAGAGAATTCACAGTACACGGACGTATGTACTTATAAATGTGTCGGTTCTTTGTCGATGTTCATTTGATAAATATAGTGATGGCTAGGTCTTAATATAACCATTATCTAAGACAGTTTTGCTTAGCAGAGCAGTTTAGTTTTGAGGAATTAAAACAAATTGAGGTATAATATTTTAACTCATATTTAGAATATTTAGAGCAAATATATCGTTAGCATATGTCTGAGATTTTTCTGAAGTTCATTGACCAATCAACGTGTTTTTTTGTATGACTATATTACGGCCCTTGCGAGATGAGCAACCGCTTTAACCGATTTTTTTCGACCATTAACTGGTTGTTCACTTATTTATCCCGTAATAGGTGTAAGATGGTCAGGAAGGGCCATCCCTTATACACCTTAAAATGTATTTATAATTGTAATATTATTTTGTATATTTCAAATGAGCATTTAAGTGTACAAACATTATAAATGCATTGTAAATTGCAGTGGTACTTTTTTCTATTCACTTTTCCAACAGTCTGCATGAATATTAGCCTTATTACATGGTTATATCCTTAATCATTTTTTTTCATTATAATTGACCATTTATAATATATTAATATGAGAAACCAACGTTCACCGGTTAAAATATAGTATAGCTACATGTATAATATAAAATATTTTTATAGCACTTATATATTAATCTTCAAAAATTTAATCATTTAGGGTTAAAAGTACTTACATTTAAAATTCCATTTCCTTTTTACATCTATAGTCATTCTAACATCCAGTGCTCGTTGTCACAACATAGTAACTAATAAACTTTATGTTGCCCGTTCTTATGACCACGTGATACTATGACGTAACTACCACGTGATTATTATCAATGGTTCAATATAAAAAAAACAAAAAAACTTGCCAAACACATTATAAAGAGGGTCTGTCATAATGTTTGAATACATACAATTAAATATTCCATATAAAATAAAAATGTAACCAAAAGTTAAGTATTGAGACACTTCGTATTAAATGATTCCGATCAAATTGAGATTTATCTAAATCATTAAAACACACGAGCAATAAAAAGTAAATCAAATGACTAGACTGTTGACACAATCAAATATCTCCACACAAAGGACCGTTGTGTCAGCGGATATTAAAGCACGTCACAATTTGATTAACGCATTAGAGGCACAGCACTTATTGGAAACAGGAAATGTTTCCGTCGAGAAGTCATATTATGACTAAAATAATAAAATCGTTTCTTCTTATTCAAAAATGTATTTCCTTAATGAAATGTTTATAATTATTGACGTATTTGAAACGTTCGGTAAGCATGGCCATGTATGAGTTGTTAACTTGAAAGAAAAGTATTCTCGGTAGTTAGGGTATGAATACATTATTTCTGAAGTCCAATAGCTAACACACAACAGAAACAGAAACAAAATGTTGGTCAAAACAAGACCCCTACTTTTCTATGATGTGTTCGCGATGAAGACATAAATACACAATAATATGAAATATTTAGGTATTTCTATAAATGGTAATCTTTTCAAAATCGGAAGATGCCAGGTATTTGGATGGACAAATCGAATGAGAAATATAAATCGGTATAAGAATACCCCTAGCGTCTGTTTTTTATATTTTCGTTTTTTATGATGACATAATGACGGCTGGATAGGCAAATATAGATCACTGTCTTAAAACCGCTTTTGTTAATGGTACCACAAGTGTGTCTTGTTATTATTCTATTTATCTTATCAAGATAAATACCATACCCTTACATCTCCTTTATATGTTCAATATCTTTAATAATTTATAGAATGTGTACATCTCGAAACTTAGCAAGGGACGATTGCCCTAGTTATAATCAGTGCCTATATTGCAATTGGATGTGCCGGTTTCGCGTAGCTCATTTGGTAATGCGTCGGACTATCACTCAAAGTAACGTGAATCCCCGCCCGGCTATAGTCTCCGTGATTATTGATGTATACCATTGCGTTTCATTGTAACTTGTCTTTCAACGCTGGTTTAAGTGGAATATGTTATCAGTTACTCGCAAAGATGTGTTCTCGAGATGTGGTTAACCTTCCAGGACCCCAAGAAAAGTGACCATCTCTCGTTTGAACAATTATTACGCTAAATATCCAAAGTAAATAATCAATTGAATGTGTTCTATACAAAATACTCTTTTAACATTTAAAGATACAGTTTATAAAACTTAGAACATATTGTTTAAAGTGTTTATATAGTATTTATACATTTTCGACGTATCCTATTCTTCGACCTTTTCTGCGATACAATCTATCTTAACCCATTAATTCTTTGACAACGAACTTTATTATTCTCTGTAAACGTATTAATTGAGAACGCATCAATGTTTATATTTATTTGCAAATTAAAAAGTTCATTTTCGATCAATTTCAAACTTAAATACCACAAATATAACTCGAATATTTTTTTCTGGTGAAAAATAATCCTGAATATACAGTTCCCTGTTTAAATCCGTATCGAAGTGGTTGTATAGTTTTAGAGCGTCCGCCTCATTGTCGTGTGATCGATCCCCAGCCAAGTTATACCATATACTTGAAAATAGGTTATAAGTGGGTCTCAGCATTTGGAGGATAGTTGTGGGTCTGGTTAGCCCGTTGAAATTATAATGTGACAGAGTATGGTAGCATACCATGTGTCTGCGGCACGATACTCAAGTGTGAGAGCGCTTGGAATTGTGTCACTAGTAGAAACCGTCGCGACATGACAGAAAATATGTTGAAATCGACGCTTGGCAAACAACTATTTAAACACGCAAAACATATCTATTGAACAAAAACATATGTATTGGCCCTTCTCGTTTAAATGTTATTAATCGCTTTAGAGGACGGTAAACACATTGTCTTATAAATTATATTCAGGTTTTCGAAAAATGTCTACTTTCACTTTCGAAACATTTGTAATTCGGTAGGAGGTGCTCAATATGATATTTAAAGCTATGCTAATCGATAAGTAAAGGTGAATGGCAAACTTCAGATAATGTATTTTTATACTTGATCAAGGGAATAATAATATAATAATATTTGTCATTTGTTTATTAATTTATTGATTTATTTATCTGATTGTTCGTCTGTACGTTATTCGTTCGTTCGTTCGTTCGTTCGTTCTTTCTTTCTTTCTTTCTTTCTTTCTTTCTTTCTTTCTTTCTTTCTTTCTTTATTTATTTATTTATTTATTTATTTATTTATTTATTCGTTCATTCGTTCATTCATTCATTCATTCATTCATTCATTCATTCATTCATTCATTCATTCATTCATTCATTCATTCATTCATTTAATATTCATACATTCAATCATATGTATTAATTTATTTCAATTAATTTCATTCAAAATTGTGTTTGGAATAGTGTTCAAAGAGAATTATGGTACATGTATGTCATGATATTGAAATTCCATGTACATTTTTCTCTAATGTTGATAGCCATTATATAGTTATTATAAACACTGACAAAATTCAGGGAAGTAAGTCGGACACCAATCTCTAATGCTGATTACCCTTATACAGTTACTATAAACACTTACAAAATCCAGAGAAGGTAGCCGGAAACAAATCTCTTATGTTGATTGCCCTTATATTGTTATTATAAGCACTGACACTTTCCAGGAAGTAGGCGGACACCAATCTCTAATGTTGATTGTCCTTATATAGTTATTATAAACACTGACAAACTCCAGGGAAGTAAGGCGGACATCAATTTCTAATGTTAATTGCCCTTATATAGTTATTATAAACACTGACAAAATCCAGGAGGTAGGCAGACACCAATCTCTAATGTTGATTGCCCTTATATAGTTATTATATACACTGACAAAATCCAGGAGGTAGGCAGACACCAATCTCTAATGTTAATTGCCCTTATATAGTTATTATATACCCTGGCAAAATCCAGGAGGTAGGCGGACATCAATCTCTTATGTTGATTGTCTTTATATTGTTATTATAAACACTGACAAAATCCAGGAGGTAGGCAGACACCAATCTCTAATGTTGATTACCCTTCAATAGTTATTATATACACTGACAAAATCCAGAATGTAGGCGAACACCAATCTCTAATGTTGATTACCCTTCAATAGTTATGATAAACACTGACAAAATCCAGGAGGTAGGCGGACACCAAGTAGAGCGATTCAGGTCCTCTTGAGCTTGTTGTTTCATTGTGTTGTTTTGATAATCATATTGCTATGCTATGAGACTTATAATTGTTTGTGTAAATCTAATTTTATTATATTGTTTGCTATTAGATAGTATTTAATATAGATACTGTGATGATAACTAACAGTGAGAAAGTAAGTGAAGACAATAATTAATGTATGATTGTAACTTCTTTGCAACTGCAGGATACATAAAATTAGCAAGTCAGTTACAAACTCTTGTTACTAATAAAGGGATGGGGTTGTCTATCACTATCGTCTTTCTAGAGGGGTTCAAATGAGTGTCCTGTCTATTTAATTTTTTGTCCTGTTCATTATAGTGTTTAAATTATCGTCTTTGTGTAATAGGTCTCGTCAGGTCACTCAATTTCATTCATTCTGTTAAAACATTTCTTGATGATAAATTCATTTATTTCAGGTTAATATGACAGTGTATGATCTCCTATTACTGCCCACCAATGCAAATGGTAACCACTGGGTCCTGTTGGTTGCCAACACTAAACAAAGAACAGTGACGATGTATGATTCCTTAAACTGACTGCCAGATCAGCATATAAGACTGGAGGTTTGTTGAATATTGTTCCTTACAAGAGTTTCTATTAAAACAGAATACATTTTCAAATAATAAACATTTGACTCTAACAGTATTGGCTCTTAATCATATGCTGTATCATTATCTAAATTAAATCGATTTACTGCAGCTGTTAGTTATATAAAATCGCTGTCAATCCAGGAGCCAGACAATTGTAATTAATGTAGATACTATATATAGTGAAAGTTTTAGTACTGCCTTTTATATACAGAAAGGTCATACAACACTTAAATATTGATAATAAGAACACAACATTATCCCATAAAACTGTAAATAGATTAAATTGAGATTTTATATATTTAAGCAAGTAAGCATTAATTCATTTTATGTTTCAGTTTATTCATTGGAAATATATATTGAAATGTAAATTTGTATACTTTAGGGATTTCATAAGTGCAAGATCAGTTGTCACAGGAGAGCAAGTTGGTGAATGGCAACATGTGGGAAATGATGGCAACCTTCAAACAGATGGTGACAGTTGTGGCATTTTTACACTGATGGTAATAAATCTTAATACTTTGAAAAAATAAGATTATCACAGCTTTTTCTATAATACACTCGAGAGATATGAAAAAACTACACTGAAGGGACTTGTATAGAAATGAAAAAAGTGTCGCCAATGCAGACGATTCAAAGTTATTCAGTAACAGCTCGAGCAAACAACCAGCATATGTATATTTATCAGAGTTTGTCAACACCATAAAATACCATTCGTTCATTTATTCATTCATTCATAAAAAAAAACAAGACTGCAAAAATTCCATGTCATTATTGTATAGGTGTGTTTTCTGATATAGCGTAAAACAGAAAAAATCTTTGGATATTATTTTTTTATATGTTTTAGCACTGTAAAATTGCTGTATATTATATATATATTATATATATATTATATTGTATATATTATATTGTATATAATATATAGTTTATATATACAGGAGATACTTGCACTTTACATGTAAACAATACTGTAACATCTAAATTGATATTTTTGTTTGTTTCTCTGCAGAGTGTATTCTTAAGCATGTTCCTGCAGTAGTATTTAGGCAAGTTCATGTTGCGGAATGCCGAAAGTATGTAAAAAACAGACTTTTGTCAGCAGGAATTGAACAGAATGCCAAGCTCTGTGATTCACTCAGCTGTCTAAAGCCAAGAGCCAGCAAACCTAAAAGAGTTGCATGGATCCAGTGTGTATTATGTAGTCGCTGGATCCACAAACGGTGTGACATTCGTGACATAGCAGAGAAACTTGACTATACCTGCTTAGTGTGTGAAATGAAATATAATTAAAAAATTACAACCAGTTATCACACCTGCATAGAGAAACATTGTGTATTTTTTCGAGACATAATAATCGAGACAGAAATCAAGTTTTAAAGCATTTTGATGATATTTCGCAGAGTTACGGCCCTTCTATTCCATTCATTATCAAGTACTTGTCGACACTTTCTTTTTAAAACTTCTTGTTGGAAATTTATGAAACTGTAGTATGTAGCTCTACCAAGTGGAGATATGCAAATTGTCTTTGTGTTTTGTTTTGAAGATTTTTTCACAAAGTTAAGATTCTGTCAATGACCAAATTCTTGTTTTGATCATAAAAGGGAATCCATGAGAACATAAAAAGAGGTGTCATATAGGTACTTTACTTGTGGTGCTCATTCTCTAGGTACTTTAATTGTGTAATTTATGTGCTTTGTGAAATTAAGGTACCAAATGTATGGAGCTTTTTCTGTAGGTGCTTTAATTGTGTAATATAGGTACTTTACTTGTGGTGCTCATTCTCTAGGTACTTTAATTGTATAATTTACGTTCTTTAATTGTGTAATTAAGGTACCAAATGTATGGAGTTCTTTCTGTAGTTGCTTTAATTGTGTAATATAGGTACTTTACGTGTGGTGCTCAATCTCAAGGTACTTTAATTGTGCAATTTAGGTGCTTTAATTGTGTAATTAAGGTACCAAATGTATGGAGCTATTTCTGTAGGTGCTTTAATCGTGTAATATAGGTACTTTACGTGTGGTGCTCATTCTCAAGGTACTTTAATGGTGTAATTTAGGTGCTTTGTGTAATTAAGGTACCAAATGTATGGAGCTATTTCTGTAGGTGCTTTAATTGTGTAATATAGGTAATTTACGTGTGGTGCTCATTCTCAAGGTACTTTAATTGTGTAATTTAGGGGCTTTGTGTAATTAAGGTACCAAATGTATGATGCTTTTTCTGTAGATGCTTTAATTGTGTTATATAGGTATTTTACGTGTGGTGCTCATTCTCTAGGTACTTTAATTGTGTAATTTAGGTGCTTTAATTGTGTAATTAAGGTACCAAATTTATGGAGCTCTTTCTGCAGTTGCTTTAATTGTCTTATATAGGTACTTTACGTGTGGTGCTCATTCTCAAGGTACTTTAATTGTGCAATTTAGGTGCTTTGTGTAATTAAGGTACAAAATGTATGGAGCTCTTTCTGTAGGTGCTTAAATTGTGTAATATAGGTACTTTACGTGTGGTGTTCATTCTCAAGGTACTTTAATTGTGCAATTTAGGTGCTTTAATTGTGTAATTAAGGTACCAAATGTATGGAGCTATTTCTGTAGGTGCTTTAGTTGTGTAATATAGGTACTTTACGTGTGGTGCTCTTTCTTTAATTGTGTAATTTAGGTGCTTTAATTGTGTAATTTAGGTACCAAATGTATGGAGCCGTTTCTTTAGGTGCTTTAGTTGTGTAATATATGTACTTTACGTGTGGTGCTTTTTCAGTAGGTGCTTTAATTGTGTAATATAGGTACTTTACGTGTGGTGCTATTTCTCAAGGTACTTTAATTGTGTAATTTAGGTGCTTTAATTGTGCAATTAAGGTACCAATTGTAGGGAGCTCGTTCTGTAGGTGCTTTAATTGTGTAATATAGATACTTTACGTGTGGTGCTCTTTCTCAAGGTACTTTAATTTTGCAATTTAGGTGCTTTAACTGTGTAATTAAGGTACCAAATGTATGGAGCTTTTTCTGTAGGTGCTTTAATTGTGTAATATATGTACGTTACGTGTGGTGCTCTTTCTGTAGGTAATTTACTTGTGTAATCTAGGTGCTTTAATTGTGTATATTAGGTACCAAATGTATGGAGCTGTTTCTGTAGGTGCTTTAGTTGTGTAATATAGGTACTTTACGTGTGGTGCTCTTTCCTAAGGTACTTTATTTGTGTAATTTATGTGCTTTAATTGTGTAATTAAGTTACCAATTGCATGGAGCTCTTTCTGTAGGTGCTTTAATTGTGTAATATAGGTACTTTATGTTCAGTGCTCTTTCTGTAGGTGTTTTAATTGTGTAATTTAGTAACCAAATGTGTGGTGCTCTTTCTGTAGGTGCTTTAGTTGTGTAATTTAGGCACTTTACGTGTGGTGCTCTTTCTGTAGGTGCTCTAATTGTGAAATATATGTACTTTACGTGTGGTGCTCTTTCTGTAGGTGATTTAATTGTGTAATATAGGTACTTTATGTGTCGTGTGTCATTTAAATAACAAACGTGTGCTTATCATGGCGTTGATGATTTGATTGTGTAATTTAGGTACCAAACGTGTGCATATCATGCATTTGGTGCTTGTCGTGTGTCATTTAGGTATCAAATGTGGGTTAATCATGCACTTTGTGCTTTTCACATGTAATAAAGGTGCCAAACATGTGATTCGCAAGGCTTTGATGATTAAATTGTGTAATTTAGGTACCAAACGTGTGCCATATTATGCATTTGGTGCTTGTCGTGTGTCATTTAGATACCAAACGTGTGCCTATCCTGCACTTTGTGCTTGTCTTATGTAATTAAGGTACCAAACGTGATTCTCATGGCTTTTATTATTTAATTGTGTAATTTAGGTACCAAACGTGTGCCTATCATGCATTTGGTGCTTTTCGTGTGTCATTTAGATACCAAACGTGTGCTTATCATGCATTTGGTGCTTTTCGTGTGTCATTTAGATACCAAACGTGTGCTTATCATGCACTTTGTGCCTGTCTTGTGTGATAAAGGTACCAAACGTGTGATTCTCATGGTTTTGATGATTAATTGTGTAATTTAGGTACCAAACATGTGCCTATCATGCATTTGGTGCTTGTCGTGTGTCATTTAAATACCAAACGTATGCAAGGTACGAAATATGTGATTCTAATGGCGTTGATGATTTAATTGTGTAATTTAGGTACCAAACGTGTGCTTATCATGCACTTTGTGCTTGTCTTGTGTCATTTAGATACCAAACGTGTGCCTATCACGCACGTTGTGCTTGTCTTATATAATTAAGGTACCAAATGTGTGATTATCATGGTTTTGATGAATTAATTGTGTAATTTAGGTACCGAACGTGTGCCTATCATGAATTTGGTGCTTGTCGTGTGTCATTTAGAGACGTATGCAAGGTACGAAACGTGTGATTTTGACGGCGATGATGATTTTATTGTGCAAGTTATGTATCAAACGTGTGCATATCATGCAGTTGGTGCTTATGGTGTGTAATTTAGGTAACATGTCGTTGTTTGTGTGTTATTTACGTACTTAACGTGTGGTTCTAATGCCGTTGGTGCCTGTCTTGTATATTTAGGTTCCAAACGTGTGCTAATCATACATTTGGGGCTTGTCGTTTGTAATTTAGATACCAAACGTGTGCTTATCATGCACTTTGTGTTTTTCTTGTGTATTAAGGGTACCAAACGTGTGATTCTCATGGCGTTGATGAATTAATTGTGTAATTAAGGTACCATGCAGTTGGTAATTGTCTTGCTTCGTTTAGTACCAAACGTGTGGTTCTCAAGCACTTGGTTCTTGTTTTGTATAATTTATGTACCAAACGCATGCTTATCATTCCGTTGGTGCTTTTGTTGTGTAAGTTAGGTACTAATTCCGTTAGTGCTTTTGTTTTGTAAGTTAGGTACCAAATGCGTGGTTCTCAAGCAGTTGGTTCTTGTCGTCTTGTGTAATTTAGGTTTCAAACACGTACTTCTCATGCAGGTAGAGCATATCTTATGTAATGAGGTACAAAACATGTGATTCTCATGGCTTGATTATTTAATTATGTAATTTAGATACCAAACGTGGTGATCTCACGCCGTTGGTCCCTATCTTGTGTGATTTAGATACCAAACGCGTGCTTATTCCGTTGGTGCTTTTATTGTGTAGGTTAGGTACTAAATGTGTGGTTCTCAAGCAGTTAGTTATTGCCTTGTGTAATTTAGGTTTCATACACTTGCTTATCATGCAGGTACAGCTTATCTTATGTAATTAAGGTACAAAACGTGTGATTCTCATTGCGTTGATGATTTAATTGTGTAATTTAGATACCAAACGTAGGGATCTCACGCTGTTGGTTCCTATCATGTGTTATTTAGGTACCAAACGCGTGCTTATCATTCCATTGGTGCTTTTATTGTGTAAGTTAGGTACCAATTGTGCCGTTCTCAAGCAGTTGGTTCTTGTCTTGTCTAATTTAGGTTTCAAACACGTGCTTGTCGTGCATGTAAAGCTAGTCATATGTAACTAAGGTACAAAACGTGGGATTTTTATGGCGTTGATGGTGTAATTGTGTAATTTAGGTACCAAACGCTTATTTCTTATTGTCGTTTGTAATTTATGTACTTATCGTGTGATTTTCATGCCGTTTATGCTTTAATTTTGTAATTTAGGTACTAAGCGTTTGCTTATACAGTTTGTGCTTGTCTTATGTAATGTATGTACTACACCGTTGGTTCCTATCTTGTGTTTTTTAGGTACAAACGCGTGCTTATCATTCCGTTGGTGCTTTTATTGTGTAGTATAGGTACCAAATGTGTGGTTCTCAAGTAGTTGGTTATTTTCTTGTGTTATTTAAGTACCAAACACGTGCTTATCATGCAGGTAGCGCTTTATGTAATAAAGGTACCAAACGTGTGACTCTCATGTTATGTATACGTGTGCATATCATGCAGTTGGCGACTGTCTCGTGTAGTTTAGGTACCAAACGTGTGGATCTCACGTCGTCGGTGCCGGTCTTGTGTATTTTGGGTACCAAATGTGTGCTAATCATACAATAGGTGCGTGTCTTGTGTAATATAAGCACCAAACGCGTGGTTATCATGCAGGTATGTGAAGCCCTTGTCTTCGGTAATTTAAGTACCAAACGTGAAGATTACTATGCATGTGTAGATTTTTGGTGATTATCTTGTACGTAGAGTTTGTCTTTTTTATTTTAAGTGTCAAACGCGTTAACCGCACAAGTAAAATGTGTAACTTGACATAAATTACGAATCGAAGTTTGCCTTTTGTTAATAGGTTATTAACATATTCCGGAAGCGCCTGATTCGTGGAGCGCTTGGTCCAGTGGTAGAGCATCGGACTCCTGATTGGGGAGAAGCAGGACCAATCACCACGGTTATGTATATTGTTTTTGAGCAAGCCTTTCTATCCCCACAGGTTTCAATAATTTTCTCCGTGTAATGAAGTTCCATAACGTGTAATTTTCACGGTAGGGATTAAGTCATAGACACTGATACTGGTGTGTTTGTGTAGCAAGGTTTTAAACATAAAGGTATATAGGGAGCGGAACATAAAAGGAGAACGTAAAAGTGAGGACAGAGTCAGTTGGAACCCAGGAGTCGCAGGTTCGATCCCTCACTCCCCTAATTAAAAATACTTATCAGTCTTTCGGATGACACTTTAATAAAAATCGAGAGCCAATGTATCGGTGCTTTCACCGGGCATGTAACAGACTCGGGAACACTACAAAAGGTATAGTGCCACCATTGCAAAAAGGAAGTGCTTCCGTGGGGTAGTCGCATAATGGCGGTTGTAAATAATCCTCAATTCTTCTTCTTTAAAAATGCATTTTCCTTATTTTGATGCTCATTTTTTTATTTGAATGGCATTATTGATGTATTTTGAACATTTTGATAGCATTGTCATGTTTGAATTGTGAATTTAGAAAAAAAAATGATGCTTGGAAATTGGGGTATGAATTCATGATTTCGGAAGTCTACTTTCACTTTGTCACCAGTGTACACACTGAGCAGGAAAAAAAAATCTTATATGACACATGACCCCTACTTTTCTCATCATATTTTGATAGTGCAGAGGTTGACAAACAGTAAAATGTAGGTTTAACTTATTTCATTTGGGACCCTCTATGAATGACAAGCCTTCAAACTTTTATTATTTACTATAGAATAAAGAACAAAAATCAATGGTGGGGTTACACCTATAAGAGAGACTTGAGTGAAATGGGGGTGATTTTCCAAATTGTTAATTGTAGGTAAAATAACCTCTTTTTTACACTCTCATAGTATTAAATGACAAATTGGAGATATTTGCTTCATAAAAAACACATTTTGACTAGTGTATGCCTCAAATAAAGCATATATGTGCATATTTACATTGAAATTTCATGAAAAATCACAACATTTTGAAGGTTTTTTATTTTGGATGATTTAAATGTGCAATTTTTAGCATGTACATTGTATTGAATAATGTATTTTGGTAAGATAGTGTCTTCAGTGTATCATGAGACTATTTTGATGTAAAAAATTTAATGGAATTAGGTAAAAAAAAAAATATTTTGGTAAAATTAGTCAAACACATCAAAATTGCGTGTCGGTCAACATCTCGCGCCTGTATATAATGATCTTGTAAAAAGTGGTATTTTGACAAAAGTTTCAGTATTTAATGCCTGCAACTTGGCAGTATTACTTCAAATTGGTAGAACTTAGTAAAAAAGAGGTAATTATGAAATTAAAAAAAAAGAAAAGAGTTTCCTTATAGGCATAGTGCCACCATTGCAAAAGGGAAGTGCTTCCGTTGGGTAGTCGCATAATGGCGGTTGTAAATAATCCTCAATTCTTCTTCTTTAAAAATGCATTTTCCTTTTTTCCAAATCACTTTTACAATTTTACTTTAAAAAAAACAAACATTTTCACCTTCTCTACCCCATATAACCACAAGAAAAATACATACAAAATAAAAAGATATTATATATATGTGGAGATAATCATTTGTGAATAACCAAGCCATAAATGTACATACCAGACTACGGCGAGTGCGCCTAGCTACAATACAAACCATAGATACAATATCAAGGTCTCTGCCATATATATATAAACACCAGCGGGTAACTGAAACGCAGTATAGTGTACCTTTAGAATCGATATATTCACTCTACGTGTACTTTGGATTTCATGATTTGTTCATGATAGAGGGGTTTTCTCAATCGTTTTATATAATTGAAACGTACATGTAATATATCCTGACAATGGGAGCTACATGTAATATATCCTGACAATGGGAGCTACACGTAATATATCCTAACAATGAGAGCTGCATGTAATATATCCTGACAATGGGAGCTACACGTAATATATCCTGACAATGGGAGCTGCATGTAATATATCCTGACAATGGGAGCTACATGTAATATATCCTGACAATGGGAGCTATACGTAATATATCCTGACAATTGGAGCTACACGTAATATATCCTTACAATGGGAGCTGCATGTAATATATCCTGACAATGGGAACTGCATGTTATATATCCTGACAATGCGAGCTACATGTAATATATCCTGACAATGGGAGCTATATGTAATATATACTGGCAATGGGAGGAGTGTAATATATCCTGACAATGGGAGCTACATGTAATATATCCTGACAATGGGAGCTACATGTAATATATCCTGATAATGGGAGTTACATCTATATCCTGACAATGGGAGCTACAGGTAATATATCCTGACAATGGAAGCTGCATGTAATATATCCTGACAATGGGAACTACACGTATTATATCCTGACAAACGGAGTTAGATGTAATATATCCTGACAATTGGAGCTGCACATAATATATCCTGACAATGGGAGCTACACGTAATATATTCTGACAATGGGAGCTACATGTAATATATCCTGACAATGGGAACTACACGTGTTATATCCTGACAAACGGAGCTAGATGTAATATATCCTGACAATTGGAGCTGCACATAATATATCCTGACACTTGGAGCTACACGTAATATATCCTGACAATGGGAGCTACATGTAATATATCCTGACAATTGGAGCTACACGTAATATATTCTGACAATGGAAGCTGCATGTAATATATCCTGGCAATGGGAGCTGCATGTAATGTAATATATACTGACAATGGGAGGAGTGTAATATATCCTGACAATGGGAGCTACATGAAATATATCCTGACAATGGGAGCTACATGTAATATATCCTGACAATTGGAGCTGCACGTAATATATCCTGACAATGGGAGCTACATGTAATATATCCTGATAATGGGGTTACATCTATATCCCGACAAGTGAAGCTACACGTAATATATCCTGACAATGGGAGCTACACGTAATATATCCTGACAATTTGAGCTACATGTAATATATCTTGACAATAGGAACAACACGTAATATATCCTGACAATGGGAGCTACACGTAATATATCCTGACTATGGGAGCTACATGCAATATATCTTGACAATTGGAGCTACATGTAATATATCCTGACAATGGGAGCTACACGTAATATATCCTGACAATGGGAGCTACACCTAATATATCCTGACAATGGGAACTAAATGTAATATATCTTGACAATGGGAGCCACATGTTATATATCCTGACAATGGAAGCTATTGTATTGCAGTATTTATTATTTGGTAACCATAAATCAACATTAATTATATTAAATATACGACGATTGGAAGACGAATAATATAACCCGATGTCCTTGCTTAAGAGATCACGACCCTCGATTTACATTCGTTATCTACACGTAGATTGTTGTATGAAAATACCATTACTAGATCGGTACGAATTCAATTTTACTGAGTATGAATATATTGCATATATATTAGCTTATTGTAAACAATTTGTTACTGAAAACTTGTATTTTTATTTCATATGTGTATCATGCGTTTACGTATTAAGTACTAACTAAAACTATCATGCATTAAATATATATTGAAAGGGTAAAGAAACGTCAGGTTCAGTTTAGAGCCACATTACCAAACTATTGTGAGCGATATTTAAATTTTTGGAACATGTACGCAAAGGTATTTCATTGATGATTTTGTCAATATGATCATTGTTATATTACAAGGTTTTGATAATGTGGATCTAATATTCACCAGCGTTTTTTTGTTATTATTTCAGGGTTGTCCTCCATGGTCGAGTATTCTGACACGCCGTCTCATGATTACTAACTTCTCATCGCTAAGGGCGTAGGTTCGAGTATCGTTCGCTCAAAACACTTTATGTGAGTTACTTGCGGATGGACGGTGGTTGTACTCGGATTCATTCTGAGGTTTTCCCCATCAATAAAACTGGATATGCCATATATAACTTGAAATATGTTGAAAATGGCGTTAAATCTCATCAAAAAAATATATCATTTCAGTATATAAATATGTCTGGAGAAAACCCCTGTGCTATATATGAAGTAATGAGATATCAGATATAACGATATCAAATAACGGGGTTAACTGTCTGACACTAACATGTTAGCAGCAACGGTGGACCCATTCTTTAGACAAAAAACGGGCGCACATCCTCAACCCTAAAAAATTCCCATATTTTATCAAACTAATTATATTTCTACTGAAAAAGCATGTGTACCCGTTCAGATTGTGTGTTGCACACTGTAAGTGCACCCCCTAAACTAAAATTCTGAATCTGCACCTGAGCAGTATTGATTTAGATAAACAATCACCACGACAGCTTTACTTGTTGTGTGTAAACAGGATTATCTCCAAAGAAAAATATATTCACCTTTATTACACCCATATATGGTGAGACCGTATTTAATTTATATGAATGAAATTGTTGATTTTAACGGGGCGATAATGAAGTGGGTTGAGTGTTGGTCGATCACGTCAGAGGTTTATTATTTAACGAATGAACACGAATGATTGTGTCACGTGTGATTAAGTCACGAGTAAGCATGTTGATTTATGTTATTTAATGCATTAAAGTTATCATTTATAATTTCACTGTTTTTAAAAGTGAAATTATCAAAAATAGTTCACTGGGAAATCAATTCTATTCATAAAAACACATCAGAACATCACACCTATATGAGTGTCATATCTACATCACACCTATATAATTGTCATATCTACAACATACCTATAGTAATGTCATATCTACATCACACATTTATTAGTGGCATATCTACATCACACCTTTATTAGTGGCATATCTACATCACACCTATATTAGTGTCATATCTACATCACACCTATATAAGTGTCATATGTACGTCACACCTATATGAGTGTTATATCTACATCACACCTATATAATTGTCATATCTACATCACACCTATAGTAATGTCATATCTACATCCCACCTTTATTAGTGGCATATCTACATCACACCTATATTAGTGTCATATCTACATCACACTAATATAAGTGTCATATGTACGTCACACCCATATGAGTGTTATATCTACATCACACCTATAAAATTGTCATATCTACATCACACCTTTATTAGTGGCATATCTACATCACACCTATATTAGTGTCATATCTACATCAAACCTATATAAGTGTCATATGTACGTCACACCCATATGAGTGTTATATCTACATCACTCCTATGAAATTGTCATATTTACATCACACTTATAGAATTGTCATATTTACATCATACCTATAGTAATGTCATATCTATATCACACCTTTATTAGTGGCATATCTACATCACACCTATATAAGTGTCATATCTACATCACATCTAAAGTAATGTCATATCTACATCACACCTTTATTAGTGTCATCGGTGGTTATTCATATACAACCATCGGGTGTTATATTTATACAACCATCGGGGGTTATACATATACAACCGTCGGGTGTTATACATATGTAACCATCGGGTGTTATACATATGCAAACATCGGGTGTTTTACATTAAAAACATCGGGTGTTATACATATACCACAATCGGGTTTTATATAAATACATCCATCCGGTGTTATACATATAGAACCATCAGGTGTTTTACATTAACAACCATCCGGTGTTATACATATACAACCATCGGGTGTTATACATATGTAACCATCGGGTGCTATACATATGCAAACATCGGGTGTTTTACATTTAAAATCATCGGGTGTTATACATATACCACAATCGGGTTTTATACAAATACATCCATCCGGTGTTATACATATATAACCATCGGGTGTTTTACATATGCATCAATCGGATGTTATACATATGCAACCATCGAGTGTTATACATATACAACCATCCGGTGTTATGCATATACAACCATCGAGGGTTATACATATACAACCATCGGGTGTTATACATATACAACCATCAAGTGTTTTACAATAATAAAAATCGTGTGTTATATATATGCAAACATCTGGTGTTATACATATGCAACCATCGGGTATTTTACAATAATAAAAATCGGCTGTTATACATATGCAACCATCGGGTGATATACACATACAACCATCAGGTGTTAAACTTATAAAACCATCGGTGGTTATTCATATACAACCATCGGGTGTTATATTTATACAACCATCGGATGTTATACATATGCAACCATCCGGTGTTATAAATATGCAACCATCAGTTGTTATACTTAAACAACCATCGGATGTCATAAATATGCAACCATTTGGTGTTATATATATATATATATATATATATATATATATATATATAACTAGCGGGTGTTATACATATATAACCATCGGGTGTTATACATAGGTAACCATCGTGTGTTTTACATTAACAACCATCGAGTGTTATACATATACAACCATCGTGTGATATTCTTATACAGTCACCATCAGATGTTATACATATCAAACCTTCGGGTATTATACATATATAACCATTAGGTGTTATCATATACGACTATCGGGTGTTATACAGTCATCTGATGATATAACACATATTTATATTCATATACAATCATCGCCTTTAAGACAAAGTACCATACATCGTAACGTTACAATAACCTTCATGTCGAACCATTGAATAATGCATCGTATGATTGATCAGCGTATCGTGCAGTCAACAATCATATTCATCGTAGATTAGTTATTGTTAATGAGAAATTTCAATAGTTATCATCTCATTTATTCCATTAATAAAAGAGACAGTATTAGATTGTGTTCACTAACAACTCAAGGTTTAGAAAAAGGAAAACAATAAATTATTTTCTTATCTAGACTACTAAATACGGTTGTGAACAATTTGTTATATGATTTAAACAAACATCAAAATTAGATATATACTGAACGGAACAGCTAACTCGCCACTTCTGTATTCCAATTCTCTCGTCACAATATGGAGAAGCGCTTTTAAAATGTTTATATGACATCAACAGACAAATATGTAGTTTTGTATAGCCCAAAGTTTATTTCTTATTCAAGCAAAGATTTTACCGCTTTGAGACTTTTGGAGAAAATACATAAAATATCAGATACATACAATGTCAGGTGGCGGGTTACCTGTTCCGTTGATTACATATTGAACACGTATATATATAATCAACTATTTCGACCTATTCTGAAACAAACAAATATATGTTTGTTGATATTTACTTGTACTTTCTTTCACCCTTCCTCATGTCTTAACCGGTATGTGTAACTGTAACCACGACCTTAATAATTAGATGATGTATGTGTTGTATTTATCTTATAGACGATGGTTAAATACTGATGATTGTATGTGTCTGACAGTTTGTGGTTGCATTTATCTAATAGACGATGGTAATATACTGATGATAGTATATATATGTCTGACAGTTTGTGGTTGTATTTATCTAATAGACGACGGTTATATACTGATGATTGTATGTGTCTGACAGTTTGTGGTTGCATTTATCTAATAGACGATGGTAATATACTGATGATTGTATGTGTCTGACAGTTTGTGGTTGTATTTATCTAATAGACGACGGTTATGTACTGATGATTGTATGTGTCTGACAGTTTGTGGTTGTATTTATCTAATAGACGATGATTATATACTGATGATTGTATGTGTCTGACAGTTTGTGGTTGTATTTATCTAATAGACGATGATTATATACTGATGATTGTATGTGTCTGACAGTTTGTGGATGTATTTATCTAATAGACGATGGTAATATACTAATGATTGTATGTGTCTGACAGTTGATGGTTGTATTTATCTAATAGACGATGGTAATATACTGATGATTGTATGTGTCTGACAGTTTGTGGTTGCATTTATCTAATAGACGATGGTAATATACTGATGATTGTATGTGTCTGACAGTTTGTGGTTGTATTTATCTAATAGACGATGGTTATATACTGATGATTGTATGTGTCTGACAGTTTGTGGTTGTAATTATCTAATAGACGATAGTTATATACTGATGATTGTATGTGTCTGACAATTTGTGGTTGTATTTATCTAATAGACGATGGTAATATACTGATGATAGTATATGTCTGACAGTTTGTGGTTGTATTTATCTAATAGACGACTGTTATAAAATGATGATTGTATGTGTCTGACAGTTTGTGGTTGTATTTATCTAATAGACGATGGTTATATACTGATGATTGTATGTGTCTGACAGTTTGTGGTTGCATTTATCTAATAGACGATGGTAATATACTGATGATTGTATGTGTCTGACAGTTTGTGGTTGTATTTATCTAATAGACGATGGTTATATACTGATGATTGTATGTGTCTGACAGTTTGTGGTTGTAATTATCTAATAGACGATAGTTATATACTGATGATTGTATGTGTCTGACAATTTGTGGTTGTATTTATCTAATAGACGATGGTAATATACTGATGATAGTATATGTCTGACAGTTTGTGGTTGTATTTATCTAATAGACGACTGTTATAAAATGATGATTGTATGTGTCTGACAGTTTGTGGTTGTATTTATCTAATAGACGATGGTTATATACTGATGATTGTATGTGTCTGACAGTTTGTGGTTGCATTTATCTAATAGACGATGGTAATATACTGATGATTGTATGTGTCTGACAGTTTGTGGTTGTATTTATCTAATAGACGATGGTTATAGACTGATGATTGTATGTGTCTGACAATTTGTGGTTGTATTTATCTAATAGACGATGTTTATATACTGATGATTGTATGTGTCTGACTGTTTGTGTATGTATTTATCTAATAGACGATGGTAATATACTAATGATTATATGTGTCTGACAGTTTGTGGTTATATTTATCTAAAAGACGATGGTTATATACTGATGTATGTGTCTGACAGTTTGTGGATGCATTTATCTAATAGACAATATTTATATACTGATGATTCTATATGTCTGACAGTTTGTGGTTGTATTTATCAAATAAACGATGATTATATACTGATGCTTGTACATGTAAATGTTTAACAAATGATGGTTGATTTTTCTCACGGTTTATGGTTGTATATATCTAACAAATGATTGTATATGTATAGTTGTATATGTAATGACTGATAGTTATATATGTCTGACAGTTTATGGTTAGTTAAAACCTATTTTTTTTTAGTTGTGATGCAAGCTTTTAACATGCTTTCTGGGTAGAAGCATTGACACATATAGATAGACATGAGGTTGAGGGTTCGAGATAACTTTATTAAGGTTGTGGGTTCGAGAATAATTCTTTGCGATTGTGAGTTTGGGGCAACGTCGCTGAGGTTATTGGGTCGACGTCACTTCGCTTAGGTTTTTGTGTCGGTGTCACTTCACTGAGGTTATTGTGTCGCAGCCATTTCGATGAGGTTATGAGGTCGGGGCCATTTCGATGAGGTTATTGTGTTGCGGCCATTTCGATGAGGTTATGAGGTCGGGGCCATTTCGATGAGGTTATGAGTTCGGGACCACTTTGCTGAGGTTACGGGGTCGGGGCCATTTTGATGACGTTTGTGGGGTCGGGGCCACATCGCTGAGATTATGGGGTCGGTGTCACTTCGCTGAGGTTATGGATTCGGTTGTGAGTTTGTAACTATTTCGCTGATGTTGTTGGTTGAGGTTATTTCGCTGAGGTTGTTAGTTGGAGACCTCCCCCTCCGTCCATAAACATTATGCGAAAACGTTTGTCAGTGACTTGCTGAATGACAGTGGTTCTTCTCAGATTCCGTATGAGGTATTCCCTTTTTTCCGCAGATATAACTGGATACTATGCTTGGCAATTTTCTAATTGTACAACCAATGTTTTTTTTTAAATATCTCCATGAATAATGGACTTCAATTAGGCAGACATACTTGTACTTATTAATGTTAAATCTTCTAAATGTACATGCAACAACCGAGGTCAAATATATTCAGCTGCAACAATACCAATCAGCTCAATGAAAAGTCAAACACACTATTGGCACGGTCCAAAGTGTGACTTTTTTTTAAGGAGACACATTTAGTTGGTTGTTCTTGTATCATGGATGTTTAGCGCTGCTTTCGACAATTTTTAAGTCGCGATAGTGTCTACTTGAGACAGTATTCTAAACACTGTGACACTTGAGTACCATGCCGCACCAAACCTAGATTTATCTTCTAAATGCTGAGCGTAGAAACCTAATAATATTATTTTGTATATTCTATTCTGTTTTATAAAAGTAATAAAACCGAATTAATTATAATAATATGTTTACCACTATGGGTCACAAATGACCATATATCTGAGAAAAATGATTGCCTTTCAAGCGTTTGATATAGTTCAGTTATGTATCAAGTATAGATACAAAACTAAGGGTCTTAAATATACCGGGTAGTATTCTATTTCAATATTTGAATCATGTAAAGAAAAAAAATATATATGGTGACCCATTCATTCACCCCGTAATATATATGTATGGTGGTTGGGATAGGTAATACCGTACATACAATTAACATACATGTTTAATATATAACAAATGTGTAAATAGACAGCAAGAAGTATCCCTATGAAAGTCCTGATAGCGGAGTGTTTTAGGACTTTTTAATTACACGAGTACATGATATCTCCACGAAGTTGAACAAACATTTCTGTTTCATGGTATAGTTCTTAATAAATCCCAAAAAGTAAAATGTAATGACAAAAAAAATTAATATATGTACACCTTTAAGTGAAATATAAATAATTTGACAAAATATCAATAGAAATATCTTTTTAATAAAATTTAAATTCTCGTTGTTAAGAGTAAAGACATTATTTTCCTAAACTCAGCACATGAACATCATAATCATGGAATTGTTATCCAAAGTTATATTTAACCGGGTCTTCTAACAGTTTAAACATTATAAATACTGACATCGTGTCGCGCACAAGACCCATAACCATACCTCAAAGGTCAATGTCACTTTTTCAGTCTGTTTGAGCGTTTGTGTCTGATATATAACTTTGTCTTACATAAAGGGATCTTGAAAACAACATGGCACAAGTGATCAACATGTCATGACAATGTATAACGTGCAATACCAAATCCTGTACAAGGTTAAGATCACACAAAGTTCATGGTCACACTTTAAGATAAAAAAACCCCATAAAATTGCGTGTCTGGTATTAGTCTAACTCGTTATATTCCATATTTAAAAATTATTCGTTATTTTCAACGACAACTTAATATAAAGGGTAATAAATGTCTTAAATGGCAGATTTATCAGACAACGATCAAGTTTTATGCGCCGGTAAATAAATAGCACACACACATCAACCTATTAAGTAACAAGCGTTTAAGGTTTTGATCTTAGTACATCTTATATATTTTAGCGTATTTCATCTTAATGTATACCCAATATTGGTATCACGTGCACTTCGATGCATTTCTGTAACGTTTGTTATAGGCAAGTGCAACCAATCTAAAAACTTGTTAAACAAAATTCGACAATAATATCCGGTACTCGAACCCAAAGATGAAATCCTGAATGCCTCTGAATACACCCCTATGTATGAATTGTATTTACCGTCTACACAAAACGTTGTTCAAGCTTGGGGTGAAATATTGTGTTCTTTTATTTTAGAGTGTTCAATAATGAAGATAATATAGCAAAGTAGATTACTTCATGCAATTCTATATTTGGAGTTTAAATGCGTTTATTTTATCTATAAAGTCGTCAACACGTTTGACAATATTTGCAAAACACTTCATGTAATGATAAATTATGACTTGGCAATGCTTTTAAGACTGCACACACAACAACTATCAAGTGGTTTGTACCCGTTATCAGTAAAACGAGATAAAAAAATCAAATAAAACGTGTTCTTTTAATCTTCTCAATGTGATATGTGCACTGATTATATCCGCTAAATTTAAATGAAGAAGAAAGACATGCATACATGTATCAATACAGTACATTTCTTTCTAATGACATAAGACAAAGCCATAAAAGTCATTAAGAATTGTGAAGATCATAAGACAAAAAATAATTGAAAATAACTACAGGTACAGATTTATGCAGTAGATGAACCATTATTATTATCTTTGTTTAAGCAAATCAGTTATATGATAACATTGCGTGAATGTAACTTTCATTTTCTTTAGTTTACAGAATAATATCTAGAAATATCATAGAGATTAGAAAAACACCATTGTCGTATACCTGTCAGTGTAGATATGAATGTTATCATAGTTATGTGAGAACAGTATGGCGTGACTTCCTTCATTTTAGACATTTTTTTATCACACGCATCGGGAGGGGTGGCGTTGATTGGTAGAGCGGTAAACCAGACTTAAGCTCAACGTTGGCGATTTCAGCGTTGAGTGATACGAGGCGGTTATCCTTGTTCGTATGTTTGTATTGTCCTTACTAGACTAGATATTGTCTAAATTATTTGCATCCATGCTGTTATAGCGTCTATGTTCTTTAAAGTGTCATTTCATTGAATAAAAATCTGCAATAATGGGGATATGGAGGGGCGAGTACAACTCGTTATTGATTTGTTTATATTATGAAGTGTATGATATAACCAAGAAACCCACGTTTGACTCACAACATTGTTAAATCAACAAGCAATTGGCCTGTAAATAATTACATAATTAAGGTAAGAAACGTAACGGATAGTAGTAAGATATTTAACAGAACATCAAGTCTGTAGGTTGAATGGAAACGTTATTAAATTGTATATGCGAAACATCTACAAAACTACATCAAAACAATTATTTAACAATTGATAAGTTTATGTTATATATAAAGCGCGCTTATGTCACATATACTACTGGAAATGCTACGCTCCGTGGATGGCCGGCGATTCTTGATAAATCTCTCGTTTACTTATCCACCACAGTTACCTGTTATGAAACTGGTAAATACCATAACAATACACTTATAACGTCAGTCTATGATATGGGGTATTTTTGTGCTCGTCTCAACGTTAGCTTCGGCGTCTGTGTCAGTGGTCCACCTGCGTTAAAGTTTTGGTTCAAGTTGTTCATCAGCGTACATTGGTTGCAGTCATATCGATTGCCATTGTATTTGGTGAAATATGTAACATATTATGATTAAATGCCCTGTCCCATCTCAACTATATTACATACCCAATACCAACCGAACCTTTTTATTGTATAATAATACACAGTCCTGTATAAACTCTGATACCTGCATTAGCCCTACCACCATTAACCACATTCCCCTACACCCCGACACGGAAGCGTCTTTCTTTTTTTAAACTATATTTTGTATAAATACTTTGTCCCATTTCAATGTTTAAACCGGTCTATTCCCCCGCCCCATATTATTTGATTGTATCATGATATTCAGCCCTATTTATCAGGCACCCGCCTCAAAGCGGATCCCATCGCCCAACACACACGTACACACAAACACATTAGAACCACTCTCTGTTTCTTTATCAAAATAATTATATCACTATTAAAGGGTAATATAGTTGATCATGACCAACTATTAAAGGGATATATAGTTGATCATGACCAATCCCATTGTCGTATATCTACTTTGATACCTACTTGAACCAAACGGAACCTAACAAACGTTGGTACCGACCAAATGCCTCCTCACTCCGCTACCCATTTTGTTAATTTTTCATTAACTCGACTTCGGCGTTCAACCTGCATTAAAGTTTTGGTGCCAACTGTTCATAAGTGTGCATGGCTTGTAGTAACATTGTATCATTTTCCCGGTATTAGACAACAGGCAGCATAGCATACGAAGTCGAGTGGATATAAACCATAATCTTTTCTAACACCATTTAACAGGCTAAATGCATGCACAAAAAGGTACCCAATAGATAATCTTATAACCAACAAAAGTAAGCCGAACTCGAGACGAATCTACTTACAGATAAAGCCGAGCAAAAAGCATTAAATAAATTAATAATATATCATACATTGACAAGTTACTGTTAATACCATCTTAAAAGCATCATTGTTAATCTTAAACAATACTAGAAATAATACATCCCCTTGTTTTAAACCAAATGAACATTAAACATCTAAATAAGATTTACTACCCTCACTCGAGATTTTACTTTAAATTGTTAAAAAAATGTACATGTTACGGATAATCTGAAGAGCTTCACCCGTGATACCATTTGTGTATACCTTATCTACAAAATCTACATATATCATACGTGTTTTTTAAATCAATCAATCTATAGTAGATCTAAATATTGATTTTGTTATTTAAAATACCTATAAACATTTTAGAAAAACAAACAAAACAGTGTATCACCGCGGTAAATAATCAAGTCACTTGATTCATTATTCTTGATTAGAGGATCACTAACACCCTCAATCCAGCTGTCTGGAACAAAATCCGCAGTTAGACTACCGTTAAATATATCAACTGAGTTTGACGATAAAATATCGATTAAATATTCATTTAATAATTAGTAACTGGCGTATGATTTATTGTTTGTCTACGTATCACAGCTTCAATCGGGTTGTCCAGTTTCTCTAATACGCAAACGTTATGAAATGATGGTGCACGCAAATGATTCGTCAATATTATTTCTTACATTCGGCAAATTTAAATTTAACTACATGTAAGTGGAGAAATTATAAAATAATAACTTATACTTACTTTGTATATATATATAATAGTATTACTACTACAGTACTCTTCTTTCTTCTTGAAAAATATTTCTAAACTGGTTTGGTTTACTATATCGTAAGCGTTCAATGATTTTCATTTTATTCAATTAGTTACCCTATTTTAAGTTTTATTATACGTAGTTTTATGTGTACACACTTCTATACATTTAAATACGTTTTTATATAAATTTGATTATAGCAATACGGTAATTTAACCACTTTAAGTTTTATAAAGATCAGATCAACTAAATTGCGGGTGTTAGAGTTCAATTTTAACGATTCATGGTTTATGGTTTATATTAGTTCATTTAATTCGATCATTTCAATAGTTCATCTGAGGTATTTGTTATAATTATTGTGATCAATGTTTAAGTTTGGTGAGGATCGAATGAATACTTAGAATGTTACAGTACACCAAGGTCAAATAACGCAAGTCCAAAACTCCAACACTGATATGATCAATTCAAGAATTCGTCTAAAATGTTATAGTTATATGCAGACATGTAAACATGTGAACTTACATGTGTCTTACGCAGCCAGTCAATGGAAGGAGCAAAAGTTGTCTTTAAAGTCAGGTTGTTGTTTAATACATGTTAATTTATCCTGAAAGCATATAATTTGGAAATAGCAAATGTGACTGCTGAAGACAAATGGTTAGTCAATAGAGGTGTCAGTTTACACAAGTTTGACTGCAACAATTGTGTTTATCTAATATTGACCAAATAATTCCATTAAGACGCATGTTGAAGGCGACCTTTTCTGAGATATAGTGTTTACATGTATATAACTAATGCGAGAGGTTGTTGAAACTCAAATAAAGAATCAGACGCTATAAAGAATGGTGGAGTGCGTGGTCCAGTGGTAGAGCACCGAACCCATGATCGGAGGTTCGTGGGTTCGATCCTTCGCAACGGCTTTGTGTGGTGTCCTTTAGCATGACACTTTTCCAAATATGCTTAATACTTGTTCTAACCAGGAAGACTTCGAGCGTTATTTGCCTAAGTTGTAAGAACTTGTTTCACAATCGGAGTAAAATAAATAAGTTTAAACTAAATAAAGAATCGGTATAAACAAAATTTTTGATTGATATACATAAAATAGGACGAACGGACATACAAATTGAAGGACAATGGACGATAAAAAATTTAGATAAATAATTAAGTGAACAAGATTTATCTCCCTTGCAAAGGCTTATTTTGTTGTACTTTGACAGTAAATGCAACGAATACTGCAGAAATGACAACAGAACGATACTTGATTTTCACTGATTCCATTTAGATTTCAATTTTGAAGGTTTTAAGTGTTAAGTACAGAGACCAATGAATTGTTTTAGATAAGTACACAGCTGACGCGAATACTCCTACACATGCTTTGTGCAATAACACAATTATAAGTACTAACTGAATTCAGATTATTGTATTCCGCACTGTTAAGTTACTTTGGCATTTAACGTCAGCATTATCAAACAAATTAACAATATACATATTAAATAGCCAAATAATATGTTAAATACTTTTTCATTATACGTTTTAGCTTTTTAGCTCTCCTGGCCAAAGGCTAGCAGAGTTTATGTCATGGTAAATTCTCCGTAGTCCGTAGACATCCGTCGTTGTCCGTTTTTTGTCGTCCTCCGTCCGTTGTTTATCGTCTGTCGGCCGTAGTCCCTCTGTTAACACTTTTCTTTCTTGTAGACGCGATAACACCCTCATTATTCAAGGAACATAAATCAAACTTGCATAGTCGTTATATGACCCAAGCGCTCTGACCAGTTCTTGAACCAGTACGATTTGACCACAAATACCCCCGTCAAAGGGATTATAAGCATTTTCAAAGCCCCAACATCCAATAAGACTATCGGATGTAAATTAAGTTGATCCATAATGCATGTTTAATCAAGTGGGCGTGTATAATATGGTATATAAATAGAACTACTAATTGCAAACTGAAAAGTTAGTTGTAAAACAATGTAGAAGGTTTACATTGTAACTGATACATCAATGTTAACTCTTGGATCAATATCAAATCTCGCTTTAGCATCAGGGAATACAGGTCCTTTAATTAATCATTATCAGATAATCACTGTTCTTTATCAACACTATAAACTGCTTAAATGATTTGGTTGATAGATATCAAAGAAATAATCAATTTGAATGTTTGAATCTTTTTAGTATTAAACACAATTCAAGCATTCTTATTAGACATACCCACTGTCTCTATATTCAAGTTGGTTTAACCAATTGTAATTCATTTAACACATTTTGGAAGGATATTAAAATTACATAGACATAACTATTAAAATATTACATTTGTACTGAGTTTTTCTTGTCAATTTTATTGAAGGAATATCAGAACTTGCAACTAAGGCTTTCTTTGATATAAATACTTCTGGGGTGTTATATTCATACTGGGATGCTCTTGAGAAAAAAAGTAATAATCAACACTTTGTTGAATACATGTATTATACGTGAACTAATGTTGATATGATGTTGATATGATTAAAATTACAATAGGTGTTTTTTTTAACACAATACCTCGAATCATAACTTGAATACAAGTTAGAATATAATGTGATAGAGACTGTGCTAATAGTAAACTTAAATTTATGTTGTTGTTTCATCATAACGTGTGTATCAAGTGTAAATGATAAAACTTGGTTAGGAACAATGTCAATGCCGTGCGTTTCAAAAGCAAAATAATTTAAAAGAAAACAATATCATTAGTAATTGATTCCTGTCATAAAAGTGTAATACACGTAGAGAGAGAAATCATTTGATTAAAACCGAAATCATGCCGGATAAATCAGTTGTATATGAGGATTTAGGGATAATTAAAACTGTATCTGCTCTGGTTGGTGTGATATAATAAACATGTAAAATGATTCATACACGTAATATTATAAATTGGACTTTTTTTAATAAAGAAGTGGAATAATTATATAATTCAATTAAATATGGTGATTATATTGTTGGTGATTAAAGAAGGATAATACAAGCAATCATTTAAAAGTCTGGTAAGTCCTGCATGATTTGTAGTTTGCATATCAATATTATACATATCTAAATATGGCCTGTTTAGTTGCAGCATGCCTATTTGTGTACACACATTGGTCAAATGACAAATACTGACTAGTTTTCTCCTCACCCACCACAAAAAAAATACATTTCTCTCTTACTGATTGCCTGTTGAAATTAAAAGCAATAAGTAATAAATTATTGCAGATTTTATTCTGAAATTTTCGGGAACTGTGAGTAATATTAAGACCATGTTGCATGGAAAATTTCAAATAGTTCAATCTATGAATTTATTTGGTTTGAAAATTACTCTCCCAGATCTGAATGCGATTTAAAAAATAAGAGAAAAACACTCCCACCGTCATTTCGACCCTTTTATACCGAATGTGGATCTATACAGGAAACTTAAAAAAATATTTCCTCTAAATGTTCCAGCCATAGACCTTAAATAGTGTACATGTAGCATTGTATGGATATTTCCTAAAGGGGCTGTTGAAATCAGGTATCCAGGGTAAAAGTTTGGACCGCCACAGATGCCACTGTCTTTCATAGAGCTATATTGTGAAAAAGTTAAAAATTTCGCCGATAGCGCCTCCACATTTTTCATTGAATCCTAACCAAACTTGCACAGCAATGATTTAACAAGCGTGTTATGACCACAAGTGTCATTCCACATGGCTTATATGCATATCTTAAAGAAAACAAAAAAAAAATTTTTTTTTTTCAAGCCATGGACCTTAGATAATTTACATGTAACATTGTATGGAATTCCCCTAAAAGTGTTGTTGAAGTCAGAAATGTTTGTTGTAGACATAATAGCGACCTGATTTTAGCTCTACTGGCCAAAGGTCACACATCGTTTGCCATGTAATATGCCCCTCGTCCTTCCTCTGTCGTCCGTCATCTGTCTGTTAACCTTTTTCTTGTAGACGCGATAGCAACGAATCGTGCACTGTAGTTTTTAAAAACTTGGGGGTTGGTTTCTAGTTAAGCGATTCGGGCCCTCGTGGGACTCTTGTTTTACCTACGTCTCTGATGTGAGTACAGTATTGCAAATATGGTTTCTTTCTTCGTAAGTGATTATGAGATGACGCCTTAGATTAGAACTCGGATCTATGATCTTAACGACGGGAGGTAAGTGATTATGAGATGACGCCTTAGATTGGGACTCGGATCTATAATCTTAACGACGGGAGGTAAGTGATTATGAGATGACGCCTTAGATTGGGACACGGATCTATAATCTTAACGACGGGAGGTAAGTGATTATGAGATGACGCCTTAGATTGGGACTCGGATCTATAATCTTAACGACGGGAGGTAAGTGATTATGAGATGACGCCTTAGATCGACACTCGGATCTATGATCTTAACGACGGGAGGTAAGTGTTCATTAGATGACACCTTAGATCGGGACTCGGATCTATGATCTTAACGACGGGAGGTAAGTGATTATGAGATGACGCCTTAGATCGAAACTCGGATCTTTGATCTTAACGATGGGAGGCAAATGTTCATTAGATGACACCTGAGATCGGGACTCGAATCTATGATCTTAACGACGGGAGGTAAGTGATTATGAGATAACACATAAATCGGGACTCTGATATACGATCTTAATAGTGGGAGATAAATGAGTTTGAGATGACGCCATAGATCGGGACTCGGATCTGCGATCTTAACGATGAGAGTAAGTGATTATGAGATAACGTCTTAGATCGGGACTTGGATCTGCGATCTTAACGATGAGAGTAAGTGATTATGAGATGACGCCTTAGATCGAAACTCGGATCTTTGATCTTAACGATGGGAGGCAAATGTTCATTAGATGACACCTGAGATCGGGACTCGAATCTATGATCTTAACGACGGGAGGTAAGTGATTATGAGATAACACATAGATCGGGACTCTGATATACGATCTTAATAGTGGGAGATAAATGAGTTTGAGATGACTCCTTAGATCGGGACTCTGATCTTCGATATTAACGACGGGAGTAAGTGATTATGAGATAACGTCTTAGATCGGGACTTGGATCTACGATCTTAACGACGGGAGGAAAGTGATTATGAGATGACGTCTTAGATCGGGACTCGAATCTGCGATCTTAACTACGGAAGGTAAGTGATTATGAGATGACGCCTTAAATCGGGACTCGGATCTGAGATCTTAACGATGGCAGATAAGTAATTATGAAATGACACCTGAGATCACTCGGCCACGGTGGACACCCCTGAAATGATAATGCAATACCGGTGAATTCAAGAGCCACACTATCAAACCTTTGTAATATAGCAATTGTGATATTGACACAGTCATTAATGTAATACATTGATAAACACACTACTAACATGTAAATATCGCTTACAATAGTTTGATAATGTGGCTCTAAAATTAACCTGGCATTTCTTTACCCTTTCAATATATATATAATGTAGGATAGGTTTTAGTTAGTACTTAATACGACGTAAAAGCTCAATCTACTTACGCTATTATAATTTGTACATTTTGAAAACAATTTTCTAGCAAAGGTGTGTTTTTTTATGCTTGCACGTAATGATATAGAAAAAGTCAGAATGACGACATGAAGGTCATATCAGTATTTAAGTGTTGTCTACATGCATTTTTAGAATGATGATTTTGTTCATCACTCTTTAAGTTATTTAAATATCGGTTTTGACACGTTTTGGTTGTTTTCACATGCCAAACCATTCGGATTCTATCTATTAGTGCTAATCAGATGTGTTTTATTCATTTATAAGACATTTATAGCGTTTTTTTCTGCTATAATATCGTTAAAATGATCATGTACGGTTAAGCGGTTTAACACATAGTATGTTATATTAAGCACATCAAGTACTTTTAGCGGCTTAACACATGGCAGGTTCGATTAAGCACATCAAGTACGGTTTAGCGGTTTAACACATGGCAGGTTATAATAAGTACATCAAGTATGCTTTAACGTATTAACACATGGCAGTTTATATTAAGCACATCAAGTATGGTTTAGCAGTTGAACACATGACAGGTTATATTAAGCACATCAAGTACGGTTTAGCGGTTTAACACATGGAAGGTTATATTAAGCACATCAAGTATGGTTTAGTGGTTTAACACGTTGCAGGTTATATTAAGCACATCAAGTACGATTAAGCAGTTTATCACATGGCAGGTTATATTAAACACATCAAGTACGCTTTGGCGGTTCAACTAATGGCAGGTTATATTAAGTACATCAAGTACGCTTTGGCGGCTTAACACATGAAAGGTTATATTAAGTACATCAAGTACGCTTTGGCGGTTTAACTCATGGCAAGTTATATTAAGCACATCAAGTACGTTTTGGTGGTTTAATACATGACAAGTAATATTAAGCACATCAAGTACGCTTTATAAGTTAAATACATGGTAGGTTATATTAAGCACATAAAGTACGGTTAGCTGTTTTACACATGGCAGGTCTGATTAATCACATCAAGTATGGTTTTACACATGACAGTTGATATAAGCACATCAAGAACGGTTCAGCGGTTTAACACATGGTAGGTTATATTAGGCACATCAAGTACGGTTTAGTGGTTTAACACATGGTAGGTTATATTAAGCATATCAAGTATGGTTTAGCGGTTTAACACGTTGCAGGTTATATTAAGCACATCAAGTACGGTTTAGCAGTTTATCACATGGCAGGTTATATTAAGCACATTATGTACGGTCTAGCGGTTTAACACATGGCAGGTTATATTAAACACATCAAGTATGGTTAGCAGTTTAACACATGGCACGTTGCTTTCGGATTTTTCTTACATGTGGCGTAAATATCAAAACTTTGTACACATATACTATGAATTATCAACTTTCGTTTTAGCTTTGTTTTGTTCAATATAGTCCCGCAGGATCTCGTTAACAGTGCCTCGTAGCGGTACGCCTTAAAATAAAAGCCGAATCTTCATAGATCAATATCACAAATATTTGGTAAGTAACGCCAGATGTAAAACAGGCCGATAGGAACGCTGGGAACTACCTTAAATGTTGTGTTTCATACCATGAATATTATTTCACTTTTAACTAATTTCTAATAGCATAATTATATGTTTATTGCTTTCACACCAGTCCTATCTGTATAACATTAAGCACTCAATATACTAGTTGTTTTGGTTAATATAAAACCCATATAAGCTACGATGATATTATGTATATCATCCGTAACATACAACCCATAAAAGCTGTGATGTGGTTATATATAACATCCGTAACATAGAACCCATACAAGCTATAGTGTTATTATATAAAACATCCATGACATAAAACCCATATAAGCTATGGTGTGATATATAACATCCATAACATAAAATCCATAAAAGCTATGATGTGGTTACATATAACATCAATGGCATAAAACCCATAGAAGCTATGATGAGATTATATATATAACACCCGTAACCATAACATAAAAGCCATAAAAGCTATGATGTGGTTACATATAACATCAATGGCATAAAACCCATAAAAGCTATGATGAGATTGTATATATAACACCCGTAACCATAACATAAAAGCCATAAAAGCTATGATGTGGTTATATATAACATCCATAACATAAAACCCATAAAAGCTATTATGTGGTTATATATAACATCCATAAAATAAAACCCATAAAAGATATGATGTGGTTACATATAACATCCGTAACATAGAACCCATATAAGAGATGGTGTTGTTATATATAGTGTACACTCATCCGTGAACTTGAGTAAACTATCTTGTTTTAATTACAACTAATTACGATGTCTGTTTTTATTACCTTTAAATAAATCAGAAGGAATTTATTGCCTGAAAAAGTGTTTTTCGTCTGCACGTTGACACCAATTATATAGAAGACAATACATTCAGGTTTTTAATTATGAAGGTGTAAACAGATAGCTTTAAATGTTGAGTACAGCTCTGTTTGTCTTGAACTGGTGTACAACATATACAAGTCGATTATCTGTGATTATTATTTCAAGACTAATCTAACCCAAGTATGACCTAGAAGGTAGATAGTCTACTTTTGCAATAAGCAAAAGTATGTCGGCTGCGTATCTTTTGGATAAAACTAAGTTAATTTATGTGTTAATAGTATTATATGATTTAAGCACGGTCTCGCTATTCACGTGAAACCCGTGTGCTCGAGTACTGGGTCATGTTTCAGGATCTCAGGAAATCATTAGAATGGATATAATACATTACACAACTTAGCAAGATAAAATATTCTATATACGTCAGGTATGAATCAATACTGCACACAGATTAATATTGATAACGAGCAATCAATAGATTTCACTTAAAGGTATACTGCCAGATAATCATTTAAATTTTAGTATTTATATTTAATGCATAAAAAATATTGTGGAGCTGAGAATAATGTGTTCTTGTATTCAAAAGAAATAACTGTAACATGGTAAATATATAATTATGTAAATTGAATGATAATATTGAGTTGTATTTTAAAAACAATATGAGATGCTTTCATGCGTTTGAGGTCTTGAGAAAAAAAATGTATTAGGCAAAATACCACCTCTGGAAACAGGAAATGCTCCCGCGGGAGAGTCGCATAATGGCGGTCATAATTATTCCTTGTCTCTTCTTTAAAAATTCGTTTTCCATTTTGTAATGCTTATTTTTTATTTGAATGGCATTATTAATGTTTTTAAACATTTTGAAAGCATTGTCATGTTTGAAATTGTGAATTTACGAGAAAAAAATAATGTTCGGAAATTTGGGTACGGAAACATGTCAACAGTGAGCACACTGAACAGAAAAATATCTCTTGGATGATATATGTCCCCTACTTTTCTCAACATGTTTTGGTAGTGCAGAGGTTTAAAAACAATAAAACGTCAGTTTTACTTCTTTCATTTGTGCCTCGTTATGAATGACAAGCCTGCAAACATTTTTTATTAACTATAAAACAAAGAACAACTATCAATGGTAGACTTACATCTACAACCGGAAATAATTTATTTAAACAATATTTCCTAAGAACATCAACAAAATACTTTGTTTAACAGTTAAATTGTAAATACACACTTGTGAAGTGTTTGAAAAATACAAAAAATCCATCATAAATCGAAAGAGGCTGGTAAACATAATTGAAATTTTCGTAACTGAAAAAAATACTTATATGACCAGTATGCTAGATTGTTTTTGACAATCAGTAATAAAAGAGAGGCTGAGGTTGGGCTAAAAAGAATTTCACCGTCATGCATCTACAACTAGGTTGAGATGCGTGTTGCTGCATTTTTGCCTAAATCTAAATCTTGGTTATTCCTGACAGTCGCCCTTAGTATTACAATATCATTAGACGAATTTGATGATGAAGTATATTCATAGTTTTAGAAGAGTAAATGTTGCACAATTTAATAGGCTACCCCGCTTACGACCAAATCTAAATCCTCACTTGTTCTAAGACACTACATAGATAATCATTAGGTTATTTCTCTGTAAGAAGACAAACGTTTATGTATTTCAGTTTGACATATTTATAAGATCAGTAAGAGAGATTGGGTGGTACCTGTGTGAGTATACATTCATCATGATATCGCATAACCTTGTGATATAAAGTATAGAATAGTTCCGAATTAATGATGCAAGTTTTCAATGTCTTTGCATACCACTTTTAAATATAAGCTTCCTGATTATATGAAAGCCTATTGAACCTAATGTCCATATCCTTCTCAAATACATTAGGACATTTTTCCTTTTTAAACGACTATTTCAATTTGCTATGTTTCTACTACTTTTCATTCAGTGTGTAAAGAAATAATGCAATCATGTTTTTATATTGAATGAATCCAAATTATATTTTAATATTATTTTTTTCTCATGACACACTTTAGCAGTTTGTTTAATAGCAGAATATTGACCTTACCTGTATGAGGTAGGTTCTTGGTAAAGTCCTCGACCTTGTGATACAAATACTAGGTGCTTAACTGATTATGTTCCAAGCTTTACGAGTGTAGTTCTATGTTTCTCGGTTTCATGTGACTGAGTAGGGATACCCGTCCATGTGTTTGCGGCATGAAACCCCTGATCTAGTGACAGCGTTTATAAACACGTCGCTGTTCGATAGAATAATTGTTGAAAGCAACGCTTTAAGCACAATTAATTATATTGTAGTAAAACACGAATGTCACTTTAACGTTTCTTTCAACACGTGAGATAAGGTGATATTTTAGTTTGTTGAAGTTATGCGCTAGTTTGGTTTGATAACATTGTTAGATAAGACGAAGTGGAGGTATTTTGTATAATGTGGATTTATTAAAAGTTGAATATTAACTGCGGACAAGTCAGTAGCGGGTGTGACCACCAGCAGCATTCATCACAGCTAAACGTCTTCTTCGCATTGATGCGATCAAGCGACGCACAAAGTTAATTGGAATGTTATGCCACTCCTGGATAATCGCATCAATACGAAGAAGATGTTTAGCTGTGGTGATTTTTTTTAAATTTTTGCTGGTGGTCACACCCGTTACTGACTTATCCTGCTAACTTTAAAAATGCACCTTTCAATCAATTAATGCATTTTATTGTAATCTACTGTGGAAATTTTGTTTTGTTTTTGTTTTTCATTCTATTACAGGATAGTTATGTGATGCTCTTGTCAAATTGCAGTGTTTTTGGAATAATATAAAATAAAATATTGATACCTATGTACATATGGGCCTTGAAAGTTTTGTCTAGTACATATTTGTATATTTTTGAATGTTTTTAATGAAGACATCTTTAACGCGGTTATTGGAAAAAACAACACATTTTAGTTAGGTTTATTTCAAGGTTTTTTCGTACAAATGACAAAATAGTTCATATGCACATTTAACCCGTTTTTAATGGTGATATTATCTCAGTCTAGGTTTAAATAACATATGATTGTGAATTAAAAAAAAATGAAGATTATTACTTCATGTGTATGTACAGCTTGGTGTCACGTGTAACAAAGCTATGTGTTTATACCATGCCATTAATAAAGCATGTACATATTTTGTTAAACAAACTGGATTATTTGTGGCTTCTATAATATGATCCAAATGCTATTAATGAAAAAACGTGTACATATTTCGTAAAATATATTTTGGATTATATGAGGCGTTACTTAAGATAATTTATGTGCTATGAATGCAACACGAGAATAATTAATTGGTGTCTTTTTCTAAATTACTCTATATGGCTTCGAACTATTTGACTCTATAAATGACACCAAAATCGATCTCTTAAATGTGTAATATATATATATATATATATATATATATATATATATATATATATATATATATATATATACTCATAGCCCGATTTCGCGTAAACAAGTAGAAAAGTTGCAAAATATTTCCTTTTTTTAAGGTTGCATTTTAAACTAATATTTCAATTCAATTCAATTCAATTCAAATTTATTCAGGTATATAAGATCATTATACAACGTATATATATCATGATGATGATAAAATAACAGTAATAAATCAAGAAAAAAAATAAGTAAGTAAAATAATCATAGTAATCATCTAAAAATTAAAGATCTTATAACCTGGGATAACCCATTAAAGCAACAAACGCGCTTATTTCTAACGGGGTCCTTTCCCTTAAAATTGTGATTTTTTTAAAAAATTAAAAAAATATGATATACATGAAATGTTAAGAATGTAAACATTTGATATAAACTTGTTAAAATGTAACAATACAAAAAACATTGAATTATCTAATACCCTGAATAACTGAATAGTACATATAAGTGGTTCACATTACAAGAAATATTTTCAACATATACTTAAAAATTAAATATTCTAATTTTCTCTAGCCCGCGAGGAGATACATAAATGTTTTTTAACTTCACGTTTAAAAGTTTGCTTATTGGTAAACTTCTTCAGATCGTTAGGCAAATTATTCCAGTCAGCAATTGCATTGCAATAAAAGGTACCCGAATCGAAACACTTAGCATGCGGAACTATAAAATTACTTTCACTAAAACGTGTGCGGTTATGAATAGAAGACACCCTATGGAAGTTATCATAAAGATATGTTGGCGCGGTGCCATGGAACATATTAAAAACATGATTAAGTCTTAGTTGTTTTAATATATCCTCAACCCTCAATACATCAACTGTGTGTAACATAGCGCAGGTTATACTAGACCTTGGTGATAAGTTAAATAAGAATCGTACAACTTTACTTTGAGTGACTTGTAGTTTCTGTTTTAACTTTTTAGTAAGACCGGCATACCAAGACGAGCAGGAATAATCAAAATAACATTGTACTAAGGCACTTATTAATGTTCTCTTAGTTTGAAAGTTAAAATAACGACAGTTTCGATATAAAAAAGCAATCCGCGAATAAACTTTTTTAACAATGGAGTCAACTATCGCCTCACCGTTTAGTAACTTGTCAATAGTTAATCCTAAATATTTGACCTTTTCCTGGGACGGAATTTCATGACCGTTGCATGTAACCGTAAATGACTGAACTTTTTTAAGTCTTCTAGAAGAGCCAAACAACATACATTCGGTTTTGCCTAGATGAAGGGACAATTTATTATCAACTAACCATGTAGAACAATTATCCATGATACGACTAAGTCTATCTGCAATAACATTAGGGTCTTTGTCAGCGAACAATAATACACTGTCTTCTGCATATAATAATAATTTACAATCGGAGTCGATGCACGTAGGTATATCATTGACATAACATAAAAATAAAAGAGGGCCCAGGATGCTTCCCTGTGGTACACCGCAAGTAACTTGGGTAGATTTTGATGAAACTTTGTTTATCTTCACTAACTGTGATCTTCAGAGAGCTTATTACATAGAATAACGTGGTCAACGGTATCAAACGCCTTCTGTAGGTCAAGTAAAACCATTCCGGTATAAAAAACCATTTGCATTGTTATGTTTAATAAAATCAAAAAGGTGAATAAGACATGTATCATTGGAGTATTTACTCCTAAAACCGGACTGGAACTCATACAGAAGAGAATTTTTATCTAAAAAATCCGCAAATTGGTTATATACAGAACGCTCTAGAACTTTTGATATAACATTAAGTATGCTAACTGGCCTATAATTACCAACTTCCAAACGACTAAACTTTTTGTAAATCAGGCTGACTCTTTCAGTTTTCATTTCATCAGGTACAATGCCAGAGTCAATAGACATATTAATAATAAAAGTAACAGGTGTTTTTAGAAAAATTGCACTGTCTCTGACAAATTTAGGTGGAATACCATCTAGTCCAGTGCTTTTAGCAGCATTTAACTTATTTAATTCCTTGAAAACAAAATCCTCAGTGACATGATTAATTTTAAAAAGAGTGTCTGGAGACTTCTTCGAATTATAAAAAACTCTTAAAAATTTGTAAAGATGTAGCAAAAATTTTGTATAGGGTTCGGCAGCTTATTTACAAGATTTGCCGCGACTGTAGTAAAAAAGTCATTCAAATGATTTGCGATTGTCAAAGGATCATGACAAACCTCATTATCAATATTTAAGACAATATTCGAACTATTGTAACCCAGCTTTTTCAACTGCTGCCATAGACCTTTCACGTCATACTTATGTTCTTCCACTTTATCCGAGAAATAGTTAGATTTTGTAGATTTTATTAAATATTGAACCTTGTTTCGAAAGCTACAAATTTGCTTATAATAATCAGTAGACTTATGTTTTTTATAATTGTATAAGGCATTGTCTCTTGCTTTAATTAATTCAAGAATTTCAGAGGTCATCCAAGGTTCTGTACGCTGCTTTAATCTAACCTCTTTGATAGGAGCTATATTGTTTAATACATTCATAAAAATATAATGAAAACATGACCAAGTATCGTTTACACATGTCGAGTTAAAACAAGTGCTCCAGTCAGCACTCGTGAGATTATGAATGAAATCTTGTTTAGTATAATTGTTCATTGACCTAATTTTAACGGTTTTATGTGAATTAAAATAACCTTTTTGATAAGGTCGTAACCTTAAAATATGAACGTTAAGTGATTATAAATTATATATATACATGTATAAAATTATGTTGATTTAATTCACGCACACTGTGTAAACTAAATATCATCAGAAAAAGGACACACATTATTTATAGTTTTTTATGATTTGCATTTATTCATTTATGCTTTACTGTAATTTTATCTTTATATCATATAACTTTCGTGTATTTGTGATTGTTTGTTTAAATAAATAAAAAAAAAAAAAAAAAAATAAATAAATAAATAAATAAATAAATAAATAAATAAATAAATAAATAATTAAATAAATAAATAAATAAATGAGTTTCGCAAGCTATTCATATTGTATGACATTGTTTTTCGTTTCGACATCGCACAGTTTCAAATATGCTCCTATGTTTTATCTTGGCTATGTGAAGGAAGGAGTTTTCAAATATGTTCCTATGTTTTATCACGGCTATGTGAAAGAAGGAGTTTTCAAATTTGATCCTATAATTTATCACGGCTTTGTGAAAGAAAGTGTTTTCAAATATGCTCCTATGTTTTATCACGACTATGTGAAAGAATGAGATTTCAAATATGCTCTTATATTTTATCATGGCTACGTGAAAGAAGAATATTTCAAATATGCTCCTACGTTTGATCATGACTATGTGAAAGAAGGAGTTTTCAAATATGCTCCTATGTTTTTTTACGGCTATGTGAAAGAAGGAGTTTTCAAATATGCTCCTATGTTTTATCACGGCTATGTGAAAGAAGGAGTTTTCGAAAAAGCTCCTTTGTTTTATCACGGCTTTGTTCATTCGTCTGCTCTTCCCGGTCATTATCCAGGACATGAATTGTACCGCATTAGACGACTTTCGTTATTACATCTCCGCGATCAAAGTTATTGACTTTTTTACATATTGATTTACAATGTAACCTTGAATGTAGCTTAACCAACTGCAATTTACAAAAGCAGTTTTTAGTTTTTATCTGTATCCACTGTTTCGAGTGCCCCCTTCGACCAGTCCGTTATCAAATAGTTTTTACCTGAAGTGTTATGAAAACTCTCCACTACAGTTATTGTATTTCCAATTTCTGAAGCTATTTTATATCATATAGAAACGTGTAGTACACGCTCATATTACAATACCGATATGGATATACATACTAGAACCTTTTTGTAGTTAAATTATAATGATTAAATTGTCAGCAACAGTATTTCAAAACACATATTAAAAACATTCAGGTTAAATATATACAACGTGTTTGTGGTTTCCGGATATTATTCAATGCAAGTGTGATACTTTTAACGTGTTTCAGATTATATATGGCATTGTCAGTTCTACTACTTTGGGTTCAACGTGTTTCGGATTATATATGGAATTGTCAGTTCTACTGCTGGGGTTCAACATGTTTCAGATTATATATGGCATTGTCAGTTCTACTACTTGGGGTTCAACGTCTTTCGGATAATATATGGCATTGTCAGTTCTACTACCTGGGGTTCAATGTGTTTTAGATTATATATGGCATTGTCAGTTCTACTACTTGGGATTCAACGTGTTTCGGATTATATATGGCATTATCAGTTCTACTATTGGGGTTCAGCATGTTTCAGATTGTATATGGAATTGTCAGTTCTACTATTTGGGGTTAACGTGTTTCGGATTATATATTGCATTGTCAGTTCTACTACTCTGGGTTCAACGTGTTTCAGATTATATATGGCATTGTCAGTTCTACTACTTTGGGTTCAACGTGTTTCGTATTATATATGGAATTGTCAGTTCTACTGCTGGGGTTCAACAGGTTTCAGATTATATATGGCATTGTCAGTTCTACTACTTGGGGTTCAAAGTGTTTCGGATTATATATGGCATTGTCAGTTCTACTACCTGGGGTTCAACATGTTTCAGATTATATATGGCATTGTCAGTTCTACTACTTGGGGTTCAACGTGTTTCGGATTCTATATGGTATTGTCAGTTCTTCTATTGTGGTTCAACATGTTTAAGATTGTATATGGAATTGTCAGTTCTACAACTTGGGGTTAACGTGTTTCGGATTTTATATGGCACTGTCAGTTCTACTACTTGGGGTTCAACGTGTTTCAGATTATATATGGTATTGTCAGTTCTACTACTTGGGGTTCAATGTGTTGCGGATTATATATGGCATTGTCAGTTCTACTATTGGGGTTCAACATGTTTCAGATGATATATGGAATTGTCAGTTCTACTACCTGGGCTGAACAGGTTTCGGACCATTTATGGCATTGTCAGTTCTACTACTTGGGGTTCAACGTGTTTCAGATTAAATATGGCATTGTCAGTTCTACTATTGGGCTTCAACATGTTTCAGATGATATATGGAATTGTCAGTTCTACTACCTGGGCTCAACAGGTTTCGGATCATATGTGGCATTTTCAGTTCTACTACTTGGGATTCAACGTGTTTCAGATTAAATATGGCATTGTCAATACTACTAGTTGGGGTTCAGCGTGTTTCGGATTTTATATGGCATTGTCAGTTCTACTTCTTCGGGTTCAACTTGTTTCATATTATATATGGCATTTTCTGTTCTACTACTTGGGTTCAGCGTGTTTCAGATTATATATGACATTGTCAGTTCTACTACTGTGGTTCAACAGTTTTCGGATTATATATGGCATATTCAGTTCTACTACTTGGGGTTGAACGTGTTTTAGATTATTCATGGCATTGTCATTTCTACTACTTTGGGTTCAACGTGTTTCAGATTATATATAGCATTGTCAGTTATACTACTTTGGGTTCAACGTGTTTCAGATTATATATGTCATTGTCAGTTCTACTACAAGGGTTCAACAGGTTTCGGATCATATATCGCATTGTCAGTTCTACTACTTTGGTTCAACAGGTTTCGGATCATATATGGCATTGTCAGCTTTACTACTTGGGGTTCAACGTGTTTCAGATTATATATGGCATTGTCAGTTCTAATACTTGGGGTTCAACGTGTTTCTGGATTATATATGGCATTGTCAGTTCTACAATTAGGGTTTAACGTGTTTCAGATTATATATGGCATCGTCAGTTCTACTATTGGGGTTCAATGTGCTCCAGATTAAATATGGCATTGTTAGTTTTAATATTGGGTTTCAACATGTTTCGGATTATATATGGCATTGTCAGTTCTACTACTTGGGGTTCAACGTGTTTCGGATTATATATGGCATTGTCAGTTCTATCATTGGGGTTCAACAGTTTCAGATTTTATATGGCATTGTCAGTTCTACTACTGGGCTTCAACGTGTTTCAGATTTTATATGGCATTGTCAGTTCTACTATTTTAGTTCAAAGTGTTTCGGATTAAATATGGCATTGTCAATTCTACCATTGGGGTTCAACATATTTCGCATTATATATGGCATTGTCAGTTCTACCATTGAGGTTCAACATGTTTTAGATTATATATGGCATTTTCAGTTCTACTATTGGGGTTCAACGTGTTTCAGATTATATATGGTATTGTCAGTTCTACTACTGGGGTTCAACGTTTTTCGGATTATATATGGCATTGTCAGTTCTATCATTGGGGTTCAACATGTTTCAGATTTTATATGGCATATTCAGTTCTACTCCTGGGGTTCAACGTGTTTCAGATTATATATGTAATTGTCAGTTCTATCATTTGTTTTCAATAGTTTCAGATTTTATATGGCATTGTCAGTTCTACTACTGGGGTTCAACATGTTTCAGATTTTATATGGCATTGTCAGTTCTACTATTTTGGTTCAACGTGTTTCGGATTATATATTGCATTGTCAATTCTACCATTGGGGTTCAACAAATTTCACATTATATATGGCATTGTCAGTTCTACCATTGAGGTTCAACATGTTTCAGATTATATGTGGCATTTTCAGTTCTACTATTAGGGTTCAACGTGTTTCAGATTATATATGTCATTGTCAGTTCTACTACTGGGGTTCAACTTTTTCCGAATTATATATGGCATTGTCAGTTTTACCATAAGTGGGTCAACGTGTTTCAGATTATATATGTCATTGTCAGTTCTACTACAAGGGTTCAACAGGTTTCGGATCATATATCGCATTGTCAGTTCTACTACTTTGGTTCAACAGGTTTCGGATCATATATGGCATTGTCAGCTTTACTACTTGGGGTTCAACGTGTTTCAGATTATATATGGCATTGTCAGTTCTAATACTTGGGGTTCAACGTGTTTCTGGATTATATATGGCATTGTCAGTTCTACAATTAGGGTTTAACGTGTTTCAGATTATATATGGCATCGTCAGTTCTACTATTGGGGTTCAATGTGCTCCAGATTAAATATGGCATTGTTAGTTCTAATATTGGGTTTCAACATGTTTCGGATTATATATGGCATTGTCAGTTCTACTACTTGGGGTTCAACGTGTTTAGGATTATATATGGCATTGTCAGTTCTATCATTGGGGTTCAACAGTTTCAGATTTTATATGGCATTGTCAGTTCTACTACTGGGCTTCAACGTGTTTCAGATTTTATATGGCATTGTCAGTTCTACTATTTTAGTTCAAAGTGTTTCGGATTAAATATGGCATTGTCAATTCTACCATTGGGGTTCAACATATTTTGCATTATATATGGCATTGTCAGTTCTACCATTGAGGTTCAACATGTTTTAGATTATATATGGCATTTTCAGTTCTACTATTGGGGTTCAACGTGTTTCAGATTATATATGGCATTGTCAGTTTTACCATAAGTGGGTCAACATGTTTCAAATTATATATGGTATTGTCAGTTCTACTGTTGAGGTTCAACGTGTTTTAGATTATTTATGGCATTATCAACTCTACTATTGGTGTTCAACGTTTTTCGGATTGTATATGGAATTGTCAGTTCTATCATTGGGGGTCAACATGTTTCAGATTATATATGGAATTGTCAGGTCTACATTTCAGGATCAACGTGTTTCAGTTGATATATGGCATTGTAAGTTCTACTACTGGTATTCAACAGGTTTTGGATTATATATGGCATTGTCAGGTCTACTATTGGGGGTCAACGTGTTTCAGATTATATATGACATTGTAAGTTCTACTACTGGTGTTCAACATGTTTTGGATTATATATGGCATTGTCAGTTTTACTACTTGAGGTTCAACGTGTTTCAGATTATTCATGGCATTGTCAGTTCTACTATTGGGGTTTCAAGTGTTTCAGATTATATATGGCATTGTCAGTTCTACTATTTGGGTTCGATGTGCTCCAGATTAAATATGGCATTGTTAGTTCTAATATTGGGGTTCAACATGTTTCGGATTATATATGGAATTGTCAATTCTACTACTGGGGTTCAACGTGTTTCAAATTATATATGGCATTGTCAGTTCTATCGTTTGGGTTCAACGTGTTTCAGATTATATATGGCATTGTCAGTTCTTCTACTGGGGTTCAACGTGTTTCAGATTGTCAGTTTTATCATTGTGGTTCAACAGTTTCAGATTTTATATGGCATTGTCAGTTCTACTACTGGGGTTCAACGTGTTTCAGATTTTATATGGCATTGTAAGTTCTACTATTTTGGTTCAACGTGTTTCGGATTATATATGGCATTGTCAATTCTACCATTGGGGTCCAACATACTTCAGATTATATATAGCATTGTCAGTTCTACCATACATGTTCAACATGTTTCAGATTATATATGGCATTTTCATTTCTACTACAGGGGTTCAATGTTTTTCGGATTATATATGGCATTGTCAGTTTTACCGTTAGTGGGTCAACATGTTTCAGATTATTTATGGCATTGTCAGTTCTACTGTTGGGGTTCAACGTGTTTCAGATTATTTATGGCATTATCAGTTCTGCTACTGGTGTTCAACGATTTTTTGGATTATATATGGCATTGTCAGGTCTACTATTGGGGGTCAACGTGTTTCAGATTACATATAGCATTGTCAGTTCTATCATTAGTGTTCAAGAGGTTTCGGTTTTTATATGGCATTGTCAGTTCTACCATACATGTTCAACATGTTTCAGAGTATATATGGCATTTTCATTTCTACTACAGGGGTTCAATGTTTTTCGGATTATATATGGCATTGTCAGTTTTACCGTTAGTGGGTCAACATGTTTCAGATTATATATGGCATTATCTGTTCTACTACTTGGGGTTCAACGTGTTTCCGATTATATATGTCATTATCAGTTCTACTACTGGGATTTAACGTGTATAAGATTATATATGGCATTATCAGTTCTATCATTAGTGTTCAAGAGGTTTCGGTTTTTATATGGCATTGTCAGTTCTACTACTTGGATTCAACGTGTTTCAGATTATATATGGTATTGTCAGTTCTATCATTTGGGTTCAACTGGTTTCAGATTTTATATGCCATTTTCAGTTCTACTACTGGGGTTCAACGTGTTTCGGATTATATATGACATTGTCAGTTCTACTACTGGGGTTCAACGTGTTTCGGATTATATATGACATTGTCAGTTCTACCATTTGGGGTCAACGTGTTTAAGATTATATATGGAATTGTCAGTTCTACAACTGGGTTTTAACGTGTTTCAGATTATATATGGCATTATCAGTTCTACTACTGGAGTTCAACAGGTTTCGCATTATATATGGCATTGTCAGTTCTACTATCGGGGTTCAACGTGTTTCAGATTATATATGGCATTGTCAGTTCTACTATTGGGGTTCAACATGTTTCAGATTATATATGACATTGTCAGGTCTTCTATAGGAGATCAACAGGTTTCAGTTTATATATGGCATTGTCAGTTCTACTTTTGGGGTTCAACATGTTTCAGATTATATATGGCATTGTCAGTTCTACTATTGATGTTCAACGTGTTTCAGATTATATATGGCATTGTCAGTTCTACTATTTGGGTTCAACATGTTTCAGATTATGTATGACATTGTCAGTTTTAGTATCGCTGTTCAACAATTTTCAGATTACACATAGCATTGTCAGTTCTACCATTGGAGTTCAACATGTTTCAGATTATATATGGTATTGTCATTTCTCCCATTGGGGTTCAACATGTTTCAGATCATATATGGCATTGTCAGTTCTACTATTGGGGTTCAATATGCTTCAGATTATATATGGCATTGTCTGTTCTACTACCTGGGGTTCAATGTGTTTCAGATTTTATATGACATTGTCAGTTCTACTACTGGGGTTCAACATGTTTCAGATTATATATGGCATTGTCAGTTCTACTATTGGGGTTCAATATGTTTCAGATTATATATGGCATTGTCTGTTCTACTTTTGAATGAATTTGAGGATTTGAACCCTAAATATATGTGTGAGGAATGTTGACCTCTGACCGCTGGAATGTATGATTAAACACCTATACACAGCTTGAACATGCTTAAATCACATATGTCTAGTTTGTACATACTTATTCAGGCCATTTTTATAGACATATAATATTATACACTTGATTCAGAAGAAAATCTACATATAATTTCATATATATCGCAGTCTTGAACTACTGGTAGAGCATCCGCTTCACATGCGGAGAGTCTGGGCTCGAAACCCGGTCGGGTCATAACAAGCACTTAAACACGACATAGAAGTTTCATTGCTTGACGCTTAGCATATAAAAGAAAGTTCTAGATCTGGTTGGCCAGATCACGTGAATGGGATACTAACCATGCACGTGTGTGCGGCATGATATTTCATTGATACAGCAAATAGCATAATGTCTCAAATAGACATCGGCATAATATGACTGAAAGATTGTTGATTAAACTGTCTGTCTGAAAAGTTATAGTTCAAACATGTTTTAACCAGCGGCAAGCAAGGTTTTTAAAAATAAACTTACTTTCATAAAGATTTCTAACTGCACAAACTTGAACCACCTAAGTGTTAAGTGGTGAAATAAATATTTTTGGAAATTCTTCTTGTCAATAAATAGAAATGTTTAAACTATAATTCATTGATCACTTATTGACCTTCCTGCGTATTAAGTTACTTAATTTCGTTTGACTAATTGTCAAAATTCGCCCTATGTCCTGTACCATAGATGCAATATAATTTGTTTCTAAAGAAATACACATGTACTTGTTCTCCTCAATGGAAGCATTTGATGAATGTCTCCTCTCTGTAAACGTTAAGTGTTAATAATTATTCTGCTAGTTCTGACCTATCGTAAAGTTTGACAAACTGCATAACAAATATGACACCTGTGAGTTCAAGTTTATCTGTGTAGCCGGGAATATATCTGATGAGTTTATAAAAGTATGAACTACATTTGTTTTGCAAATGATCACATTTTCGCGAAGAAGAACTAACTATTTCAAATACATTTGTACATAAACATACCCATGACGTTCAATAACAGGACAACCAGGCCCGATGTATAACTGTTGTGACTTCATGTTTCTGTTAAACTTCTTAAGTGAACTTTATAGTCATCTTTATCTTCTCCTTCGGACTTGCACTTGTTTCATCATCTGATTCATATATTACTGTTAACTAGATATAACAATAGGAAACATACCGTGTCTCGTTGGGGGCCATCGCGGCATAGTTTTAAAATTAAGTCAAGTTGAAACAACGAAACTACGGCATGGGGAAAAGTTCAAACAACGGTGATGAAAAGTCGAAATAATTTCTACTTTTCACCATCGTACCTTCAACTTTTCACGATCCTTGTTTCGAAGTTTCACCATCGTTGTTTTGAATTTTCGACTTTTCACCATCGTAGTTTCGACTTCTCACCATCGTTGTTTTGACTTTTCACCATCGTAGTTTCGACTTTTCACCATTGTTGTTTCGCATTATCACCATCGTAGTTTCGACTTTGTTGATTTGTTGAAGAGTAGATTATATACATGATTTTACTAGTAGAATTAAAAGCCAGCAAGTTGATTAGACAAACTTCCATCACACATAGTGTTACTAATAACTGGAAGTCATTAATGCCAGAACATGATTGTAGTAATATCAGAAACAGTAATCCGATTTAAAACAGAGGTAGATAAAATCTTGGGTCGTACAACTTACAACTTAGACAAATTACATTCGAAGTATTCCTGTTTAGAACCAAAACTAAGCAAATGCGGAAAAGTGTCATGCTCAAGGACACCACACATAGCTGTGGCGGGGATTGAACCCACGGCCCTCCGATCATGGGTTCGGTGCTCTACCACTGGAACACACGCTCCACACTTGGATCATATGAACAGAGCTTTATTCATAAATATATTTAAAGAGCTGCATGTAAACTTATATATATATATATTATACAGGTTATTTTAACAATATTCTGTTGGATAAGAATTAGGGTATACATGATTTAGAGGCAGCTTTGCTGAGGTTGTTGGTACAAGGCTACTTCGCTAAAACTGTGTGGTTGAGGTTGCGGGTTCGATACCACTTTGCTGAGAATTTGGGTTCGGGTCTACTTTGCTTTGTTGTGGTTTCAAGGTCACTTCGTCGAGGTTGATGGTTTGGGGCCACTTTGCTGACATTGTGTATTTGCTGTCAATTTGCTGAGGTTGTGGATTCGAGGTCATTTCGCTGAGGTTGCGGGTCGGGGCCACTTTGCTGAGGTTGTGGGTTCGATGCCAAACGCTATGGTTTTAGGTCCTAGACCGCTTCGCTGAGGTTGTGGGATCGGAGCCACACATTAAGATTGTGGGTTCGAGGCCCATTCACTGAGGTTGTTGGATCAAGGCCGGTTCGTTGAGGTTGTGGATTCGGAGTTACTTGGCTGAGGCGTTCTAGGCTTCTTAGTTGAGGTTGTGGGTTCGATGCCACTTCTTGTTGATGTTGTGAGTTTGAGGTTACTTCGCTGAGCTTGTGGGTTCGGGAATGAGTTGTGGGTTGGGGCCACTTCGCTGAGGTTATGGGTACGGGTCAACTTCGTTTAGATTATGGACTCGATGCCACTTCGCTGAGGCTTTGTGTTCCAGGCCACTTCGCTGAGGTTGTTGGTTCGATGCCACTTCGCTATGGTTGCATATTTGATGCCACTTCACTGAGGCTTATGTTCCAGGACACTTTACTGAGGTTGATGTTTCAATGCCACTTCGCTAAGGTTGCATATCTGATGCCACTTCACTGAGGCAAGTGTTCAAGGCCACTTCGTTGAGTTTGCTGGTTCGATGCCACTTCCCTTAGGTTATGGGTAAGCGGCCATTTCGTTGAGGTTATAGACTCGATGCCACTTTTCTAAGGCTTTCTTCCTGGCCACTTCGCTGAGGGTTTGTGTTCCAGGCCACTTCGTTGAGGTTATGGATTCGAGACTACTTCGCTAAGGTTGAATATTTGATGCCACTTCACTGAGACTTTGTGTTCCAGGCCACTTCGTTGAGGTTATGAGTTCGAGGCTACTTCGCTTAAGATGTATATTTGATGCCACTTCACCGAGGCTTTGTGTTCCAGGCCACTTCGTTGAGGTTATGGGTTCGATGCCACTTTGCTTAGGTTGTATATTTGATGCCACTTTACTGAGGCTTGTGTTCCAGGCCAGTTTGCTTAGGTTGATGGTTCAATGCCACTTCGCTAATGTTGTATATTTGATGCCACTTCACTGAGGCTTGTGTTCAAGGCCACTTCGTTGAGTTCGATGGTTCGATGCCTCTTCCCTGCGGTTTTGGGTACGTGGCCGTTTCGTTGAGGTTATAGACTCGATGCCACTTCGCTAAGGTTTGTCTTCCTGGCCACTTCGCTGAGGGTTTGCGTTCCATGCCACTTTGTCGAAGTTCTGTATTCGAGGCTACTTCGCTAAGGTTGTATTTTTGATGTCACTTCACTGAGGCTTTGTGTTCCAGGCCACTTCGTTGAGGTTATGGGTTCGAGGCTACTTCGCTATGGTTGAATATTTGATGCCACTTCACTAAGGCTTGTGTTCCATGCCACTTCGCTAATGCTGAGAGTTTAATGCCGCTTTGATGAAGTGGTTGGTACAAGGTCACTTCGTTGAGGTTATGGGTTTGAGGCCGCTTTGCAGAGGTTGTTGGTTCGAGGTCACTTCGCTGAGGTTGTGGGTTTGAGGCCGGTTTGCTGAGGTTGTTTGTTCGAGATCACTTCGCTAAGGTTGTGGGTTTGAGGCCGCTTTACTGAGGTTGTTGGTTCGAGGTCACTTCGCTGAGGTTTTGGGTTTAAGGCCGCTTTGCTGAGGTTGTTGGTTCAAGATCACTTCGCTGAGGTTGTGGGTTTAAGGCCGCTTTGCTGAGGTTGTTGGTTCAAGATCACTTCGCCGAGGTTGTGGGTTTGAGGCCGCTTTGCTGAAGTTGTTGGTTCAAGATCATTTCGCTGAGGTTGTGGGTTTGAGGCCGCTTTGCTGAGGTTGTTGGTTCGAGGTCACTTCACTGAAGTTGTGGGTTTGAGGCCTTTTGCTGAGGTTGTTGGTTCGAGATCACTTCGCTAAGGTTGTGAGTTTGAGGCCGCTTTGCTGAGGTTGTTGGTTTGAGGTCACTTCGCTAAGGTTGTGGGTTTGAGGCCGCTTTGCTGAGGTTGTTGGTTCGAGGTCACTTTGTTGAGGTTGTAGGTTTGATGCCACTTTGCTGAGGTTGTTGGTTTGAGATCACTTCGCTAAGGTTGTGGGTTTGAGGCCGCTTTGTTGAGTTTGTTGGTTCGAGATCATTTTGCTGAGGCCGCTTTTCTGAGGTTGTTGGTTCAAGATCATTTCGCTGAGGTTGTGGGTTTGAGGCCGCTTTGCTGAGGTTTTTGGTTCGAAGTCACTTCGCAAATGTTGTGGGTTTGAGGCCGCTTTGCTGAGGTATTTTGTTCGAGATCACGTCGTTAAGGTTGTGGGTTTGAGGCCGCTTTGCTGAGGTTGTTGGTTTTAGATCACTTCGCTAAGATTGTGGGTTTGAGGCCGCTTTGCTGCGGTTGTTGGTTCGAAATCACTTCGCTGAGGTTGTGGGTTTGAGGCCGCTTTGCTGAGGTTGTTGGGTCGAGATCACCTCGCTATGGTGGTTGGTTTGAGGCCGCTTTGCTGAAGTTGTTGATTTGAGATCACTCCGCTGAGATTATTGGTTTGAGACCGCTTTGCTGAGGTTGTTGGTTCGAGATCACTTCGCTGAGGTTGTGGGTTTGAGGCCGCTTTGTTGAGGTTGTTGGTTCGAGATCACTTCGCTGAGGTTGTGGGTTTGAGTCCGCTTTGCTGAGGTTGTTGGTTCGAGGTCACTTCGCTAAGATTGTAGGATTGAGGCCGCTTTGCTGAGGTTGTTGGTTCGAGATCACTTCGCTGAGGTTGTGGGTTTGAGGCCTCTTTGTTGAGGTTGTTGGTTCGAGATCACTTCGCTGAGGTTGTGGGTTTGAGTCCGCTTTGCTGATGTTGTTGGTTCGAGGTCACTTCGCTAAGATTGTAGGATTGAGGCCGCTTTGCTGAGGTTGTTGGTTCGAGATCACTTCGCTGAGGTTGTGGGTTTGAGGCCGCTTTGTTGAGGTTGTAGGTTTTAGATCACTTCGCTAAGGTTGTGGGTTTGAGTCCGCTTTGCTGATGTTGTTGGTTCGAGATCACTTCGCTGAGGTTGTGGTTTTGAGGCCGATTTGCTGAGGTTGTTGATTTGAGATCACTCCGCTGAGATTATGGGTTTGAGACCGCTTTGTTGAGATTGTTGGTTCGAGATCACTTCGCTGAGGTTGTGGGTTTGAGTCCGCTTTGCTGAGGTTGTTGGTTCGAGGTCACTTCGCTAAGATTGTAGGATTGAGGCCGCTTTGCTGAGGTTGTTGGTTCGAGATCACTTCGCTGAGGTTGTGGGTTTGAGGCCGCTTTGTTGAGGTTGTTGGTTCGAGATCACTTCGCTGAGGTTGTGGTTTTGAGGCCGATTTGCTGAGGTTGTTGGTTCGAGATCACTTCGCTGAGGTTGTGGTTTTGAGGCCGATTTGCTGAGGTTGTTGGTTCGAGATCACTTCGCTAAGGTTGTGGGTTTGAGGCCCCTTTGCTGAGGTATTTTGTTCGTGGTCACTTCGCTAAGGTTGTGACTTCAAGACAACTTCCGCAGATATATCTGGATAATTTACTTGGCATCTTGTCTAACTCTGCACCAGTGTTTTTTAAGATATCTCGATGAATAATTGATATTGTAATTATAATCTTAAATTTGGAAGACACCCCTATTAATGTTTATTTTTCCAAATCATATCATATATGTACATGTACATGTAGCAATCGAGGTCAAAATCATATCATATATGTACATGTAACAATCGAGGTCAAATTCATATCGTATATGTACATGTAACAATCGAGGTCAAATTCATTCAATAACAATTAGCTAAATGAAAAGTCAAACATGGTATTGGCACTTTTTATTTGAGGTGACACATTTAGTTTGCTGTTCTTGTATGGTGTGTACCTTCGCTTTTGACATTTTTTAGTGATATTGCAGCGTTGTCTGCCTCAGACAGTATTCTTAGAACTGTAACACTTGAATATCATGCAGCAAACACATGGTAAGATACCCCACGTGGACACATTGGACTGACACAGGGTCTACCAGACCTGGAATAATCCTCGACATGGAAGCGCCAAGCGAGGAAGCTTCTAGTACCATTTTTCAAGCTTTAGTATGACCCGGTCGGGATCAAAACCATGATAAGAGCCATCCAAATATTCATTCAAAACGTTATACTGAGTATATGGATTTCTTGTACATTATTTGTATCTGATCAATTGCAGTTTAAATTCACAGGGAAGTACCAATTCATGTCATTATTTGTCGTTATAGCGTCTCCATGGCCAGCTAAAGTTCACCAGGTCATTATTAACAGCTAGGGACTGTAATAACAGCGAGTGATTTGAACCCTACTGTTTCAGACGGATACATGCAATAAAGCCGTCGCTCCTGGGTGCAAAAATAAGACGTAAAATATTACATGAGCTGTTATGGTATTCGGTTATACAAGAGTCCAAACTCATTCAATCTTCGGAAACTAAGTTACTCATAATTCACAATACTGCTTCAGACGGATACGTGTAATATTTCACACACTCCTGTGTACAAAGAGAAAACGTAAAATATTACTTGAGCTATTATGGTGTTTATTGATGCAAGAGTCCAAACTCTGGCAATCTTCGGATTCATAATACTTGAAACATTCTGGACTTCGGATATGAATTTATATATGAGCTATATCATCATATCTAAGCAAGCCCAAGTGCAGAGATAGATGATACTTAAGGACATTGATTACAACGTCATATTCGGCTTCAGTAAAGTCATTGTATTGAAAATTTCCTCAGCAGACAATGGGTTTACTGTAGAAATCTACATTCACTTACATTTTACTGTATCAAAATAAACCACTTAAAATCTTTATTTCATTATATAGGGAAATGTACCTATAACAATAGATAAAGTTTTGCCATTACGATTTAAAACAAAATTCTTTTTATTTTATTATTTATTTTCCAAATGTCAAATGCATCACATGAAATTTGGCGGCATTGTGTGGATAACGTACTGCAGCAGATACCCGAAAACATTCCAGAGCAAGTCTGTTCCATCCTTTTGTAATATATATTTGCCCTAGTATATTAAGAGCAGTATCTAAGTGTCCAAGGTATCGTCTATTGTTTATACTAAGTATTATTTCATTCTCCATTTTGCTCAGAGCTTGGTTTGCTTCAGTTCTTTCCCCTAACTTTTCAAAACATTTAATTTGCAAGTAATACAAGAAAATGACAGGGTCAACAACAACCCGACTGAACCAATAGTCATCTTTTTCATCCCATGATCCTGATAGTGTACCAAATGATCGATATGCTTCATAAAGCAGGTAGACAGGGAGAAAATCATGTTCATATGTCATAAATACTAAACATCCACTGAATTCCTCTTGGGCAATAAGAATTATCGTCTCGAAATACGAACGTTCGCATGATTCATTAAATTCAGTCATACTTTCAGATGTTAATGAGTTGTGAAATTTGCGTGGTAATAAACGTTTGGGATCACATAAACACTGATGAATTGTTGACTTTTCAATCGAAACTATTTCATCAAGTCTTTTCTTACAGTCTGTGTACATAGTTTGTTTGTATGCTACAAACACTTCTTTCAGTGCTTCTGGTAACTGGTTTACCAAATGTTCATTGCGAAAGTTAATGTTTTGCCTCTTTTCAATCAACTGTTTAGCAACCTTAGATGAATTTAATACTGAACACACCTTAGCCATAGTCAGATCTATAGCTTTGATAAAAATATCCTTTTCATGGTCATCATTAAAGAAAGCTTGATGTTGCAAAATATAATCGTCCTTTGACATTTGGGGGTCATTGATACACAGAACACACGTTATCATTTCTAGTGGTAACAGTTTAGTCGTACTTGAGGCGTCTTTTATATGAGCAACTGCTTTTTTCAAATAGTTCAATGTTTTCTTCGCATCTTCAAAATGCGTTTCAAAATCTGTTAAAGATGCACCGACTTTGAGAGATTTATAACCAAAGAACTGAATTTGAAGTTGAGCAAATACATGGTAAGGTATGTCAATGTTGATATCTATGTTACTCTTCAATATTGATTTTTTCAATTTTTTTCCAAAGTCACATATTTTAATGTCTAATAAAGCATTACAATTATTTTTGATCAATTGATTCAAATAACATACCAGTTTAGATTGTGATGCTTTGTTCAGTTTTGTTGCAAACATATTTTCCTTCGGAATAAAATAGTTTGGACAGTTTCCATCTGTTACCCATTTAAGAAGTTGTTTTAAACACAGAAGTAAACATGTAATGAGATGATCTGTTTTCCAGATATCCTGACTGTTTTCTTCAATCGTGTAAAAAAGAGCTGTTTTGCAATGATATGAGCTGATTATGTCGCCCGTTTTTGGTTTTATCAAATATTTTTTTATTAGCTTGAGCAATATGTAACATTTGTACTGTGTAGAGGTCAGATTCAACATTAAATATCGCTCTTGTAGAGATAAGGACAATCGCCATTCGAAATCCTTCTCGGGACTTTCGGGGTGCCCGACTGGTACCACGAAGCATCCCAACCTTTTAAACTGTCTGCGCGTTTTCCTTGACGGCCATGTACATGATCGTGTGCGAGCGAACCATTGATCTAATTCATCAGGTATATATTCGCAATAATAACCATTAACAATATCCGTGGTTTTGTTAAAACTATCATGATTAATTGTCTCTGCAGGTCCGTGTCTTTCATAACCGAGTTTCATGTTGGTACACTTATTTGTAATTACAACATTTTCAACTGTACCTTTCTTATTTAATTTTGTTTTCAGTAATACAGTATAGCCTGCTGGTGTAGTTTCTGTCTTAAACATCGTTAAATATGGCACATGCGAGGGGATTATTCCTCGTTTCCGGACTTTTATAAATGGGTTAAATCTGAGATAATCTCTGTCTGAATTCATTTCATCATTATTTGTTCCTTCAATTGAACTGCCCATTAGAATCTGGGGATAATAAAACGGTAATGACAAAATGTTGATATTTTCAACCATATTGGTAATTGTCGCAATATCAACAACAAACTTCCTCTTATCTTCGGAGAATCCTATTGAATCCAGAACGTTATCTACGTGATTCGATATCAACGGTAGTTGGTCATCTGTCCACATAATTAATCTGAAAACACAAACAATGCTTTAACTTTGTGTCATAAATAATCACATATCTGAGAAAAAGGGTTCCTTTCAAGCATTCTATACAGCCATGTTCCTTCTAAATATGGATACGAAACTAAGGGTTTTAATACATATTGAGTTATTTTATTTTAATATGAATATTATGTGAATACAAAGTTATAGTTCAAGATCATTTTGCATTATACAAACATTATAAAATATATAAAGTTACATTCAACTTACTATAAAATTTTATTTATATCAAATGAGTTGCCTGTGGCTTCTGAATAGAAATACTAATTTTTCGTGTGCTATTTTAACAAAATTTAGCCAGAAGAGCCAAGTTTCCTATCTTTCAATTTTATAAATCATCGCCAGCCTGTAATTATACTTCTATAAGTGTCAACAGTTGTTTTGTTATTTAATCGCAATCTAGTGTCACAAGTCGTATTATATAATAAAATTACTGCGAATGGAATAGAATATGTCACAGTTGATGTCAAAATTGTCACCATGAACATGTTCAATAAGTAAATAAGTGTGCCATTTTCTTGGATACGTTCTGTTGTTTTTTTCGAATATTGTTGAAATGAGAATCACAACAGTAGACTTTCATATTTGGTGGCGATCGTCAACTTTGACTCATTGTTGTTTTTTTCTGATTTCTTGAGATCAACCAGTTATGCTCGTCTAGATAAAAAATCCGCTAGGTTACGTGAATATATTGTATGTTGCATATCCTCTCATTAGCAGACTCGATAAAATATATTTGAGACGCGTGGTGTACTTCCAAGAGATATACAGTCAAAACTACCTAAAGAAAGACTCGTTTGCAATCACAAAATGCTACAAGAAGAAGACAGTGACTCAGTTTTATCGGATACATTCACTTTAATCGGTAATGAAACATACACACTAGCACAGACATGCCATCCAGCACCAACATGCCAAACAGCACTGGCATGCAACCCAGCACCGACATACCACCTAGCACAGACATGCCACCCAGCACCGACATGCCACCTAGCACAGACATACACTCAACACGGACATGCCACCCAGCACCGATATGCCACCCAGCACCGACATGCCACCTACCACCGACATAACACCAAACACGAACATCTCACCCAGAACCGATATTACACCCAGCACAGACATGCCCATCAGCACTGACTACCGCCTAGCACAGACATGCCACCAGGTACGAATATGACACCCAGCACTGACATGCCAATCAGCACTGACATACCGCCTAGCAACAGACATGCCACCAGGCACCGATATGCCACCCAGCACAGGCATGTCACCCAGCACCGACAAAGAACCCAGCTCCGACATGCCTCCCAGCACCGACATACCTCCCAACACAGACATGCTATCCAGCACCGACATGACACCAAGCACCGACATGTCACCCATCGCCGACATGCCACCTACCACTGACATACCACCCAGCATCGACATGCCGCCCAGTACCGACATGCCACCCATCACCGACATGACACCTAGCGTCGACGTACCACCCAGCACCGACATGCCACCCATCACAGACATGCCATCAAGCACCGACATGACATCTTGCACCGACATACCTCCCAGCAGCGACATGTCACCTATCACCTTCATGCCACACTGTACGATATACCACCCAACACTGAAATATCACCAAGGACCAACATGCCACCCAACACCGACATGCCACCCTGCACCGACTAAATCAATAGTATAATACTGTTGTCTTCCTTGATTTATGACGTAACACACGAATCTTGCTTTTTTTGCAGTTTGTGTTTATCGACTTAGATTCAATAAAATTCTAATTCGTTGTTTTTTTTGGGGGTGTTACACGAACTTGTTAGTGAGTAGGGATTTGACAGCTTTTTAAACTGTAAGATGTGAAGGGACTGACGGACGGTTGGGCGAGCGGGCTTTCTATTGGACGTACGGGCGAACGGACATACCGATGGATGGTTTTTAACTGTACGGTCATACAGGTGGGCGATTGGTCAGCCACACGGACAGACAGGTTGTAAAGGACACCTCCCGCCCCAGGTTGGCATACGTGAAAACACCAAAGGTTGCGTCTTAGTGAATGGTCAGAATAAAGTACGATTGTTATCTACTCCACAATATTTTATGAATTTTTATGATGAACAAGTTACAAGATATATTTAAAAAAGAATCACCAGGCTTTAATGGTTGGAAGGTACGGAAGCGTGACATTTTGATAATTTAAGAAACATATGCTGCATTTTAGTAGAGGGAAATTTTGATGACAAATACTTATGTTATTGAAGACGAATACCATTTTTTCTTAGAATGTCAATTGTATAACAATATGAGAGCTATCTATTTTAAAGATATTTGGTTACAAAACAGTTCTCATAACTTATTCTACTCCCTTATGTCGTCTACAAAAACAGATGAAGTTTTGTAATTTGCAAAATATTTGTATCATGCAATGAACTTAAGAAAACTAGAGCTTAATATTGTATAATCAGTAAAAATATCTCGATTATAAATTCAAATGTATCTGCATATATGCTATTTGTTACAACATGTATATTTGTCACTCTAATTCAATTTGTCCTTTTTGTATTTTTTATTTTGGGCCAGTGGCCTTTATTACCTGAATAAAAAATAAAATAATAATAAAATAATAATATAAGATGTGCTACATGTCAGAACATTATATATATATATGGAAGAGATAATAAATTTACATATTAAAAATCAATTAATACACCCAAACAATACTGAATTTTTTAAGATTATTTAAAAAAAAACGAGCGTTTTCGGAATATATATTATTCCTTCTTCAGGGGATGAAAATTAAAATATAAATGATGATAATGTTAAGATGTCAAACGATTACGATGATAAAAACATGGAAGTGTGGAAAAATCACAATTAAAATTAATAAAATTGTGAAAACGTTCACAAATTATGATATGCGCCTGAAGGCACGCATATACTTCACAAAAATACAAAGCAAATTGTGAAATTTATAAGAAAAATACTGTGTTTTCAGTGAAATATGCCGGTAAAATTCAAACTGTGCTGAGTAAAATGTGAAGCGCAAAGTTGTTATTAAAGAAAACGTCATTCTGACGTGACGTCACACAACGTCGTGTACTCTTTAGCGCTATGACGTCATAAGTATATCAAACGATGACATTTATTTTTAACGTCAAAAATACAACTGTAAAAGTGTATCTATCTATGCATTTATTCCAAATATGTAACTGTAACTTGATGCTTTACAAGCGTGTGCTTGATTTTAAAACTGTGACGGTTTAATAACGGAACAGTTGGAATAGTTTGCTTGCAACTGATAATAACCGGCGAGTCCATGTTTGAAAAACAGTTATAGTATGGTGCAAATTTGCAAACTATTACATTACAATTCGTGGTAGCATATAGATTACGATTTGGGTTCATTGTTAATTAACGTACAACTATTACAATTTAACACGCTAACGCAATTAAGTATGCACATACAATAGTTATCGAAACCAAACAAATATAATTTCCTCCTTGTAAGACTTCGCTGTTAAAAAAGTGAGTAACGTCCGTATGGACAAAGAAGATTTTTTATTTCCTCATTATAGGTCAATTTGGGTCGATGCCATCCTCAGTTAATAAAACAAAGTTTCATACAAGTATATTAGTATATATATATATATTAGTCACAAATGACCATGAGCAAACATATAACATAATAACAATAATACTAACATGTCATGTGTAAAATGACGCACGAATCGTATGAAATATCTTTATCTTCCTATATATTTAAAACCTATTCCTGTGCAAAAAAACATTTCCCCAAATGCCGTAATAAGCTAGATATATTCTATACTTTCAAACCAATTCCTGAAATAGATGTTAATGATGTTATTTAATCGTTCATTCAAACTTTGAATATTACTATGTTATTGATCTACACGGGTATGCGTATCCAGTGGCAGTTCTGCATGAGTCAAAACCATACATTTAACATAAGCTCACTATTTATTAACAATAGTTTACTATGACCTGAACATTGAAATATAGGGGATGATACTCTGTTGTTGATCTGCACATGTATATGTATCCAGTGGCAGATCTGCATGAGATAAAACCATACATTTAACATAAGCTCACTATTTATTAACAATAGTTTACTATGACCTGAACATTGAAATATAGGGGATGATACTCTGTTGTTGATCTGCACATGTATATGTATCCAGTGGCAGATCTGCATGAGATAAAACCATACATTTAACATAAGCTCACTATTTATTAACAGTAGTTTACTATGACCTGAACATTGAAATATAGGGGATGATACTTTGTTATTGATTAACACGTGTATGCGTATCCAGTGGTAGTTCTGCATGAGTCAAAACCATACATTTAACATAAGCTCACTATTTATTAACAGTAGTTTACTATGACCTGAACATTGAAATATAGGGGATGATACTTTGTTATTGATTAACACGTGTATGCGTATCCAGTGGCAGTTCTGCATGAGTCAAAACCATACATTTAACATAAGCTCACTATTTATTAACAATAGTTTACTATGACCTGAACATTGAAATATAGGGGATGATACTCTGTTGTTGATCTGCACATGTATATGTATCCAGTGGCAGATCTGCATGAGATAAAACCATACATTTAACATAAGCTCACTATTTATTAACAGTAGTTTACTATGACCTGAACATTGAAATATAGGGGATGATACTTTGTTATTGATTTACACGTGTATGCGTATCCAGTGGCAGTTCTGCATGAGTCAAAACCATACATTTAACATAAGCTCACTATTTATTAACAATAGATTACTATCCCCTGAACATTGAAATATAGGGGATGATACTATGTTGTAGATCTACACATGTATGCGTATCCAGTGGCAGATCCGCATGAGTTAAAACCATCAGTTTAACATGAACTCACTATTAAATACTAATAATTTACTATCACCTGAACATTGAAATACAGGTGATGATACTATGTTGTGGATCTACACATGACTTCGTATCCAGTGACAAATCTGCATGAGTTAAAACCATCAATTTAACATTAGCTCACTATCAATTTACGATAGCTTGCTATCCCCTGAACACTGAAATACAGGTGATTGTACTCTGTTGTTAATCTACACATGTATGTGTTTCCAGTGGCAGATCTGCTTGAGTTAAAACCATGAATTTAACATTAACTCACTATTAATTACAAATAATGTACTTTCCCCTGAACACTGAAATACAGGGGACGGTACTCTGTAGATGACCTACACATGTATGCGTATTCAGTGACAGATCTGCACGAAATAAAACCATAAGTACCCGTACTTTCAACATATTCCTTAAATAAATATTAATGATGTTATTTAATCGTTCATTCAAACTTTGAATATTACTATGTTATGGATCGACACATGTATGTGTATCCAGTGGCTCATCTGCATCAGTTAAAACCATACATTTAACATCAGCTCACTATTTATAAACAATAGTTTACTATGCCCTGAACATTGAAATATAGGAGATGATACTATGTTGTTGATTAACATATGTATGCGTATCCAGTGGCAGTTCTGCATGAGTTAAAACCATAAATTTAACATAAGCTCACTATTTATTAACAATAGATTACTATCCCCTGAACATTGAAATATAGGGGATGATACTAAGCTGTGGATCTACACATGTATGCGTATCCAGTGGCAGTTCTGCATGAGTCAAAACCATACATTTAACATAAGCTCACTATTTATTAACAATAGATTACTATCCCCTGAACATTGAAATATAGGGGATGATACTATGTTGTGGATCTAAACATGTATGCGTATCCAATGGCAGATCTGCATGAGTTAAAACCATCAATATAACGTTAACACACTATTAATTAACAATAGTTTATTATACCCTGAATACTGAAATACAGGTGATGGTACTCTGTTGTTGATCTACACGTGTATGCGTATCCAGTGGCAGATCAGCACGAGTTAAAACCATCAATTTAACATTAATTCACTATTAAATACCAATTATTAACTATCACCTGAACATTGAAATACAGGTGATAATACTATATTGTTGATCTACACATGACTTAGTATCCAGTGGCAGATCAGCATGAGTTAAAACCATAAATTTAACATTAGCTCACTATAAATTAACGATTGTTTACTATCCTCTGAACACTGAAATACAGGTGATTATGCGGAGAGAAAAATGCGAAAGAAAGAAAACATTAATGATATAAATAAATAAGTGATTAAAGATAAGGAGAGAAATAGGGAGAAAGATTATATTTCATTTTAAGTATTTGTTGTCTTGGAAAAGTCAATTTAGTGTCACTAGTCATATTATATATAGTTGCTGCGAATGGAATAGAATATGTCACAGTTGATGTCTAAAATGACACTTCGAACAGATTCAAAATCATTGAGTCTGCCATATTTTGGATACGTTCTTGTTTATTTTCGAATATTGTTGACATGGACATCAAAACAGTAGCCTATATACTGTGTGACGACCGTAAACGCTCAACTCTTACTTCGACTCCGTGTTGTTTTTGTTTCTGATTTCTTGGAATCATAGAGATCAATCAGTGTTGCTCCTCGAGAATAAAAATCCGCTGGGGGGGGGGGGGGGGGGGGGGGGGGGTGAATGTATTGTATATTTCATTTCCGCTAATTAAATTAGCAGACTCGATAAAACGTAATTTGCTTTTTAGACGCGTGATGTCCTTCCAGGAGAAATACAGTCAATAATATTTGATGTTAGAATCGTTTGCAATTACAGAATGCAACGAGAAGAATAAAAAAAGAGCAAAACGGCCGGTTACATTGGATACGCCCACTATAAGCGGTAATGAATCACACACCTTAGCACAGATATGCCATCCAGCACCGACATACCACCTGGCACCGGTATTCAATCCAGCACCGACATGTTACCCTGCACCGACATGCCACCCAGGACCGACATACCATCCAGCACCGAAATGCCACACCCAGTATTCACATACAATCTAGCAATGACATGCCACCTAGAACCAACATGCCACCCAGCACCGACATGTCACCCAGCTACAGAGTACTACCCAGCACCGACATGCCACCCAGCAATGACATGCCACTCAGCACTAACATGCCACCCAGCACCGACATGTAAGCAAGCACCGACATGCCACCCAGCACCGACATACAACACACTACCGACATACCACCCAGCACAGACATACCACCTAGAACCAACATGCCAACCAGCACCGACATGCCACCCAGCACGCACAGACATGCCGCCCAGCAACGACATTTTACCCAGCACCAATATACGTCCATGCACAGACATGCCACCTAGCACCAACATGCCACCCAGCACCGACATGTTAACCAGCACTGACATACCACCCAGCACAGACATGCCACCCAGCACCGACATATCACCCAGCGACGACATACCATCCAGCACCGACATATCACCCAACACCGACATATCACCCAGCACCGACATATCACCCAGCACCGACATATCACCCAACACCGATATATCACTCAGCACCAACATACTACCCAACACCGACATGCCACCCAGCACCGACATACCACCCAGAACAGACATGCCACCCAGCACCGACATATCACCCAGCACCGACATACCACCCAACACCGACATGTTACCTAGCACCGACATACCACGTAGCACCGACATATCACCCAGCACCGACATACCACCCAGCACCGACATACCACTCAACACCGACATATCACCCAACACCGACATACCACCCAGCACCGACATACCACCCAGCACAGACATACCACCCAGCACAGACATACCACCCAGCACCGACATATCACCCAGCACCGACATATCACCCAACACCGACATACCACCCAACACCAACTTACTACCCAACACTGACATACCACCCAGCACCGACATACTACCCAACACGGACATATCACCCAGCACCGACATACCACCCAACACGGACATATCACCCAGCACCGACATACCACCCAACACCGACATATCACCCAACACCGACATATCACCCAGCACCGACATATCACCCTGCACCGACATACTACCCAACACCGACATGTCACCCAGCACCGACATACCACCCAGCACAGACATGCCACCCAGCACCGACATACCACCCAACACCGACTGAATTAATATTTAAAGATAATGAGGTATTAAAGTAGTAAAATAAAACAAACCGTTTAAATGGAATTCCTACACGTGTATCTAAATCTAATACTCCATGTTCGCCTGTGTATAACAACTCTGCTTATGTAAAATATCCACCGTTATTAAGTATTATTTTAAAGGGACATTCAGAAGATTAAGTAGAAATTCAAACTAGATACAGAATCGAACAGCAAGACACCATTTTAAAGATAACGCCTTTCCTTGTAAATTAGATGGAATGGAGCTTTTGTGATCTCCCTGTTCCGTCGTCCGTAAGTTTATTGTCAATCTGTCGTTAACGTTTGCTTCAAAAGACTTCTCTGGTACCTATTGACAGAAATACCACAAATTTGGTGTGAAACATTGTTTTGTTAAAACTCTTTCAAATATTTTAAATCATATCCATATATGGACAAATTTGAATGCGCCAAAGAAGTTTATTCATGTTTTGATCATTTTGAAATCATCTCCGAAACTACAATGCCCATAGTTTGAGGTTTGTTAAAGCCATAATCATAGGATCAAATCTGAACCCACATTTGGGGTTTATCAGTTGAACGTAGGGCAACTTGAGAAAATCCTTCTCAACAATCAACCTGCCAGATTGGGTCATCGTTGGTATATGATCTCTATGTTCTATGTCCAAAGTAAGGGACTATGCGAACACAAGAAATTCTAATTTTATCAACCTATTCTAGCAATTATCTTAATTATCCTAAGAACTGAATATTCATAAAGGGCAAAAAGGGTTCAAAAAAAATTGTAACAGTTTCCCTTTTTAAGAACTGAAATAGTTCTTTGATTTTTTGTTTGTTCAAATAAAAGACTATGCCCATTGAAGACCAGTGAGCAATGTTAACAGTGTATATCTTCAAAAATTCGTTTGATGCCCTCTGATAAACGTCCGCTTTAAAGAAAATGTGACTTAATACACAATCAATAAATACTAAAATAATAACTTACAAACTCTCTGATGGCCTTATACATATTCAAATTTACTAGTTTATTCATTTTATTGGTAGAACATACCTATTGCTGTATTGCCTATAACCATATCCCTCTAACCAATATATATATATATATATATATATATATATATATATATATATATATAAACACCAGCGGGTAACTGAAACGCAGTATAGTGTACCTTTAAATACGAATTGCTGAATCGATATATTCACTCTACGTGTACTTTGGATTTCATGATTCGTACATGATAGAGGGGTTTTCTCAATCGTTTTATATAATTGAAACTTACATGTAATATATCCTGATCATTGGAGCTACATGTAATATATCCTGACAATGGGAGCTACATGTAATATATCCTGACAATGGGAAATAAAAGGAAGCGTTACTAATTGAATAAAATGAAAAGCATAGAACGTAAACCAAATGATTTTATAAATATTTCTCAAGCAGAAAGAACAGAAGCAGTAATACTGTTGCAAGTACAAATTGTTTTTTATGATTTCTCCACTAAGTTAAATTTAAATTTGCCGAATGATACAAATGATAATGCTAGTCTGGTAAAACAAATCCAAAAATCATCACATGATATATTGAGTGTTCATAGAAGTACGTTTTAATAGAAAGTGACTTTAGACTATACTTAAACATATTTCATCGGTTGCCAAGAAAAAACGGAACACATTTATTCGTATTTATAAATACCTTAATCTTTATATGGGAATTTGTGAACCCAAAACAATCAAAATAATCAAAATATCAAATTTAAAGTACTATCGAAAACTGGATTAAGATTTAATATATTTTTAACAGTATAGTTGCTATGACGGATTTAAACGAAAATAATTATATCTTTTGTTTGCTTGAGTGTTTGTTTCGTTAAAATATACATTAAAAATAATACCGACAAATGGCCTGAGTATGTTGATGTTTATAAATACCATTTCCAGTGTGATTCAATGTTTTCGTGTTTTTTTTATTTTAAATATAACTGTGTTTCTACTTAAATATTATTAAACATTAAATATATATAAAAAGCGAAATAAAATAATCTATACAGGCATTTAAATGGAGTAAATCAGATTTTTTCAAAGTTTCAAAATTGGCTAAAAATACTCCCCCTTCTATTCCCCACCTTCATAATTTTTTGTTTTTTCATTTTATTACTATCATGTCTATATTTCATGCCTATCTATCCTCATTGACCCCGTATTGCCCAAAGGATATTTATTTAAAAATACCAAAATAATATGTTGAAAAGAGATTTCCTAACTTGCGCTATGCGCCTAGGTCAAAATGAAATAGATTTCCCGCTAAAACTTATATTGTGACATATTAAATAAATCGTATGAATTCATTTAGATTCCAATGCAATCCGTCACGCAGGTTTACACGTTTATCTAAGAAAGAGTCCTAATGACGATATGAAGGTCGTCAAGCAATATCTAAAATAAAATATGCTGTAGTGAATGTACATGATGTTCTTGACTACACACATTACCCACTGTTTGTTTGATTCTATTTTGATTGATATACTATAAAGCTATCCTTCAAACTTTACGTAAACATAAGTTTTGTTTCCTATGACATTCTCATATTTACTGAGTACAATGATCACCACCGTGTATAATACGTGCGGTTGTAAATCACCAGCATAGATTTCAGATATTGGTCATATAATAATTGCTATTATAATTCCAACACTTCCTATTGACATTTGAATAGGTCTTTAAGAGTAAGTTCAGCTATCCTTATATACATTTAATATGATTTTGGTATCAGATCATATGTGTCGCATTTCTCTTCAAATTGAACTATAGCTCAGACTTAAAAAAGTAAGATTCAGAAATCTAATCACTGATATTTAAAGAGTTATTATTTAATATACATATGAGTTTAACCATTGCATTTATTTTCCTTAGTCTTGCAGTACAACTGTTACAGATTTTCAACTTTAACTATATTTAAACATTTACAGATTACCGTCCGTAGAGTTTCGTTTAAGGAAGGACAAGAAGCCTAATATGCATTTGTCTGGAAATGCATTGGGTATAATAATGATAACAATATAACTGTCTAATGATAGAATTGCTTTTCAAATGTAAGTTTTGGTCTAGATTATAAAATATTTACATATCTAAAGTTGCTGAAGATTTTATGATTTAAATTTTACTGGGGCAGTAGATGTTTAATGTTGAACGTTTATTTTTTCAACTTAATTATTCTACAACGTATATTTAAAAGTGGCCCAGCTGTATATTCAATTTGATTGCATTCTGCATCATGTAATTTAGTGTTGTATTAGCTAGAGTGGTAACCATGACATGAACCATAGTGCAGGAGTCTGCTGAGAGGTAACCCGTTCTACTAGTGAATTTTGCCATTTAGCCTGACGGATATTTATGCCTAATTTAATATATTTTGGTGTTATTTTACTAAGCTTTGCTGTGGCAAATACAACGTCTCGTTTTGGTATTGAGCCCCTGAATTACAAGTTTACAAATCAAGACCTTTATCGCCATCATATTCCATGAAAAGAGTAATGTCAACAAATATAGATTTTCTGGTACTACTGCAGATGCATTCTCAATGTCATTCATTTTATAGCTACCAAGTCCGGATGTGACTTATATAATATAATTTTTTTTCAGTGCTGGTTTATCTGTTGCTGGTAGCACGTTGTGTTTATCATCATTTCACAGAGACAATTCTAATGATTGATTTGACACACACATCTTCAATTTGATTTGATATTTTTATTTGTTAGTGTTGCAGAAATGAAACGTTATGAGATGATGGGAGCGGGGTGTTGGGCGTAGGGTAAGTCTAATTTGGGAACCTGATTTCCTCATTTAAATTATGCTTATGATATGTTGCTTAATAATCATATTTTACAATCTTAATTAATCAGGTTCGTTAAATATGAGATTTCTCATTAGATTTGCCAAACATCAGGTAGTGTTTTATACCACATATCGTATTGCTACCAAATTAATTATACAAAGATATAGATGACAAGAACATTCACAGTGCTAGGCAGTTAGCGGTGAATCTTAGCTGTTATTGTAATAAACTGCTATAATGCCATTAGACAAACCTTATGTCATATTTATTGTCTTAATATACCTTCATGTGTATAAGCGTAACCTCTGAAATGTTGATACATACAGCACATCTATTACATTACATGCAGCTGCATTTTGTACAAATTACTGAAGAAAGGCATGCAAGGTTAAGTTTATTCCAACTATGTATATGTTAATATACCCATCAATAACAATATATACAGTAAACCTTTGTGTGTGTGATGACATGAAGCAAACGTTTTACCCTTTTTGATTAATCTTCTATAATAAAGCTCAACACTAATAAAAAATACGAGATATTTTGAATAATTCCCTCCTCATTATTTTGCTAATTGACCTTTGACCTATTAACCTTAATGAATGATACATCATTTTAAATACATTCAACGATATATTTAAAGTGAATCAGTTCTATTGGTAAAATATTTAACAAACAGCTTAAATAGTTTGCGTATGATACTATTTAGTGACCTTCGGCCCTTTAAGTCCGTCAAACTAGATGTATATATCGAACCTGATATTTGCATCATAACAACAAAAAATGTTGTGCTTAAGTTTGAATAATGACATGAGTCACATGTTGAACAAAACCCTTATCAGTTGCCTTGTATAAGGCTCAAACATTTCAATATTATGTCGTATTTCGAGCACTTTCTCAATATTTCAGCTGTTGACCTTTGGCCCAATGACCTCATTGGATGAAACATGTTATTATTTTATACGCATGTCATTGGTGATCTAAAATAAACAAATAGTAATGGTCAAAACAGTTAATAGGTGTCTTAAGGTAGTGGACCCGTAATGGGCTCGTTAACTTTCGTTCGATGTCGGTATCCTCCTTAACGATTTCGGAGTATCTCGTTATAGATCGGAAAAAAACTTATAAAATACATAATGTATAGATAATTGTTTATTATGTAACAATAAATCCCATATCCTGTTTTGTTTCATTGCTTTTAATATCATTTTATCGTCATTAACGTTAAATTAAAATAAAAATATAAAAATAAACGATAATTGCTCACTTCAGGTTGTAAACAAAATTGGATTTTTACGATCGTAGAAGATGTTTTTGTTCGAATAAAAAGAAAAAAAAACAGCGAAGTCTCCTTCGATTGGTGGGAATATTGATCACAAATAAAGCAATCAGACCGCTTGTAATTTGTCAGAGCCAGTGTATCAATATCAAATGAAGAATCGACGAAGCGTGTTAGAAAAAAAGTTATCGAAAATTGCTTGTGTTCGAAGTTTTGTTGTCAAACCTAAAACGTTGTCAATTATGCAGACTTAGTTCTGTACCAGTTACTTATGACAGCATTGCTCAGAAAGGGCTAGACGAATATGTGTATGTTGTGCGTCAGAACAGTGACTGTGGACATGTCAACAGAGTTGCCTATGGCAAAAACACACCATCAAAGATCTAAAAGAATGCCCTGTTTTGCAGCCAACACAAAGCTAGGCCAGGTAAGATAGTATTGAAGACTGTCTGTTGCTTAACGTTGATTTTTTTATTAGAACTGATAGTAATTAGTTGCGATGAAACTGTTCAATTATCCAGAATTTAAAAAATGCTAAGATTCATATACATATATATTTTTTTTTAATAGACTTTGATTGATGATTGAATATATAGAATATCATTTTCGTGCCACCGAGACCAAAAGGACGATCAGCAAGCCTAACCACTCTTTATGGGATCCTGGAAGTTTAACATGTACTCAAGTACACTCATTTCTAAAAGTTGTTGATAACTTTCCCACATCAATCAGCGATGAGAGACGAATTCGTCTCTATCAACAAATACATAAAACTAAAATGTAAACAAGCAGTAAGAATTGTTTTTATATCCATGTAGATACAATGATACAAGATACAATATATTGCAGTAAGAATGTTGTGTATGTTGATTTCAGTAATCCAGTTACTTTGAAGACAGCGATTCACTGTCGGCTCTCTACTGTCTGGAGGTCTGTCAGGTCAACACACAGAGTAAGCCACGTTTTCCTGTCGGGCAAGAAGTGCAATGTTCTGTGTAGTAGACGCTGAATGGCACACACAAGACTTTGAAAGTTTAACATGTATGTTTTAATAATTTATAATTGATTAATTGCATTGAATTTTACGCTGTTTTTAACGTGACAATTGTATTGATTCCCTTACATGTACACAAGGAATTATATAGAGCTATACAAGTCCATGATGTTCATAGTCATCGGGTATTTGTAGATATGCAATGGTTTAACCAGGACTAGATACCCATTATCTGTCATTGTCTCTCTGCCATATGTTCTATTATAGAATGCAGTCAGATACATCTGTGTAGATGTTTAGTTTCATATTTAACAATTAAAACAAAACTTTCGGGCTACCTGTTTATGACAAACCCTCTTTAATGAATTGAATTGGTTTATACCAACTTATTTTAGCTCGATTGCAAAGAAAGCTCTGAGCTTTTATTAAGCGCTCTTGAGTCCGCTTCCCGAGTAGAACCAGTCCTGCGTGTTGCTTTTTCAGAGGCACTGGGTCGAGCTGGGGATCAAACCCACAATCTTTGGCGTGAGCTGCCAACACTATCCACGAAACTACCGTCTCACTTTAAGTTTTTTGAGAATTTGTGTTTACAACAGTGAGGTCAGTCATTTTGGGACATTAGGATGAGCAAACAATGACATATGAAGAAGATAAAGAGAAAATCATAGTATTCAATTATTTGTCACTTCTTGAAAATATTAGCTCAAAGCAGTCTCAAATAATAACAGTACTTTATTCTGTATTTGTAGTACTTGGTGGACTGATGCCACACATTACATCTATGATTGCTGCAGTGGAAGTCGAGTCTTCACAAACATTTGCGACCTATGTTAGACCAAGATTGCCTATACCATCAGAAGGTTACTGGTATAGTGATGATGATTCTTGAACCATGAGAGTCAATGGTAATAGTGTGAAACCAGTCTACATTCAAACAGCTATCCAGAAACTTTGTAAATGACTGGAAAAGAATTCTAAAGTCGTATTAGTCGCTTACAATGGAAGATGATTTTATTATACAGTGGTATATTACGTACCAACAATACAGAGCAATTTTCAAGTTTGTATCAGGATTAATTATTCCCTGACAGTGTTAAGGAAACTGTTTCCAAGTCATGCACATAAAAAAGAAGACCTTGTGAAATTGCTGTGCGATATCAGCTACAATGCACATAATGCCGATTCGTAGTCACTTGGGCAACTCCTCAAATAGTTGACACCGAAAGAGCTCCTATCCTACAGTTTCGCTCCAAATGAAAGCAATTTATAAATATTCTGGTGAGGATGGACTGAGAGGCATATTTCCTGCCAATAATGGTGATGGTGTACCAAGGGTCACCAAAGCAAAAAAGTATTAGATGAGATTATATCAAAGATGGCTATATATTCAAACAATGACTCTTTATGACTAGAAGTGTGTGTGTGTCAAGTGAGGGGGGTGGGGTTCTATTCTGTTATACTGTTAATGTGAACTTTTTTACATAGTATTAATATTTAATAGTTTATGTCATACTGTGTTTGTATTGAAATTGACACTATTCACAAGATAAATAATTTAAGTGTTTAAGCACGAGAATGAGTCCGTGTAATGTTGTGGGGGTGGGTGGGGTTCTGATTCTATGATCTATTTTCACATAAAAAGTACATTTTATTGCTTTTATGCTTTTTTTGTATAATGTGGGATCATCTTTATTTCAATAATATTTGTCATTATAGTTTTTGTATAAAAACTTGGAAACATTAACATTATTTTTAAGATAAACATTTATTTCTATAGAAGTGCCAATTATGAAATTTTGACTCTTATCATATTAAAAAAAAATATTGAGAAAAAAACGGACGGTAAAACTTCCTAATCTTTTGATATCATATGTGGAATAGTATATATATAACAGTTAGTCATGTAGTATTGATGCCCCAATAGTAGAATGGATTCTCTACACTTTTATTTTAGAACAACTTTTTTCAAAACTATCAAAAATATGGATTTCTCCTGTCCGCTAGAATATAAATGAGTTCATTTTACATTATTTTTTTTCAATTTAATGTTGCATACTCATATTTTTTCTTAAACGTATGCTTTTAGAATACACTGATACTGAAAAATGTAAAAAATATTGAAAATTAATAAAATTTTAGCAAGTTTACCTATTTTGGACTTTGTAATTTTTTTGCAGCCTTTGGAAATGGGATATGGTAAAGTAAATGCGGATCACTTTTTTTTTAGACGGTAAAAGTTTCTAAAAATTTTGAAATTTGTCAGTGATATTATAAAGTTAATAAAAATAAAAGGCTTTAAAAGATTTGAAATATAACCGATTACGGTCCCATTACCTTAAATATGAATGCGTTTGTTATTATTTCGTCGAGTTAAATTATTTGTTTGTGATGACGTTTGACCTTATATCTCAGTCAAAAGGTCAAATATTTTCTTGCAACCGATTGTTTCTAATGTAAGTTATAGTGGTAAACTCATTTAGCCCGGTTGCTGTCCATGAACACGCCGTACCTCATGCATCGATTTCTAGCCACATATATGAGAAATTTCACCAGACTGTGCAAAATCATTTGCAAACACCATATTTTTATAATAATTGTGTATTCGAGAAAATGTACAATCCTATGGAAGCTGTGATACGTAGCATTAAGTCATTCGCTGGTTACCAATTGTTAAATGAATGTTTAATCGATATATTATCGTCACACTTGGTTGATATACTTAACGGTATTCTTACTTCGGATATTTTTCAAACAGCTGGATTGAGGGTGTTAGTGATCCTCTGTTCAAGAATAATGAACCAAGTGACGTGAATATTTACCGCGGTGTTACATTGTTTTGTTTGTTTTTCTAAAATATTTACAGGTATAGTACATACCAAGATCATTATTAAGGTCGACTATAGATTAATTGATATTACACAATAGTTATAATAGCATAATGTAGACTTTTTTATTGTATAAGGTACTCAACGTAGTTATCACATATAAAACTCTTCGGATCATCCGTGATGTGTACATGTTTTTACCAAAATTAAATCTCTTGTGAAGGTAGCACATCTTATGAAGATGTTTTAGTGTTCATTTGGTATTTTCTCTGGTATTATTTTAAAAAAATTACTAATGATCTTTATAATATGGTGTTAACAGTAATTTGTAACTGGATGATATATTTAAATGTGTTTTGCTCGGCTTTATCTGTTAATTGATTAATCTGTACTCAATTTCTTTTTAATTAAATAATCAATTTGGTACATTTGTGTGCATGCACTTACCCTATTAAAAGATGTTCATCTATTATGATATATGTCCATTCGACTATGCATGTTATTAGACCTGTTGTCTAATACCAAGAAAATGATGCTATATATTCAATCAACTTCGTATCTATCAGTCGTTTAGTTGCCTAATACAACTAACTATAAGCAGGTATGCGACTAGGTATTCGCTCAATTTCATTTGAGAGTATGCTGATTATGTTATGCCAAGAACTTGTTATTAGGTATTCGCACAACTTCATCTGAGAGTATGCTGATTATGTTATGCCAAGAACATGTTACTATGTATTCACACAACTTCATCTGAGAGTATGCTGATTGTGTTATACCAAGAACATGTTACTAGGTATTCGCACAACTTCATATGTCCGGTGGTTGGTTGTCTTTTACATTTGTACCCATAACATGTTACTTTGTATTCAATAAATTTCATCTGAGAGTATGCTGATTATGTTATACCAAGAACATGTTACTAGGTATTCGCACAACTTCATCTGTCCGTGGGTTGGTTGTCTTTTACATTTGTACCCATAACATGTTACTTTGTATTCAATAAATTTCATCTGAGAGTATGCTGATTGTGTTATACCAAGAACATGTTACTAGGTATTCGCACAACTTCATCTGTCCGTGGGTTGGTTGTCTTTTACATTTGTACCCATAACATGTTACTTTGTATTCAATAAATTTCATCTGAGAGTATGCTGATTGTGTTATACCAAGAACATGTTACTAGGTATTCGCACAACTTCATCTGTCCGTGGGTTGGTTGTCTTTTACATTTGTACTCATAACATGTTACTTTGTATTCAATAAATTTCATCTGAGAGTATGCTGATTATGTTATGCCAAGAACTTGTTACTAGGTATTCGCACCACTTCATCTGTTCGTGTGTTGATTGTCTTATAAACTACATGTTTTTAGTTTGCAACGTTTGACCTGCCACAGCTGATGTTAAAAGTTTAGCCTATACCAAAAAAACATAAAGCGGTTTTCAGAAAGGCCATGTCAGTGATTCTGCCTCAATTCTCTGATGGCAAATAAATGCGACTTAAGTTCTGGAATGCCTTAAATCATAATCTCGTGAGCTACATGTACAATATTTTACTAGCGAAGCTGAAATAACAAAAAGACCATTGATCGTTTTATTTCTTCAGATGAAATCTAAATCACACACTGAGGTCAAGTTGTGTCTATTAATTCAGCGATCCGCAGGCTTATTTTTTTTTTTTTTTTTTGCATATTGTCATTTTTTTTATTTTCCAAAATGATTTACTGTTTCGTGTAGATTGTGTTTCAACAACTGATTTATTTACGGATGAAACAACGTTATATTGCATGCAACTCGTTTTAATTTACTGCAGCTTACATATACATTCAACTGCCCTGAAAATACTGCTACACCAGGTGATAAAATCTTCTTAATTTTTTATGACAAGTGTATCAATATTTCAAAAAAATTAATGGTTCATCATATATCTGGCTTTAACTGAGGTTAAAACATTATCTTTTTATAAATCAATGGACATTATTATACAGCCATTAGACTTATATACAGCCAGGTAAATTAAATCACTAAACAACATCTTTGTATATTTATGAGCTAATTCCTCAAAACAATCCTAACCCGGAGCATATTATCTGTAAGACGAACCATTTAAATATCTTATGAATATCAGCAATTTCGTTAAATGTCATGTCGTATAAGAATAGGAAAGTGCTCGATAAATTGTTTAGTTGTCAAATTCAAAAGGCTTTAATTCGTTTAACGGGGACCCCTCTGTAAATATCGAAGCGCCAAATACGACAAATATCTTAATAAAAAACTCAAGCCTAGCAACATCAGAATGTAAAAATAAACCGGAAGTTCGATTCCAGCCTCAAGTAACATGTCATCGGAAGTGACGTAATCAGAAGAGTTGAACACGCATTTTGAGAAAGCTGTCATTCCTGTTTTGTTGCACCTAAGATAAAATAGAAATTTATAATAATATATTGACAGTGAATACGTTTTAAGTAAACAATGTATAATTCATATAGACTACCACACTGACAAAAAACTTTCTTTTTGCACCACGTGTGATATCAAAATATTTATCGGATAATTATTGTGGTTTTATTTTTATCTTTATTGTTAAGTAGAGTTGCAGATTGATATATTTATACTTGATTATGTTATATATGCATTCGTGTAACAATTTGTAGAACTGAATTATTTTAATTATATACATTGCATTATTTATAATTATATTGCATTGCATTTATTTACTTACGTCATATCCGCCATGTTCTCGAAGACTACTATTGACATTGCGCTGATCGGGTATTGTATGATAGATAAATATTTTGCCCACTCAAACCACCATGGAATTGCGAACGATACAAACCCGCTCAGCATTAAGGAAAATAGGGACCAGGTCATGATGATTATAACGGCGAGCCTCACGTTCATGACCATAGCTCCCACCAGTAGACCCATTCCCTGCAAACACACAAAAACAAACATCAACAATTCTGTCAAATGAATGAATAAATGAATGGTGTTTTACGGCACGTCGACACACAAATAAGTCATTATGTGCGCGTATTTGACTGATATAGTTATATATGTCACAGTTGGTATATATAGTTACAATGCAAACAAAGAACACAATACTATATAATCAACCTTCTCAACAGAAATGGTTTCAACTTAAAATTATATGGAATATATATACGTACTATAGATATATTTACAAGTAAATCGAAATATATTACGTGAAACTATAACATCTTTACTCAGGTTCAATGAAAAAATGCATACAATGTTTTGAAATAAACTCTTTTAATGGAATGGGGGTTAACGCCATTTTCAACACATTTCAGGTTCTTCTTCTTCTTCCGGTTAAAGGTCAGGAGTCTTTTTAGACTGTAAGGTTGACCTGGTTAGGGGGGTGAAACAGCCATCCTCCTCTAGCTTATTTACAATTAAAAAGGCCCGATATATTACAATTAAAATCATATACACGACAGTTCCTACGGACCGACGAAGAAGGTTGCTGGGACTGCGACTAGGGCAACCTTGAAGTCTTCGATGGTGGGGTGATCGGTGATCGCTGTGGGAAGCCTGTTCCATTCCTGTATGGTCCTCGGATAGAAGGAGTACTTGTACACTCTCTGGGATGCAGTAGGTTGGTAGAATCGGTGACCTCCTCTGTTACGCATGTCGTTGCGCCTGAGTATCGGTCCTGGATCGACATCTACCAAGCCTCCTTGGATTTTGTAGAGCATTGTAAGTCTCTGGGTTCTCCTTCTATGTGCGAGTGAATCCCATCCTAGATTGATTATCATGTTGGACACACATCCTGGGGTCCTCTCCCAGTAGTTGCGCATTACAAAGCGAGCTGCCCGTCTTTGTACCTGTTCCAGCCGGTTAATGTCAGTGGTTAGGTGGGGATCCCATGCTGATGAAGCATACTCTAGTGTTGGTCGTACCAGTTAATTGTAGGTTGTCTCGCGTACCTCTTTAGTGCAGTTATGCAGGTTCCGACGAAGAAATCCCAAAGTCTTTGACGCCTTCGACGATATGTTGTCGACATGGGTCTTTGGTGAGAGATCTTCGCTGATGGAGACACCAAGATACTTGGCACTGTCGACTGCTTCTAAAATATGGCCATGCAGCATGTAATTTGTATCTTGCTTGAACCTCTTGTTGGTGCAAATCCTAATGACCTGACACTTCTCTGGATGAAACTTCATTTGCCATCTATCCTCCCATTCCTGTAAGGAATCTATGTCCTGCTGTAGCTTCAGGGCATCATCAGGGTCCTTGATGTGACGGTAAAGTAGACCGTTATCTGCAAATAGGCGTGTCGGTGATGTTGTAGATTCTGGGAGGTCGTTTATAAATGCCAGGAAAAGGAGAGGTCCTAGTACCGTTCCCTGGGGTTCACCTGAAACAACATCTGCTTCTGATGAGCTGATTCCTTCTAGTGTCACACGTTGCTTTCTGTAGCTGAGGAAAGACTGTATCCAGCGAGGGGTGTTGCCTCGTACTCCGTAAAACTCTAGTTTGTGTAGCAGGCGTTGATAGGGGACCTTGTCGAAAGCCTTAGAAAAATCTAGGAGTACAACATCAACTTGGTCTTTTCCTGTTCGTAGTTGACTAGTGATTCCCTGGAGAGTGGTGATCAGCTGAGTCTCACATGAGCGTTTGGCGCGGAAACCATGCTGGTTGTCACAAAGGATAGTGTGCTGGGTGAAATGCTGCATTATGTTATTGTGGACAATATGCTCCAGTATCTTGCAAGTAACTGATGTGAGTGAAACAGGTCTGTAGTTAGACGCCTGGTGTCTATCACCTTTCTTGTAAAGAAGTACAATGTTTGCGCTCCTTCAATTCGACGGTACATCTCCAGAGTCGATCGATAACTGAAATAGTCTGGATAGTACAGGTGACAGTTCCTCAGCAGCATCTCGTAATATAAATATTGGTATACAATCGGGACCGGCTGCCTTGTGTGGTTTAAGGTTACCAAGAAGCTTTGCGACTCCGGTGGGGCGGATCTTGAGTCCCATCATAGTTGGGTGAGGGCTTGGTCCCTTGTCTGGAATACTTGTAGTGTCTTCTTTGGTATAGACTGACTGGAATTGGTCTTTGAGGATGTCCGCTTTTCTTGAACTTTCACTCTGAAGGAATCCGTCCTTATTGATGAGGGGAGATACACCTTCTGTCTCTTTCCTCTTACTCTTTATATATGACCAGAAACGCTTGGGGCTCTTCCTCAGATCATCGCTAACGACGTCTTGAATGTAGGACTTCTCAGCTGTTCTGGTCTCTTTCTGGACTGCTGTTTGTATTATCTTGTATCTTTCCCATGTCTTAAAGTTCCCAGACTTCCTGGCCCTCCAGTGGACTCTCTGCTTCCTTATCATCATCCTACGCAGCTTGGTGGTGACCCAAGGGTGTGTCTGTCGAGTGCAGGACATTTTAGTAGGGATATACTGTTCTAAAGATGATGCGATGGCTGCCTTGAATGATGCCCACATACATTCAATAGACTGGAAGGTTGTGTCGGTAAACGTCTGACTGCACTGCGTCATATGATGTTATATCTGCTATGTCTAGTTTAAGTGGTGGACGACATCCTTAGACTGAGTGATTAATATCGCAATCTTTCCGTAAGTAACTGGTAAACTTTGTCACATATATATTTTGGATCGAGCAGGCTTCGAACCTACGACCTTAGCGGTGAGAGGTATGTGAATGTGAGACTACGCCCTTTGCCACTCGGCCACGGAAGACCCTCTTAAAATAAACAAATAAGCACCATAATTAATTTCAAACCATTATATATCCATGTAACTAATATGTTTGTAAATCTTACGAACATTTTAATCTTAATTCTCTCCATAACGATGTCGATATAGGGAAACTTACTTGCTAGAAAGTATAGTTAATGTAAGAAGTAATTGAGTTAAAGTCGTCGAGTATGCATACCTGCGAGTTGTAAACAGATAACACCAATATTGCCCACGTGGCGAAGAACTCAGCGGCGCCACTTAAACCGGCCATCCAGTAGACGATGATCCATTGCAGCGTAGGAAGAATTATTATGAGCGGTAGCTCACCTAAAGTCTTGGCGAGGTAATAAGCCGACAGCCGATACGCCCCAGTAGATCGCTCTTTGGAAATCACAGTCCTTTCTAATGAGACTAAAAACAGCCAGGTTGATATCACAATTATATAATTAGAACAAATATAAGAGAAATATCGCCAAATGGGATTTGGTAGAAACTGGTTAAGTTTGGTGAAAGTAAAGTAGTGTTTTTTAAACATATTATTCACATTCATCATTTAAGCAATATTGGTTGTTTAAAGCATTACTATTATACATTAATTATAATGTAGCATCCGTGGAAATATGTATTTCTGAAACAACCAATAAGAACATGGACGAAGGACTCGTTCAAGCATTGTAAACTATTTTATTTGCAATACAAAATAAAAATTGAACGCATTTCACACGATTTCTTACATCGCTTCTAAAAGGTTAATTTCTTGTTTGAAAGAAATGTTCAAGTGCATTTTTTTATTACATCAAATGTTCTTTTAAATCGAAAGGGAAAAAAAATTGCCCGATATCCTTATAAAAATTTTTCTTTTATTTGCATCTAAGTTTCAAATGGAAAAAGAGTGTTTGTTTGAAAGTATTATTGTATTCTTCCTATACTCGATGCTATAAAGAAGGAATAGAAACTCGTTTGAAAATATTGTTGTATGTTGTTCTGTATAATCTAAAGAGAAAACTGAAGAATTAATCAAAGAATTTACTAAAAAAATTGATTTGCGTGGCTAAAGTTAAAGACGGCTCATCTGAAGTAATTCGGAGTATAACGACATATAAAGAACGTTTGCTACTCTCCGTCTTAATGGTAATGACTCCAAAGGTCTAAATACACAGTTGAATTTTGTTCTTTGTTCTATATAAAATAAGGTCTGGGATGTCCATTGTTAAAAACAGAATTCCACATATATTTCTTTTTAAAGTATTTTTTGTCATAGCAGGAATGTCTACCCACATAAAAACAACCACAACAACTGGTAGGTTGACCAGCTTGTTTTATTTAAAGAGTTTGTTCAGTATGTAGCGCGCTTGGCTGTCAATACATGGATCGTGAGTTCGAATCCCCGCCCGGCCTCAGTTTCCGTGATGATAGATTTACATGTACGACATTGCGTCTCTTTGTCATCCATCTCTCACCGCTGATTCAAGTAGAAATTATCAGTTATCTGCAGAGACAAGTATGTTCGAGTACTGATTAACCTTCCAGGACCGCAGGAAAAATGTTAGGGTTAAATGAAAGTTTGTTAGCCTGATGCGCGAAATATTGAAGCAATCAACAATTATACTTTAGCAATAAGCACTTACATGTCATAACAGCTTCTGTTGCCGTTTTGATCACCCATGTTGTCACAATAACGTATATCTATATAATGAAAGAAAAGTTACAATAACTGATGTTATTATATAAGAATTCAATTATAAATATAGTTTAGCACAATGTTGCAGATGCTTGTTGGAAAACTAATGCCATGTATACTACCTAAAGAGACAATATTGATGTGTGTATATGTTGTGATAAATTCACATCGCCCTTAAGGTCTCACTACACAGTTGAAGGTCTCATTACACAGTTGAAGTCTCACTACATTATTGTAGGTCTCACTACACAGGTGAAGGTATCAATACACAGTTGAAGGTCTCACTACACAGTTGATAGTATCACTACACAGTCACTACCCAGTTGAAGGTCTCACTACACAGTTCAAGGTCTCACTACACAGTTCAATGTCTCACTACACAGTTGAATGTTTCATTACACAGTTGAAGGTATCAGTACACTGTTGGAGGTCTCATTACACAGTTGAAGGTATCATTACACAGTTGAGGGTCTCACTACACAGTTGAAGGTATCAGTACAAATTTAAAGGTCTCATTACACAGTTAAAGGTCTCATTACACAGTTGAAGGTCTCACCACACAGTTGCAGGTCTCACTACACAGTTGAAAGTCTCACTACACAGTTGATGATTTCAATACACAGTTGATAGTCTAACTACACATTTGAAAATATCATTACACAGTTGATGATCTCATTACACAGTTGAATGTTTCATTACGCAGTTGAAAGTATCATTGCACAGTTGATGGTCTCACTACACAGTTGAAAGTATCATTACACAGTTGAAAGTATCAGTACACAGTCGAAGGTATCATTACACAGTTGAAGGTCTAACTACACAGTTGAAAGTCTCACTACACAGTTGAAGGTATCATTACACAGTTGAAGGTCTCTCTACACAGTTGAAGGTCTCACTACACAGTTGAATTTGTGTTGTGTATTCTACATGTATATGAAATAAGGTCTAGGGTTATCACGGTTAAAAAGATATTGCACATAGCAGGAATATCAATGTGTCCTCAGATAAAGAGTCACAATAACTGGTAAGTCTTGAAAACAGTGCAGTGACACGCCTACTTTTTTAAAAACAGAAATCCTCATATTTCATTAAAACATCCATCTGTTAAAATACCAATAAATTCACTTTTGTAACCCAAGTGATGTCATTTTGCAGTATGTGCTATGTCAGTTTTTGCTCTACTTAAATGCAGAAAGACATTACCGCCCCCTATGAATCATTTTGAAAATATTTCAAACTATATTGCATAGGACTTTTTAAGCGCGAGAGTCATGTTATCGTGGCAAAAAGGGGACGCAACTGGGTAGTTAGACGTTAATCTATTATTTGTTAATTGGAGATAAACAAGTTGATTCACTAGTGCATAGTGGCTTGAATGTCATATTGGCGGCAGCATTGCGGCTTAGTGACTTTTATATATATATGTCATATTGGCGGCAGCATTGTGGCTTAGTGAATTTTATATGAATGTCATATTGGCGGCAGCATCGTGGCTTGGTGAGTTTTATATGTATGTCATATAACATATTGGCGGCAGCATTGTGGCTTGGTGAGTTTTATGTTTGCCAAATGTCATATTGGCGGCAGCATTGTGGCTTGGTGAGATTTATATGTATGCCAAATGTCATATTGGCGGCAGCATTGTGGCCTGGTGAGTTTTATATGCATGCCATATGTCATATTGGCAGCAGAATTGCGGCCTGGTGAGTTTTATATGTATGTCATATGTCATATTGGCGGCAGCATTGTGGCTTGGTGAGTTTTATATGTATGTCATATATTATACTGGCGGCAGCATTGTGGCTTGGTGAGTTTCATGTGTATGTCACATGTCATAATGGCGACAGCATTGTGACCTGGTGAGTTTTATATGTATGCCATATGTCATATTGGCGGCAGCATTGTGGCCTGGTGAGTTTAATTTGTATGTCATATGTCATATTGGCGGCAGTATTGTGGCTTGTTGAGTTTAATATATATGTCACATTTTATATTGGCGGCAGCATTGTGACCTGGTGAGTTTTATATGTATGTCACATGATATATTGGTGGCAGCATTGTGACCTGGTGAGTTTAATATATATGTCACATGTCATAATGGCGGCAGCATTGTGGCCTGGTGAGTTTTATATGTATGTCATATGTCATATTGGCGGCAGCATTGTGACTTGGTGAGTTTTATATGAATGTCATATGTCATATAGGCGGCAGCATTGTGGCTTGGTAAGTTTTATATGTATGTCATATGTCATACTGGCGGCAGCATTGTGGCTTGGTGATTTTTATATGTATGTCATATGACATATTGGCGGAAGCATACCTGATCATGAGCTTTAAAAGCAACAATGAGCTCTCATGATGTTACAGAAATATTCGTTATACCCGTAGACTAAATGTACTAGTTTATTTATCTTCTTTAATCAAATTTCTTTAATGATAAACCAAATATTGTTGAATTTACCAAGATTATATCTGAATCTTTATAACAAAAAGACGCTCCATGATGGACAATAAATAAATGTGTTAATTCTCTGAAAACTAATTTTGTATCAAAATATTCGGGTATATAGAAATTAAAATCTAATATATATTATGATTGCAAAGTCGATAGTGTGAATGCGCTTGGTGGTGCGCGTGCGTGCGTGCGTGCGTGCGTGCGTGCGTGCGTGTGTGTGTGTGAAATACGTCCATGTTAGTTACTAAACTTGTAAACTATTTACATGTTGTTTCAACATTGTAGCTTGATGAGAAATTAGGTATAATATAAATCAATAAAAAATGTTCTTCTTCTTTTTCTTCTTCTTCTTTAATTTAGAAGCTAAATACCAAACAATACATTCATTATTGCGATGTTCTATTCAAATAAAAGTGACTTAGTCATCATATTTATTGCGAATAGTTAGTTTTAACGACGACCCATAGCGGTAATATCACTACGTCCTACAACTTCTGGGCATTCACATTTCAACGGTAAATATATGTTTTGTTCCATATTTCAATATTGTTTAAAACAAAATTGTTGTGATGAATATTATTTATAGATATACGTTGTTAATATTGTGGTAGACATTTAATAGTTACAGTTACATAGTACATACCAAACCCATTCTATCGCGGCTGGAAGTGACACCGTTGGATATTTGAAAAAACACAAGGCCCAAAACAATCCCCAACAAGAGTATTGATAATATATCGTAAACATAAACTATTCTCGTTCGAGTTTGTTTGAAGTTCCGCCATGTCAACATTTTAAACTGGGTCATGAAACTGGTCGGCCATTTTCGTTTGGTTGATTCATTTTCATTTATCTTGATTTGCGCTTCACCGGGGGTAACTGTAGCACCTGCCAAATCTATAAATACGAATACGAATACGATTATTTTATTCAGCAAAAAACATAAATACAATGTTTATAGCCTACACAACTTGAATTTAAAGATAGGTGAATAACATGAAATAGAATATTTAACAGGAATATACATATTATCTATGTGAATTATATATGTTTATATATGCATATATGATAAAGGTATCATTAACTCATTCATCGTTGTTAGTATTTAGAATGTCAATCGCTTTTATATATAGAAATGTTAACTGACTGTTGTTATACACATTAGTTTTATGATGTATGTTTATAATGATCGGTTAATTAATATATAATTATGTATATTTATGTACATGTATATATATATATATATATATATATATATATATATATATATATTAAGTTATCGATTTAAAAATCTGTCTTGGTGCATAATGCTTCTAATAAAACGTGGAATAGAATGGTTTAATGATGGTTGTTCAATAATATCTATATAACTCTTGCACACAGTATCTCAGTCCCAGATACCTCCTGAAGCAGAGTTGTCTAACCCCAATGAAAAAAACAGGGAAGTTCATGCCTGTCTTATAAAGCAAAGCTATCTAATGTTTACCAAACTATTACGTCATTCAACTTCCGTTGAAGGTACTGACCAATGAACGTGCTCAAATAATAATATCATGTAACGGATCAAAGTAGAAGAGCTGTGTCCGTTCTACACTATTATCCTACACATATATGACACCAATACCTTGATTCAGGCAGTACCATGATGAAATCAACTATATTTATGAAATGTTCACATTATGATACGTATTATATTTATATAGCTGTCTATTGTTTTGAGACAATAATTCGGAATTCGAGCGCACTGTCCTCCGACATCTTTTTTTTTAATTGATTGTAAGGTTTTCTTCCATCTATACATCTAGATTTCATTTATAACATATTGTTATATAGTTGAAGATGGTATTAAACAGCATTATACATTTAGTTACGCCCTAATACACACTACATTATCTAATAAAAAATTCACGCTTTAAAATATCTGATGCTGCTAAATATGTTTCTCTGATAGACTAACTGTTGATATAATTAACTTGTTTAACAAATGATGTTGCTCATCTTTATGTTCAGCAATTGCCTCGCTCGTTTAAATATTATAACATTAATCAGAAATCAATGATGTCCTACTTACTTTTTGTGTGTATGGTATCTTCTTTGTGTTCATTTAACCCGTTATGTGAGTTGTTGGTTACTGGCATCCTGTTATAATCAAAGTAGATTTATTGAGAAAAAAAACATTTTATATAAATTGTTATACATGTACATGATCAGTTTACATACTTAGTTTAATAACATCAATTAGATAAAACTGTCAATAGATATCATTGCTTTGATTAATTTCCACTGTGTTAATTTACAACTGACCAATCAGCGAACTTAAATTGCATTGCTACGTAATGGTACAAAGTGGGAGAGCTTGTCATTTCTACATTCTAATCGGTATTGTATGATTGAAGCAACACTTGACTTTATGATTCGAAGGAATCGGAAATCATAACAAAAATAAAGAAAGGAAACAAGCAAGAGTTAAAGAAAGGACATGGCGACCACATGACACGTAAAACTAATGTAATATTCAAAGACAGAAGTAAGGAAATATTTTTACAGTCGCCTCACATAGAGTTATACTTTTATTGTGAAAAGATATAAATTCTGATAGAACGATCCTTTGGGCCAGTAGCAGACTCTTGGGTCTGTTTATATTTGTTCTACGACATCAAAAGCAAAACATGCCTTTAATTTGAAATTTAGGCCAAGTAATAAAAGCGTAATTAATTTGAAATCAACTTAGGTGTTACATACAATTAAGAAAGAAAATATTGGTGATTTTAATTTCAGTGTCAATTATGTATAAATTGTTATAGTTAAGCTTAATAAAACATTTTGCATACGGACGTGTCGTGCTAAGCTAGGTAACTATCATGTTACGTAATATTTTGTACACAATTTAAGTTATTCATTATACATACTGTGCGATCTTGGGATCAAAGGCCGCCATAATGTTATCCAGGACTGGTTTCTCTGACGTTATGACTTCGACTGCAATAAAAGAGGAAACAGCTTCCGATTCATACTTTCACCAACAAGCGTACTGAATAATATGAACTGCTGAAATCAATGTCACGTTGTTGTAAAATTTAACCAAGCAAATATTTTAGATTTAGATTTTTTAGATGTTTTTTCTAAGTTGATAATGTTACAGCCAGTGATAACATCAACTTCATGGATATGTGATCAACTACATGAATATATGAACTTAAGAATGAAATCTAGATTTAAAATGTATAAGTTTACGTACAAAGTCATATTGCACGACTTGTAAGTTAGGTCTAATAATTTAAATTTTGTTATCTTTATAAAGCCTGAAACTCCAGTCTGAATATTTGTTAATAATATATTATATTATGTGTTTATGTTATTGTATATAATTATGTTATATAATTTGTATTTGTGACTATTCATCAAGGGTCTTAGATCTTCTGATAAAATTGGAAATAATGGTTTTGTAAGATGGTTTCAAAATTGTTGAAGATGAAATATATTTCAAAATGTGTTACCCTAAATTTGATTTGTGTGAGCATTTAAACGCAAACATAGATGAACTGTAAGATACAAATCCTTCATATATAAACATGACATATTATTACAAATAAAATGTGCAATAATGTCTAGCGGAAAGTTTATAAAAAGAGCGCTTGAGACAAGGCAAGTTTTAACACTTTTTTTTCATTACATTGATGGATAAATGCTATAATTCATTTAACCTTGTTCTTGTTGTTTTGGTATTCTTTTGTTTTGTCTTCGATGTTAAATAATGTCAAGTAAATTTCTTTATATATGTGTTGAAGTACTTTCAATTTTGATAAAATAGTTAATAGTAAGCCTTAAGCTTATTAGCCTGGGTATTTCTTAACATTTATTTTGCTAATATTTTGATTCTAACATGTATTGTACCTGTCACTTTGATAAATAAAAAAATAATTAATTATAAAAATATTTCCGATAAAACCAAATGAGTGAAACAGTGGCATTATTGTATTTAAAGAACATCCTCATACGGTATATAATTTAAAATACAATTTCAATCTTTAGGTAAATACTACATACTCTGAAATCTTTTGGGTGTTTAAAGGAGGGCATTATATCCGTACATTCTGTTCTCAATTCGTTTTATTGAAATAAACTTACTTTAAGGTTAGTTTAAATTACTTTAGGAAAGCTTTATACTATTAAATACTTCTTTTGAAAGAATTCGTTATCATTATTTGAATAAAAAACATTCTTACGTAAGAAATCGGCAGGGTTATAGTTGGTTTCACATTGATGTCCTAGTCTAGAAAAATAGTCCAGAGGCTCTGACTGACCAGCACCAAGATATACCACCTGTTATAATAAACTGAATATGATTAAAACTATAAAAAAAAAAACAACCACAAAGATGTCAGCGTTTATACAAAGTCTGCGATCGAGAGGTTTTATGAGTTATACCATCCTATAAATGTTACTGGCGATAATTTAAATATCTCATAGAACCTAGGACTTAAATCTATGGTTCCTGGTTCAGTTGTTATGTGTACAACGTGCATAAGCTTCAATGATAGTCTCTATGGAAACTCGTTCTACTGCTTGCTATTAACGATACAGAGGTGTTGGGAGTTAATTTTCCTTAGTTTTATTAACAAGTATTTAATACTCAAATATAAAATTCCATATCCAAATTGTGTTTTTAAAACAAAACAGTTGCAAAGAACGACTTGCAGATCAAGTCTCAATTATTCCACCTCAAATGTATTTGTTAAATGTTTGGTTATGTTTTGTCCAGATAAAATGGTCAACTCTGATTGAGTCTTCTAAGACGAAATCTCGTTTTCACAAAACTTGTTCCGCCAGTTACTTGCTGTTTACTTGCTCAACAACAGTCTTGTTTGAACAAATATAATATTGTTTTTTCTTGCATACCGGAATATGGCTTTCGAGTATATTACCGGGTACGGAATTTCATTTTTGCAATCCGGACAAGAACTTTCGCGTATTTTACCGGAATTTTCATATTACACCCCCTTCACGAGCTCATCCTATCCTCCTGTGACGTTGCCACCATTAATGACGTGACATAGTAAAACATATGACGTGACGTAACTGATTTGTCTTTACATTTTAAGCTGAAATTATCATTCAATGTCTTAAGTAGGCAAGAAAAATAATCTTAAATGCTTTTTTGATTCAAATAGGAAAATCCTGTCCATTGGGAAAAACCTCGTTCCCACCAATACAGTTATCCCTCGGGACGGAATATATAATCCGAACCTCAAACTCCACGTGCTCATCCAACCCGCATGTGACGATGCAACAATTTATGACGTGACGTATTAAAACATATGACGTAACATATTTAAGTTGACGTCTTAAAAAAAACATTATGGTAAAAGATAGTGATAATCTAAATAAAAATAATTATACAATGTGTTTGGTATCCAAGCAATGTAAGCATACAAGGCCGGATATAAAATTCTCTTTCCCGCCAAATCAGTTATCTCTCGAGAGGGAATTTTCAATCGAACTTCAAATTCATGCAAGATTTTTTATAGTAAAACATTAATTTTAATGTCGACGATGGACCCGATTCAGTCAAGAAACTACGTAATAAAATATGGTATACGTTTATAGCTTTCAAATACTCGTTTGCATTATGTGATCAATATTTGAATATCTAGATTCAAGTATTTCAAACAATTAAAACAGGGCTTAAGTAATGCACAGCAATTTCAAAATCCCGTTCAATTACATCTTAAAAGCACACACAATGTACGATATGAATATAAAAAAGCCGTTGTAACAATATTGTAATAAAGTCTGTTTCAGTTTTAATACCATCGTTCTTATAAAAAAGAGCACTAAGTTTTGCATGCCAAGTTTGAGTTTCAAAATTCAATGTTAGCCTGCACTTTTAAAACGTCGCTCAGCAAGTCTTTGTCGCGGTTCAGAAAGGTTTGAGTTAACAGTTTACATTTCACAAAGCACCAACATACGTCATAAATGGTAAACAATAGAAAACGGAAAACGACTTATTAGTCAAAACCGCGTAAGCAAATGGTTTTGTTGTCAGTTGTTTGCATTGAATGGCCATGACGTATACTACATGTATGTATAAATAAAACTTATCTAAAACGTATCTGATTTCAGTCAATCGTGTGTGATAATACGTCACATCCAATGTCTCTATTGTCGTCAGTCACGCACATCATCTTTTATAATGATCTTGTTTGACTCAGCATAAAGTATCACAGTCATGCAAGGAGGCGTAGTAACTTTTACATAATTTCTGTATAATTGCTACACAGCGATTAGACACATCTCTGTGATTTATCCTATCTAGTGATATTATCTATCGAAGGTGTGTTTTGTTTCAGTGAATGTAATTTAAGTCATATTTGACTATATAGTGATTGGGCACATCGCAGTGACTAGATATATTTACAATGTACGCTTAAGTTTGTTATTATATCATCCGTTAACATTATTTATCGAAGGTGTGTTTCGTTGTAATGAAAATAATATAAGCCACATTTGACTACACAGTGTTTAGCCACATCACAGTGTTATTATCCTATCCATTGACATTATAAATCGAAGGCGCATTTCGCTATAATTCAAACAGTTTAAGTAACATTTGACTACAATGTACACGGCGATTGGGCATATACCAGTTACTGGATATATCTAAGAATGTTATCCATTATCAAAGGTGTGTTTCGTTGTAGCGCAGGTAGTGTATTTTAAATATTAAAAATATTAACATAAGATAAATTTGACATGAACGCCCTCCGTCATGACAATATCTAACCTGTCCTTTGGCTAGCAGCATCAGGGAGTCAAACATGTGGTATATTCGACTTGACGGTTGGTGTATTGCCATTACAACTGTCTTGTTGTATTTGGTTGCATATTCCTTTATTCGACACATCAACGAGAACGCCATACTTGAATCTAGTCCTGATGTTGGCTCCTTAAATGGAGAAATAGTTTTGTGAAGTGCGTGGTCCATTAGTGGAGCATCGAACTCAAGATCGGAGGGTCGTGGGTGCGATCCTCTCCAACGGCTATGTGTGATATTCTTGAGCGAGATACTGTTTCCACATATTGCTAAGTACTGGTTCTACCCAGAAGTACACCGAATGTGATTGGTACAGGTATTAATAGTTTGTTTCACAATCGATATAAAATAAATAAGTTTAAAAACCAATAGTATATTAGCGACCCCACGCTCCAGATCATCAAGGCGCTATCATATATGTTTATATGAAACATTCAGGCACATAGCACATTGATGCGTCTGGGGATCGATTGTTTCTGGCATGCATGAGTTTTAAAAAGGTAAAATAAAACAAAAAGTGTCAAAACCAATTACCATGCCTCTTTAACACATATAGAGAGTTGTTAATCACAGTGAAGAGCCACTTGAAATCACATGCATAGCACTGTTGTATCAACTTCAATTAAATCAACGTCCCATTTAACAGTTGTGCCCTTTTTTGCCACGGTAACATGATACTTGCGCTTAAAAAAGTATTTTGTAATTTACTTTGAAATACATGTAGTTTCAAAATGGTTCATAGAGGCTTTGTCGTCTTGCTGCAGATGAGTAGAGCAAACACTGCAAAGCATATACTGCAATAAGACATCACTGGTGTAAAAAGGGGCTTTTATAGGATTTTAACAAATAAATGTTTTTATGATCATTGGAGGACTTTTTTTTAAGAAAATCTTAGAGTGTCACTGCGCTGTCTTTAAAAGCACAAACTGGTCAACCTACCAGTCACTGTGCATACATTCCTGCTTAGAAAACAAATATATTTATAATATTTTTACCATGGAAATCCTAGACCCTATTTTATATAGAGCAATTAACAGAATTCAACTGTGTAGTGAGACTAAATTGCATGATGATTCGTAAATACTTATATTTTCCGTTGCTCTTAATATACAATTTTAGACAGAAAGATTTGTCGTATCTATCGGTATAATCGTCGACGTTTCAGTTGGTTTAATTCATAGAATCACGTGATTATAAGCAATCCTGTTTTCATATACATACATCCAGTAGGAGTATGTCAGGACCAGCAAGCAGCTCACTCCCTCATAACCAATTTTTGCCATCTTCCTCCCACCGGTAGATACCACCCCCTCCGACAACCACATCTTAGACAACCGTAATATGAATTTAAAGTACATACTTAATCTGGTAGAGGTCGGAATTAGAAGGCAGTTAACGTTCTCAGACAACAGTTGGTATTCGTAACATCTAGCAGGTGTGTGTCGGATCAGTTGACAACTCTTTACTCGCCTGTTTCATCTCAACCCAATTTCTGCCTTGCATATCTCCAACAACAAATTGTAATATCAATTTAAAAAGCAAAACTCACATCTGCAGAGTATGGTCGGAACCAGTAAGCAGTTCCATCCAGTACTTGCCTTATTCCTCTCACTTTAAGGTAAACTTCTGACAACCATATCTCGGACTACCGTTTGTGTTTGTAATAACAATTAAAACTTCATTACTCACATCCAGCAGGAGTATGTCGGGGTCAGTTAACAGCTCACATCCAATACTTGCCCTCTTCTTCTCGCCGCCCGACAACCCTCTGACCATCATATCTCCCACAACTGTTAAGCAAACGCATTGTTTTGTTATTAGTCAATTCAATACATATTATATCAAATGTTTAAGTATTAAATTGATATATACAACTCCCTTATTAAGTGGTTCATCAATTAACTTACTACTCTATTCAACAAGAAACTTGCTGCACAGCTGCTTTGGAAAAGTGATATAGAGAAGAGTAATTATTTCAAATTCATGTGCTGATGAAAGACTGAGATAGTTTGTTAATGTGACACATGTGCTGGGTTAAGATCTGTAGTCTGTTTTATTAGACGCTTGCTTTGCAAAAGCTGGTGCATTTAGTCCGTACTATTAAACGCTTGTTTTTCAAAACGTGATTAGGATGGGTAAGTATGTATCGTAAGATGGATATATTTCAAACATCCAAGTGAAACCGATGAACCCTTTCCTGATTACGCATGGCTTTCGTACATACGTCTGGCCTTTGGCCTTAACGCGTTATATTGTTGGTCATGTGTTCGAATCAGTTGGCATGTTACTTTGTATTGACGCAGTTCTCCTATATATCGAAATGAAAGAATCGAATAATAATAACAGAGTTGAAGGTTGAGATTTATTGAACGACGCAGATAAATACGTTATCTCAGTATTGACATCACAACATATTACATCAGTGGCAGAAAACGCATTTATCGGCAGCGGGTGACTCAGAGAGCGCTTTTAATTAGAGGGGATAGTGAAAAAGTTATTAATAACAAAACACACATGTCATTGAGCGGAATTATTACCAAACAATATCAAAAGCTCAGATATGGGTGATTTCCAGATGGCTACGAAGGTGATATTTGATTAAGGCTTTTAATGTTTGTGTTTGAGTACTTAGCACCATCCATATGTATGCCATCGAGGGCTAACAGACGATGAGTAACCAAACCTGGGATCCTGGAATGTTAACCAGTACTCGAGCACACCGGCAAATTATTTATAACTTTCCCACTTAAATCAGCGGTGATACACAAGTGACAATGAGGCGTAATGCCGTATATCAATCATCACAAAGACTTTGGCGTATATGGTGTAAAGCAAACGGTATCTTTATTAGACTATTGAACTTATTGCCGACCTTCATGATGTAACATTTATTTAATGTTTATCTCTTTAGTTTCTAAATTAATATAGTTCTGTGCAGTTCAACTTCAATATTGTAGAGTCTGGACTCTTGTAAGAAAGGCAATAAAAAAGCATTTAATTTGTCTGTGTTTTTTATGTATTGCGTTTGCATGTCATATGACAATTACGTCTCGTCGTATGAGTGAGTGTTATTATAAATATGCGAGATAAAAAAATATATATAATTAACACAATTCATTTACATAAAACCAAGACAAAAAGTAGAGATAGGCGAATTTCAAATTAATTACCGTAGTGTAAGTAGTACATAATTAACGCAATGTAATGAGGTTTTTACACATGTGCAAACTTTCACATGCTAAAGTCAAAATCGTATACATGTAGCATTGCACAAGATTTATATTTTAATAGTATTTCAGGCACCGTTATATACTCGTATATTCTTCGACCGGGAATTTGTTGATCTACATGGTGTAAACTTTGAATAATCTAAAGATCCACATATTTTTATGTGTTCACTTTGAGGTCCTGATAGAAAATTTCAGTAATTTTCAGAATAACATTTCACGTGGAATACTGTTTTAATATTTCTGAATTACCTTTTGTATGGAAGCTATTTTTGTAGAGTGAAGTTAATACTGTTTAATATGAAGTATATATGTATGTAGTGTACGTCATAGTTTGTAGTGTGTAATGTACATACTGCATCATAGAAGTGTAATGAATGTTGAGTGTTATGTGAGGCAGGTACGATATCATAATATACAACATAAATTATGTTCTTTGTAGAAGTAGGTCAAAGGTGCTGACCCATGTGACTTTCCTTTCACCGCTAAAGTCGTTAGTACAAGTACAGCAACGATATGTTAGATAGTTTGTTGTTTGGTATAGGTAGTATATATGTATATGTATATACTACATACTATACAGTAGTGGGTAGTTGTTGGCAACATGAAGTATACTATACGTATTATGTGGTATGAAGACCGTATTATGTAGTTTACAGTGTGTCATATGAAAGACGAGGAATGTTTTATGCAGTTTGTAGTTTTTTTTAAGTATTGCATTACAATATCCTTTCGTTGAATCGGATTATCAATATCCTTACATGAATATTTTAGACATATGTTTATGAATTGACACAAATGTTTTCTGTTTATAAAACATGTCTGACCTGTGTGCAGACAATGTCGTATATCAAGGACATCTGCTATTTCGTCTATACGAGCTAACTTCTCTTGCTTTGAAATAGATTCCGGTAATCGTATCATTGCCGTGAACTGAAAGTATACCAAACATACGACAGTTACATGTAAAACAAAGCTGTAAACTGTACGACGTCCGGTTACGGCGAATAGTTGCTAGTTGTACCACGTTACTTCTCTTCATTTTTTATTTGGCACTATTGATGAACTAGTATTTTGAACATTTTTAAAGCATTGTTATATTTGAATCGTGAATATAGAAAAAAGAAATTGGTGCTTGGAAATTAAAACGCGTTACAAAATATGGTAAGCGTACCAGACAGCAACTAAGTTTGTAATCCAGTGTCAGGCATATCGTAATTTATCACTCCCAAACAGGTATCCACATAGTTATGTAATCCCTGTAAAGCATCAATGAAACTAGCTTCTAGTGTATTTATGGTAGGTGCATAACCTGCTCGTCATCATGTTAGCTAGTTTGCATTTGTTGTGTACCTAAGATACCTAATGCGCATTCTAATTATATATATTAATCATTATGGTTTGTTTATAGTAATTTAGCTCGATTGTGTAGTAAGGCCACTGGTACTTATATGAGTCCACTTCCTGGAAAGCATCAGTACTTAGTGTTGTTTTTAGAGAGCAGCAAAAACGGGTCGTGCTTGGGATAGAATCCCGTTAGCGCTTGCGTGAGCGGCCAATACACTTACCACTGTGCTGCCGTCCCGCTTTGGTTTACAAATCGGTAGATGTATTAGTCTGTGTCGTATTGAAGCGGTACAGGGGGTGAAAATGAGACAAATAGACTATAATGTATATGCAGAGGCTAATAGATATGACGTCATGAATTCAAATACAAATCCCAGACTGAATCCAAGACAGTGCCCCTAGATTATAAAACTTCTTGTTATGGTCGACTTGTGAATAGCTTTGTAATTAAATCCTATATGGGAATCTTTAAATGTAAAGAAAAGTTTACATTTAACTTAAAGACTTATATACTCACATAAAGTGTTTCCCACAATGACAGACTCGAGAAAAATGTATCTTGTTGAAGAACGAAACCCAGCCGTCGTCTCAGTTGTTTATCGAATGGAACTCCTGACAGAGTTATCTCCCCTGACGAAAAATGTGACTTTCCCGCAACAACATTCAAGAGAGTTGTCTTTCCTGAACCTGAAATTTTCAATTCGAGCTCGAAGTCGGGAAAGTATTATAAAACTAAAGAAACTGAAACTAGAACTATTGATAATTTCATTTTTCGTGAACAGTGATATTATATATAATATCAATAAAAAAAGCATGACATAAGATTCATGTATCATATTTGTATTTTTATAAATGGAATTAATTCATTTGAAGCATATAACCGGGCCCAGTTAGCTTAGTCGGTTGCGTATCTGACTATTATTCCAGGGGTGGGGGAAGGGGCGTGAGTTCGAATCTCCGCCTGTCACAGTCTCCGTAATGATTAATATACTATTGATGTAATTCGCCTGTCATCGCTGATTCGAGTGGGAAAGTTGATAGTTATTTAGTAAGAAGGGTGTTCTCAAGTGCTAGTTACCTTTTAAGATCCTAAGAAAGAGTGATTAGTTTAACTGATCGTATGTTAGTCCTCAATGGCATAAAATGACCCAGTATATAGCCTAAAATTGGTATATTTATGTCAAGTTTTATAAAAAGTATTTCATTTTTATTTTGTCCTGCTTTTGTGTTTATTTGTGTGTGTGTGTTGCAGTCATACCTGTTGGTCCCATCACCGCCATCAGACTTCCACTGCATGTTGAAAAGCTAATATTCTTCAGGATGTGCGCCTTCCCAATGCTAACATTTACGTCACTGATACACAGAACGGTTTTTACAGCTACGTTCTTCATGTTGTCTGAAATAGCATAGCAAAATGATCATATTTATGTCTCTTTTACACAGAACCGTATTAACAGCCACGTTCGTTATAGTGTCTGAAATAGTACACCAAAATGTTCGCATTACTTGAGGGGATGGTAGGCTTGAGTACTGGTTAATCTTCCAGGGTTCAGAAACGAATGACAAGGTTAACTGATAACATGATGTCTGAAATAGCAGACCAAAATTTATATTTATGTCTCCAATACACAGAACGGTATTAACAGCAACGTTCTTCATAGTGTTTGAAAAAGCACACCAACAAGTTCACATTTTCTTTTCTTACACACGGATATGTATCAACAGTAACTATGTTCGCTAATATACAGTATGGTATAAACAGAGACGTTCTTCGTGGTGTCTGGCTATCAATCCATGGGTTGTGAATTCGAATCCCCAAACGACCACAATCTGATAACTGATATTCGATATTGCGCCTTCTTGGCATACATCTCTCACTCACCGCTTGTTCAAGTCAGAAAGTAAAGTTACTTGCCGGGATGGCGTGCTTGAGTTCTGTTTATCGTTCGAATGTTTAAAAAAAGAATGGTTAGGTTAAATATAACTGATGACACTAAACATTAAAACAAACAAATAATCAAGTGAGCACTGAAATCACGTGCTTACAAGTGGCGAAACATGTTAATTTCAGTGTTCGCAAGTAAAGTTTATATTTCACCGAAAACGACAGTTTTTATTTTGATCGATATTTGTTTTCTCTCATTCCCAAACCTGTGGCAAATGCAAGACGGCAGTAATTTCTACATATAATGACTAGTTAAATATACCAAAGGGTCCTCCGTGGTCGATTGATCTAAGGTATAAAGATCTGATTGGAGGAAGTTTGTCAGTTACTTGCGGAATGAAGGTGGTTCTTTTCAGATTCATTCTGAGGTCTTCCTCTACCAAGGGGAAACTAGATTACATAGATACTTAAATGATTAATAAACGTCGGGCAAATTGCAAAGCATTATCATCAAACTACGAAAAAGGCTTAACGCTATACGTCTCATCAAACAGATTATTACAAGAGGCTTAATATAAAGTGTTTAAAAATCATTAAAAGATGATACGTTTTAATCTTAAATAGTTAAATTGCAATCTCTAAACTTGAAATGAACATACATTAGGATTAATACAATCCTAATTCAACCGTATATTATAGATATCATAAACGTTTCGCATTAATAAAAAACTTACTTAAATGGGCTTACTGACATGCGGTGATCTCGATATAATTGCATTTTACATTTTTGTTGAAAATGATATATCTACAAATTAAATTTACCCCAGTATGTATTCAGACCATTTCTATTGTTGTGTATTCAGACCCTTTCTGTTGTTTCTATTGTTGTGTAGTCATATCCTTTCTTTTGTTTCTATTGTAGTTTATTCATATCCTTTCTGTTGTTTCTATTGTTGTGTATTCATATCCTTTCTTTTGTTTCTACTGTAGTTTATTCATATCCTTTCTGTTGTTTCTATTGTTGTGTATTCATATCCTTTCTTTTGTTTCTATTGTAGTTTATTCATATCCTTCTTTTGTTTCTATTGTTGTGTATTCAAACTCTTTCTTTTGTTTCTATTGTTGTTTATTCATATCCTTTCAGTTGTTTCTATTGTTGTGTATTCATTTCCTTTCTTTTGTTTCTATTGTAGTCTATTCATATCCTTTCTTTTGTTTCTATTGTTGTGTATTCAAACTCTTTCTTTTGTTTCTATTGTAGTTTGTTCATATCCTATTTGTTGTTTCTACTGTTGTGTATTCAGGCCCTTTCTGTTGTTTTTATTGTTGTAAAAGGTATAGTTCTTGTGTGACCTGGTATTATTGTGTCTGCCTCGCATTCGGAAGGTCGTGGGTTCAATCCCCGGGCAGGTCAAACACTTGGGAAAATGGTACTTAAAGTGTCTAAGTATCTTCAGAATGATACTCAGAATACTGTCTCAAGTAGACACCGTCGCGATATGACTGACACATTGTTGAAAGTGACACCAAACACCAAACAACACCTAAACAACAACATCTGTCTTGTAAATGGTTAAGCGGCACACCACTTCATATATATGTTGTCATTTATTAGACAAAAGTGTAAACTGTATTCTAAGTTTTCATTGGTATGATAGAAAATAAATATTTGCTGTTTTAAATATTCTTGAAATTTATTTTAAAAAAAATGCCATGGCACTATTAGTTCTGTAATAACAATTGCTATTGAGTACAAATAAATTCGAATGAATAATAGGTGCATAATTAGATGTTATCGTTTATATCTCATGAATACCAATCAACTGAAGTCCATTACTGAAACTCATATTATAAATGTAGTCAGTCTATACCAACATGTCCTCTTTGTCAATTATTCAGCACCAGCAGAATAATTGCTGTATCCATTAAGCTGGTTTGTGGAGCAGCAAACGTTACGTATACTTTGAGTTCTTTGCGTCTCTTGTAGTTAGACTACAGTAGAAACTGGACACAGATTCACCATAACCTATCGTTATATCTTGGTAATACCGAGTTAATCGTAAAAATATCCGAAGCTAAAAAACACCGTTCACATGTAAACATATATATATATATGGGGGGGGGGGGGGGGAGGGCTAGCAACTTATCACAGCTATATTCATTTTCACAATTACTTTGTATTAGTATCTGTGATATATACTTTTAGTTTACCTTCAAAATTTCACATTTACTTTGTATTAGTACCTGTGATGTATACTTTTAGTTTACCTTCAAGTGTTCACATTTACTCTGTATTAGTAACTGTGATTTATACTTTTAGTTTACCTTCAAGTGTTCACATTTACTCTGTATTAGTACCTGTGATATATACTTTTAGTTTACCATCAAGTGTTCACATTTACTCTGCATTAGTACCTGTGATTTATACTTTTAGTTTACCTTCAAGTGTTCACATTTACTCTGTATTAGTACCTGTGATATATACTTTTAGTTTACCTTCAAGTGTTCAAATTTACTCTGTATTAGAACCTGTGATATATACTTTTAGTTTACCTTCAAGTTTTCACATTTACTCTGCATTAGTACCTGTGATATATACTTTTAGACTACCTTAAAGTGTTCACATTTACTCTGCATTAGTACCTGTGATATATACTTTTAGTTTACCTTCAAGTGTTCACATTTACTCTGTATTAGTATCTGTGATATATACTTTTAGTTTACCTTCAAGTTTTCACATTTACTCTGTATTACTACCTGTGATATTTACTTTTAGTTTACTTTCAAGTGTTCACATTTACTCTGTGTTAGTACCTGTGATTTATACTTTTAGTTTACCATCAAGTTTTCACATTTACTCTGCATTAGTACCTGTGATATATACTTTTAGTTTGCCTTCAAGTTTTCACATTGACTCTGCATTAGTACATGTACCTGTGATATATACTTTTAGTTTACCTTCAAGTGTTCACATTTACTCTGTATTGGTACCTGTGAAATATACTTTTAGTTTGCCTTCAAGTTTTCACATTTACTCAGTATTGGTACCTGTGATATATACTTTTAGTTTACCTTCAAGTGTTCACATTTACTCTGCATTAGTACCTGTGATATATACTTTTAGTTTACCTTCAAGTTTTCACATTTACTCTGCATTAGTACCTGTGATATATAATTTAAGTTTACCTTCAAGTGTTCACATTTACTCTGCATTAGTACCTGTGATATATACTTTTAGTTCACCTTCAGGTTTTCACATTTACTCCGTATTAGTACCTGTGATATATACTTTTAGTTTACCATCAAGTTGTCACATTTACTCAGCATTAGTACCTGTGATATATACTTTTAGTTTACCTTCAGGTTTTCACATTTACTCTGGATTACTACCTGTGATATATACTTTAAGTTTACCTCCAAGTTTTCACATTTACTCTGCATTAGTACCTGTGATATATACTTTTAGTTTATCTTCATGTTTTCACATTTACTCTGCATTAGTACCTGTGATATATACTTTTAGTTTACCTTCAAGTTTTCACATTTACTCAGCATTAGTACCTGTGATATATACTTTCAGTTTACCATCAAGTGTTCACATTTACTCTGCATTAGTATCTGTGATATATACTTTTAGTTTACCTTCAAGTTTTCACATTTACTCTGTATTAGTACCTGTGATATATACTTTTAGTTTTACCATCAAGTGTTCACATTTACTCTGCATTAGTACCTGTGATATATACTTTTAGTTTGCCTTCAAGTTTTCACATTTACTCAGTATTAGTACCTGTGATATATACTTTTAGTTTACCTTCAAGTTTTCACATTTACTCTGCATTAGTACCTGTGATATATACTTTTAGTTTACCTTCAAGTTTTCACATTTACTCTGTATTAATACCTGTTTAGTTTACCTTCAAGTGTTCACATTTACTCAGTACTAATATCTGTGATATAAACTTTTAGTTTACCATCAAGTGTTCACATTTACTCTGTATAAGTACCTGTGATATATACTTTTAGTTTACCTTCAAGTTTTCACATTTACTCTGTATTACTACCTGTGATATATACTTTTAGTTTACCTTCAAGTTTTCACATTTACTCTGCATTAGTACCTGTGATATATACTTTTAGTTTACCTTCAAGTTTTCACATTTACTCTGTATTAATACCTGTTTAGTTTACCTTCAAGTGTTCACATTTACTCAGTACTAATATCTGTGATATAAACTTTTAGTTTACCATCAAGTGTTCACATTTACTCTGTATAAGTACCTGTGATATATACTTTTAGTTTACCTTCAAGTTTTCACATTTACTCTGTATTACTACCTGTGATATTTACTTTTAGTTTACTTTCAAGTGTTCACATTTACTCTGTGTTAGTACCTGTGATTTATACTTTTAGTTTACCATCAAGTTTTCACATTTACTCAGCATTAGTACCTGTGATATATACTTTTAGTTTGCCTTCAAGTTTTCACATTGACTCTGCATTAGTACCTGTGATATATACTTTTAGTTTACCTTCAAGTGTTCACATTTACTCTGTATTGGTACCTGTGAAATATACTTTTAGTTTGCCTTCAAGTTTTCACATTTACTCAGTATTGGTACCTGTGATATATACTTTTAGTTTACCTTCAAGTGTTCACATTTACTCTGCATTAGTACCTGTGATATATACTTTTAGTTTACCTTCAAGTTTTCACATTTACTCTGCATTAGTACCTGTGATATATAATTTAAGTTTACCTTCAAGTGTTCACATTTACTCTGCATTAGTACCTGTGATATATACTTTTAGTTCACCTTCAGGTTTTCACATTTACTCCGTATTAGTACCTGTGATATATACTTTTAGTTTACCATCAAGTTGTCACATTTACTCAGCATTAGTACCTGTGATATATACTTTTAGTTTATCTTCATGTTTTCACATTTACTCTGCATTAGTACCTGTGATATATACTTTTAGTTTACCTTCAAGTTTTCACATTTACTCTGCATTAGTACCTGTGATATATACTTTCAGTTTACCATCAAGTGTTCACATTTACTCTGCATTAGTATCTGTGATATATACTTTTAGTTTGCCTTCAAGTTTTCACATTTACTCTGCATTAGTACCTGTGATATATAATTTAAGTTTACCATCAAGTTGTCACATTTACTCAGCATTAGTACCTGTGATATATACTTTTAGTTTATCTTCATGTTTTCACATTTACTCTGCATTAGTACCTGTGATATATACTTTTAGTTTACCTTCAAGTTTTCACATTTACTCTGTATTAGTACCTGTGATATATACTTTTAGTTTTACCATCAAGTGTTCACATTTACTCTGCATTAGTACCTGTGATATATACTTTTAGTTTGCCTTCAAGTTTTCACATTTACTCAGTATTAGTACCTGTGATATATACTTTTAGTTTACCTTCAAGTTTTCACATTTACTCTGCATTAGTACCTGTGATATATACTTTTAGTTTACCTTCAAGTTTTCACATTTACTCTGTATTAATACCTGTTTAGTTTACCTTCAAGTGTTCACATTTACTCAGTACTAATACCTGTGATATAAACTTTTAGTTTACCATCAAGTGTTCACATTTACTCTGTATAAGTACCTGTGATATATACTTTTAGTTTACCTTCAAGTGTTCACATTTACTCTGTATTTGTATCTGTGATATATACTTTAAGTTTACTATCAAGTTTTCACATTTACTCTGCATTAGTACCTGTGATATATACTTTTAGTTTACCTTCAAGTTTTCACATTTACTCTGCATTAGTACCTGTGATTTATACTTTAAGTTTACCTTCAAGTGTTCACATTTACTCAGTATTAGTACCTGTGATATATACTTTTAGTTTACCATCAAGTTTTCACATTTACTCAGTATTGGTACCTGTGATATATACTTTTAGTTTACCATCAAGTTTTCACATTTACTCTGCATTAGTACCTGTGATATATACTTTTAGTTGACCTTCAAGTGTTCACATTTACTACTCTGTATTAGTACCTGTGATATATACTTTAGTTTACCTTCAAGTGTTCACATTTACTCTGTATTAGTACCTGTGATAAATACGTTTCGTTTACCTTCAAGTGTTCACATTTACTCTGTATTAGTCATGTGATATATACTTTTAGTTTTCCGTAAAGTTTTCACCTTTCATATCAATCTTTACACTTCAGAGAGTACAACATAATAGCGATATAATGTTTTTTTGTTTGTTTTTTTTTTACAACGGCTTACCGTATCTCCCGAATAATTGTATGAATAAAAATGCATTATAGTTATACAAAAGTTTATAGTCTTGTAGTTATTGTACTCGAAAAACGTACAAAAGCTTTGTTAAGATTTAGACAAACAACATGCATGCGAACAATGTCTTTTTTGTGAGAAAAGGCACAAAAAAACAATGATGAAATGCTATAAACATATCAGCATGGATTAATTAACATAGTATCAACTGTGTATTATAACAAAAAAAATCAAGCATTGAGGACTGTGACATTTTTAATAAGGGTTTTATGATTCAAATCATGTACTGAATTAGACAAGATCTGCCCCAGTGCCATAGCGGCTTTTATATAGCAAATCATGTTCATTAGCATAATTGAAAAGTACTGGTTATGTTTTATATGAAACGTAATCGAAATTAATACGGCAAAACTAATTTTCAAGCGACATAATCAGTAGGTTCTATTGTTAATGCAATAATAAACTGGTATACTTATAATACTGAGCATAAAGTGTGACTATTGAGATCCTTTCTGACAGAAACAACCGCTGTGTTAAGTCAAATGTATTTAAACTCGCTGTTATTGCCGATATTTGAATTAGATCTGACCCATTGAATGTTGTCTCTGCTGCACCCGTAGACGTTTGTTTTTACTGGTGGAGGCAGACCCCAGACTGAGTTGAACCATTGTCCTTCCGTAAGTTACGTGAAACGTTTTCACATAAAATTAGACCACTCGCCACGGAGGACCCTCTATGTCACTTTAAACAAGCGTTGTAACAATCAAATTTGTAACACAAGTAGCTCAGCTTATAACTATAACATATACTTTATGACCGGTATAAATTAGTGTAACGATGCGATTGATGTTACTTTGAACAAGGAAGTCAATAAGATGCAATGCTTTGTAGAATCTGAGGGGTATTATGCTGTTCGTAATTGAAAACCAGGGGAAGTCAATTAGATGCAATGTTTTGTAGAATCTGAGGGGTATTATGCTGTTTGTAATTGAAAACCAGGGCTAAAATTCATACTGAAAGATATGGCATACTGCAACACATCGGAATGCAGGAAAAATAACTTCGATAGATTGATTAAATTAAAACAACATCATGAAGAATATGTATATATTGCAGCTTGTCTTTTGTACGTGATACCATTGCAAAAAAAAGCCGTTTCGAATAGTGTAGTGAAACATACACATAAACAGAGAACACACACGGTGTCCATGGATTAAATTATCGCTATAATGTCATCAGCATGCGACCATTATCAGTGTTGAATATGCTTCAGTATGCTCTAACCTGAGTTAGTCCATGTATGTCTTGCGACTGATCGGGAAGTTAGAAGAGACACAGCTTGAATTGTTGTTTTTGCAAAAGTGTCATGTCCATCACAACATGGCCCTTCTTTTTAGTTTAAACTTACTTATTTTACTTCGATTGTGAAACAAGTTCTTACAATTTAGGCAAATGACGCTCGAAGTCTTCCTGTTAAGAACCAGTACTACGCATATGTCTTGAGCAAGACAATTTTAACCAGGTTCTAACCAGGTAACATAGTCTGGTGTGATTGGTTTACAGCGCAAATTCTATACAGGTGTAAATTATTTTCGAAATTGAGAATGTACTTTCGGATGCATATTGACGGTTGCATCGGAAGTCATTTGAAGTAATCGTTTCGGTTTCACCCATAGCATAAATATGTCACTTTTCTGGTCACAGTAAACATAATTTCACCATTATTCTGTTAGAAATATAGCAGACTCTCAACTACATGTATCTGAATAAATATACATCTGCATGTGCCCATAAACCAAAGAGGTTGTTTCTGAATTATGTAAAGTTCCTCTTCATCATTAATGGTATCACTTTCACTGTTTCTACAATGTTTATGCCTGTAGGTGCCTGTAAAGTTCATTGCGATTATATCTTTACTCATTTGTTTCTACTCATTCTGTCTGCAAATCTTTTGGATTGTGATGGCAAATTGTTTCAAAATAGGAGACAATATTTAAGAAATATATAGAAAAAATAAGTCTGTGACAGTAAATGTTGTCTGAGTTACCAATTGCTTTTTCTTCATGTTAAACAGCTGCATTTATTTCATTTTTGTTCCAAGACCTTAATCAATCCTAAAACTAAACTTCCTTTGCAATAATTTAGTATAAAATATTCTTATAGTACAAGACCTTAATTCATCAATAATTTGAGTCCGAGATTCAGACTCAGGCTCAAATTAACAAAATATACATATTTAAATAACATCTATTTCAGAAGCAATTTCTATATTTATTTGTAAAAACAAGCAGTTTTAATAATTATTTAACAAAAAAATGTTACATAATCACCTTTATTACCCATAATTATATGTTTACAGGGTTTTACAAAAATGTAAGATTTTAGCCTGAGTCCGATTTTCAGACTCAAATTGTTGATGAATTTAGGCACAGGGCCCTTTTACCTGCGTTATAGATTCGGTAGAAACATGAATGTATGGTAAACTCGTTATAGTGATAAGATTACGCGGTAAACAACATGCCATGGTGTATATCTGTATATGTTGAGCAATACCTTTTCAGAACACCCTTATATATTGTTAAATTCGTTATATGAGGTGAGATAGACACTGTATGATAAACAATAGTATGTGTTGAATTTTATTGAGACCAACTCTCTTTATGCCTAATAATTACTTACGTATATGTAAATATGGAAAGTTATTAAATTTAAATATAACGCGTTCAAATCACATGAATATTATTACATATTTGATGCGGAGGTGTAAAGTAAACCCGGGCTGCGTTAAGCACCGTTAAAAAGAAAATACATTTACTGCCTGGTTCCTATTAAATTATTGCGTGCTGTGTTCTAATTTGAGGTTGAGCCAGTGACCAGGAAAACATGTTAGCCAACGTAACCAACAATTAACCGAACAACTGAACACAGCCTTTAAGTTAGTATAGCATGAGATGACATGTATATTTTAAACTTTAGTTTAATTTTTGAATAGTATTACGTAAGTATGATATGGATATAAAATTTTAATTTGATATAGCATTTTTGTTAAATACTAGATAAACAACTTTTTTGGGATAGATTTGTGCGTGATTCGACATTCTTTACACATGCATAAAAAAACAGAAAAAATCAATTTAGGCCTTATAATTCAAATCCTGATGATTATATTTAATTTGAGACTCCTCAAGTGAATGAAAAAATAATAACAATACGCTGCAAAGTAAATGCCTAAGAATACATCACCTCTGTCCTGGTTGACATCAAATTCTCTAGATCTATTGTCCAATGATATCGTAACGGCTACTATTTCCATTATCAGATGCACTCTGTAACATTAGTTGGTTTATTGTAAAATGACGAAATATGTTGAGGTAAAAACATTTAACACCCGCCTTTTATCTCTCGATTTAGACAAATAAATAAATAATTCCAGGAAATACACACACAGTGTAGACGCTGACGTCATTGTTTAGTTTTTGTCTACACGATTGTTTTTAAAAATGTGTCATTATTTACGAAGGTCATATAAATCCACCCTGGTTGATGGAGAATCCGAATTTTAAACGTTTTAAACGACTTTTATGTGCAAGTTGTGTATTTACATTGTCTCACGATCGTTTGCTTCTAAACTTCAACTGCATGTTTTTATTTCATTTTTCTTGTTGAATAAATTGGTCTGTGGAAATTTTTGTCAACGGCTAGCATTCACGTTCGGCAAACATTGTGTTCAATTGTACAAAAAAGCTCAAATCTGAACATTTTGTGACCTAATTCATTGTTTCTGGTCTGATTGTGGCGCCCGGTTAAATCGCTGAACTAAAGAAATCTATAAAACAATAAACCGAATAAAACAGCTAGGACTAGAGCTTACATTTGTTTTGTTGTATTTTATTATTAGAATAAGCGTGGAACCGTTGTGCACGTCATTTACGTTCGTATATTGTTAAACCGACCATCAAAATGTCGATGCTTCTTTGTTTACGCGAGACACGTAAAAGAAGTCCGGCTCCAGGATTTTATCGAAAAATAAAAGTTTTTACAAAATTGACGTTGTCAAATGAAAATGCTTTACATACATATATGATAATGAGATTGGAATTATACTGTAATAAATATTAACTTATCATTTTATCATTTTATCATTTTATGATATTATCATATGTTTGAGTATGTTCGGTTGTTCAGGCTATAAGAAAATTATATCTCGCACACATAATGGCTATACGTTAAAAATGCATTATATACTGAAGTATCGGTACAGACTAAACGTACAAGCTGATCCTTACCGATATCCCAGCATATAGCGAAAAATGCCGCTCATGCACCCCGAAAACAGAAAATGTTCAAGCAAATTTCTGTTAAATGAAAAGTGACTAATTATTTTGTTTTTTTTATCGATATATCAGATCGGACCAAACGTGCATAGTCTAACACGCTGATCCGTACAGATAACTAGGACCCAGTGAGAAAACACATCTATACACACCAGCACGTAACTAGATCTCTTCTTTAATACTCAAGTCAATGAATTTGTTGGAGGGTGTGTGGGAAAGGAAAGGTCCATTTCTGCATTCATGCGGTATTTTAGATTAAACGTTATATCAGGAATACCTATGAAGATCATTTTCTCATGTTTATAATCATTTACCCGACAGGTTTGGTGAAGGCAGCTATGTTTAGCTCGATATAATTCGTTGAGTAAATACTCTGTTATATATTACATCAACGTTTATATTCAGCCCAAACTTACGTAGATTAATGATATATCTAGCCATCTAGAAACAACGTTAGTGTAGAGCTATAATTGAATAAATTAAAGAGGTTGCTTCAACAAATAAATAATCGGTGTATAATGAATGATAAATAATTCGCTGTATATTAACATATTGTTTTATAATGATACATTAAATTCCACTTTGTTCAATAACATATTTAATATGACAGATCATATCAATACACATTGGTTACAAAATTCAAATAACCTTATACCAAATGACCTTATCGGTTATTTCGTTGTTATTTCATTCCAAATTATTACAAACATATTTAGATTGGTTCTTACAATAATTAAGGTTTGCACAAAGTATATTACCTTAGATCCAATTACCTCCGTAAAATTCACCACACTGTTTTTTTCTCTACACCGCACGCTGGTAATACAAATCGCTTCATTGATGCATAGCATAGACAAGTAGGACGAGCATGTCATAAAACATATACGTGTATCTGTAACGGTGTCATTCTATTTACAGTAAATATGTAATTGTACTGTAATTAAGATTGATACAGTTATACTACAAAACATCCCTCAGACGGTAGGCTCCATCTAAAAAACTCTATACGTCAGTTAAATTAAATTGCATAAATACGTTATCACAACCTTTCTCCTATCCTGTCAACGGTGTGTGTTTGTTTCTACAAATCTCATTAAAGATACATCACCAATAACATTCTCTTCAGTAAATGGTGGAAAGTTGATTGTACTACAAAGGGGAAGGTTCCGTTTAAAGACAATAATTGATACCATAATTTGTTGTTTATGTAAATTATAATGTATCAGAAATTTGTTAATATACAAGTTTTATTCGTAGATGTTTTAGCATAACCCAATACTGGCCAATGAGTCACTTTATAGCGGAACGCGATTTAGTATTTGGTCAACAAAATTAAGGAATTTTACACTACAGAGACAAAATACCATATAAGTATGAACAGAATATCAATACTATATAATATTTGGTATAAATGTGCAGTTTAACTGCTAAAATATCGGTGATATAAGTGAGGCCTCCTTAAGAACAGAAGACGTGTCAATATGGGAAACCGCCTTCCAACGATCATCAGCAGAACATTTTGTGTGGACACATCTACCTCGCTCTTCCTCATCCGCCGTCTTCACGTCATAAATGTGACAGTGTAAATAAATATGAGTCCCGTCTTACTATCATCTTAAAGTCTTCACATCATAAATATGACGGTGTAAATAAATATGAGTCCCGTCTTACTATCATCTTAAAGTCTTCAAATCATAAATATGACGGTGTAAATAAATATGAGTCCCGTCTTACTATCATCTTAAAGTCTTCAAATCATAAATATGACGGTGTAAATAAATATGAGTCCCGTCTGAATATCATTTCACAGCCTTCACATATAAATGTAACAGTGTAAAAAATATGAGTCTTGTCACATAATAAATGTGACAGTGTATATAAATATGAGTCTCATCTGACTATCATCTCACAGTCTTCACATTATAAATGTGACAGTGTATATAAATATGAGTGTCGTGGGACTATCATCTCACAGTCTTCACATAATAAATGTGACAGTGTATATAAATATGAGTCTCGTCTGACTATCATCTCACAGTCTTCACATTATAAATGTGACAGTGTATATAAATAAGAGTCTCGTGGGACTATCATCTCACAGTCTTCACATTATAAATGTGACAGTGTATATAAATATGAGTCTCGTCTGACTATCATCTCACAGTCTTCACATTATAAATGTGACAGTGTATATAAATATGAGTCTCGTGGGACTATCATCTCACAGTCTTCACATTATAAATGTGACAGTGTATATAAATATGAGTCCCGTCTGAATATCATTTCACAGCCTTCACATATAAATGTAACAGTGTAAAAAATATGAGTCTTGTCACATATAGATGTGACAGTGTATATAAATATGAGTCTCATCTGACTATCATCTCACAGTCTTCACATTATAAATGTGACAGTGTATATAAATATGAGTCTCGTGGGACTATCATCTCACAGTCTTCACATAATAAATGTGACAGTGTATATAAATATGAGTCTCGTCTGACTATCATCTCACAGTCTTCACATTATAAATGTGACAGTGTATATAAATAAGAGTCTCGTGGGACTATCATCTCACAGTCTTCACATTATAAATGTGACAGTGTATATAAATATGAGTCTCGTCTGACTATCATCTCACAGTCTTCACATTATAAATGTGACAGTGTATATAAATATGAGTCTCGTGGGACTATCATCTCACAGTCTTCACATCATAAATATGACGGTGTAAATAAATATGAGTCCCGTCTTACTATCATCTTAAAGTCTTCAAATCATAAATATGACGGTGTAAATAAATATGAGTCCCGTCTTACTATCATCTTAAAGTCTTCAAATCATAAATATGACGGTGTAAATAAATATGAGTCCCGTCTGAATATCATTTCACAGCCTTCACATATAAATGAAACAGTGTAAAAAATATGAGTCTTGTCACATATAGATGTGACAGTGTATATAAATATGAGTCTCATCTGACTATCATCTCACAGTCTTCACATTATAAATGTGACAGTGTATATAAATATGAGTCTCGTGGGACTATCATCTCACAGTCTTCACATAATAAATGTGACAGTGTATATAAATATGAGTCTCGTCTGACTATCATCTCACAGTCTTCACATTATAAATGTGACAGTGTATATAAATAAGAGTCTCGTGGGACTATCATCTCACAGTCTTCACATTATAAATGTGACAGTGTATATAAATATGAGTCTCGTCTGACTATCATCTCACAGTCTTCACATTATAAATGTGACAGTGTATATAAATATGAGTCTCGTGGGACTATCATCTCACAGTCTTCACATTATAAATGTGACAGTGTATATAAATATGAGTCTCGTCTGACTATCATCTCACAGTCTTCACATTATAAATGTGACAGTGTATATAAATATGAGTCTCGTGGGACTATCATCTCACAGTCTTCACATTATAAATGTGACAGTGTATATAAATATGAGTCTCGTCTGACTATCATCTCACAGTCTTCACATTATAAATGTGACAGTGTATATAAATAAGAGTCTCGTGGGACTATCATCTCACAGTCTTCACATTATAAATGTGACAGTGTATATAAATATGAGTCTCGTCTGACTATCATCTCACAGTCTTCACATTATAAATGTGACAGTGTATATAAATATGAGTCTCGTCTGACTATCATCTCACAGTCTTCACATTATAAATGTGACAGTGTATATAAATAAGAGTCTCGTGGGACTATCATCTCACAGTCTTCACATTATAAATGTGACAGTGTATATAAATATGTATCTCGTCTGAATATCATCTTACAGTCTTCGCATCGTAAATGTGACACTCTAAATACATATGAGTCCCGTCTGACTATCATCTTACAGTCTTCACATCGTAAATGTGACACTCTAAATACATATGACTCCCGTCTGACTATCATCTAACAGACTTCACATCATAAATGTGACAATGCAAATACATATAAGTCCCGTCTGACTATCATCTCACAGTCTTCACGTATTAATGTGAAAGTGTAAATGAATATGAATCTCGTCTGACTATCATTTCAGTCTTCACATATAAATGTGACAGTGTAAATAAATATGAGTCCCGTCTGACTATCATCTCACCGTCTTCACATTATAAATATGACAATGTAAATACATATGAGTCTCGTCTGACTATCATCTCACAGTCTTCACATATAAATGTGATAGTGTAAATGAATATGAGTCTCGTGTGACTATCATTTCACAGTCTTCACATATAAATGTGATAGTGTTAATAAATATAAATATCGTCTGACTTTCTTCTCACAGTTTTCAAATTATAAATGTGACAGTGTAAATAAATATGAGTCCCGTCTTACTATCATCTTAAAGTCTTCACATCATAAATATGACGGTTTAAATAAATATGAGTCCCGTCTGAATATCATTTCACAGCCTTCACATATAAATGTAACAGTGTAAAAAATATGAGTCTTGTCACATATAGATGAGACAGTGTAAATAAATATGAGTCTCGTCTGACTATCATCTCACAGTCTTCACATTATAAATGTGACAGTGTATATAAATATGTGTCTCGTCTGAATATCATCTTACAGTCTTCGCATCGTAAATGTGACACTCTAAATACATATGAGTCCCGTCTGACTATCATCTTACAGTCTTCGCATCGTAAATGTGACACTCTAAATACATATGAGTCCCGTCTGACTATCATCTCACAGACTTCACATCATAAATGTGACAATGCAAATACATATAAGTCCCGTCTGACTATCATCTCACAGTTTTCTTGTATTAATGTGAAAGTGTAAATGAATATGAATCTCGTCTGACTATCATTTCAGTCTTCACATATAAATGTGACAGTGTAAATAAATATGAGTCCCGTCTGACTATCATCTCACAGTCTTCACATCATAAATATGACAATGTAAATACATATGAGTCTCGTCTGACTATCATCTCACAGTCTTCACATATAAATGTGATAGTGTAAATAAATATGAGTCTCGTCTGACTATCATTTCACAGTCTTCACATATAAATGTGATAGTGTTTATAAATATGAATCTCGTCTGACTTTCATCTCACAGTCTTCAAATTATAAATGTGACAGTGTAAATAAATATGAGTCTCGTCTGAATATCATCTTACAGTCTTCACATCATAAATGTGACAGTGTAAATAAAAATAAGTCCCGTCCGACTATCATCTCGGTCTTTACATCATAAATGTGGCAGTGTAAATAATTACGATTCCCGTCTGACTATCATCTCACAAATGTGGTTGCATGCATATGCATGACCATATTAAATCACCTCACCCAGCTATTATAGAATACATATTTTTGTTTCCATTTTCAATATTAACACGGCAATTTCAATCAAATGTCTCATACATGTACATTGTATAATGTTGATGATAGAAACCCATATAATTATTACTATAACAAAGACATCAAGATAGATACATATACCAGCAGTATTCATTTTTAAGATATCTATAAAATTATACTATGCACATCAAAACTTATTTATATTTAAAGGGTACCGCATGTCAGAATATAAATGGCCATTTATCGTTAAATAGATATGTAACTAACACAAAAATCAACAAATTTTAATTGAACGAAATTTATCAAGTGAGAAAAACGATATTAAATATCATGATTTCAAGCGTTTCCTATATATCATGGGCGCCGCCATTTTAAAGCTCTTTAATGTTGGAGTTTTTCAGTGACGTCATAGCTGCACTTCCGTTCTAGTTCTCGCGAAATATTTATTGTGTCGTTAGTGACTGCTCTCTTCTGATGCTCTTTTGTATATACACTTATTCACGTAAACAATTAATAGATAGATATACAGTACATTAGTGAACATCGAAGGAAGACAATTAAACGCGAAAACTATTCTGAATTGAAGGACTTAACCATAAACATTGTTTTCTTCAGCGGAATAAGTGAGTGGAGTAATGCGATATGTTTTGTGGGCAGCGTTGTTTTTAGTTTTCCTAATATGTGATTTCACATTGCTTCAGTGTCAAGCTTCTGGTGACATCACGTGCAAAACGCCTACATACTTTGGGGTAGGACTTAAGATTGCAGAATGAAGCGTACCAATGCCTTGGCGTACTACTACCCAAGCATACAATTTCTGATGATTTCAGTACGAAGATGACCATATGCGACATACATATAGACTTAGTGTATATTATCCAGTGGGAAGCTCTTTAAAATGTGCTAATAACATATAGCTCAGCTGATTTCTGAAATTTAATTTGTAATTTTATATTCTCTTCCAAAATATTGCGAAATTGATATAGCAAACTTTCACAATCTTATAATTGCAGGCTGTTTAAACAGGTGTGATAATCCAATTAACAATAAAAACAAGAGGTAAATGCCAAAACATAAGATGTGAAAACGACATGGTATCTAAAAGTTATTATTAAAATACAAATTAAGGCCAATTAATTGTGACAGGCCCGATTAGCTCAGTCAGTTACGTGTCTAACTATCAATCCAGGTGTCTCGAGTTCGAATCCCCATCCGGCGACAGTCTCTGTGATGACTGACATACAACATTGTGTCTCAATATCATTTGTCTCTCACTGCTGATTCGAGTGGAAAAATTATCAGTTACTTGCGGTTGCTGGGTGTGCTCGAGTACTGGTTAACTTTTGCAGGAAACAGTGGTTAGGTTAACTGAACATCTGTACAGTAAACCCTCGATGGCAAAAAAAATGATGCTAAATATTTAGTCAACCATTAATTGTTCATAAACTCATTTTATTAATTTTATAATTAATAGGCAATTTAGTTTATTGATATATGGCTTTTTCACAGTCAACTAGGTCATTATTCTTGAATAGACATTTGAACTACCTCTACTACGTAATGAAAAAAGATAAAGTAAAACCTTTATTTATTCATTAATACATGAAAAGTTTTTTTTACTGTTAAAATAGTGTTCTGGTATACAGTTTATGAAAAATATTCATAAAATCATATAACATAATTTTTTTACTTGTAAGTTTGCATTGATATTGAAACCCTTATTAACTGAAAATGTTTAAATTAGTAATAAGGCATAATACTATGTAATATAACATCCTGTCATAAAGCCTGGGGTCATTAAACCTGGGGTGATTACGCTTATTAGGGTACAATATGCACACTGTGGCAGGGTATTTCTCATTACCACATGGTGTGAATTATGAAAGCTCAGCAGGGTGCCAGTAGCTGGACAGTAACATACACTTTGTGCAATATGCCTGTAGACATTATATTCCATATGACACTCCTTATAAGGAGACACATTCATATATGTTCAGAGAACTGGTAGAATAGATAATCATCATATATCAAATTGGGAAGTAACACCATTTGAAAAACCAAAAGACAGTGCCAGTTATGTAAAACAACCCCCCCCCCCCCCCCCAACTCATTCATGCTTCATCTAAATTTACTAAAAAGGGTATGAAATCAAAATTTTATCAGCCATTTCTCAGTACGCAACAATGGCCGCACCAGCTAAACACGATAAGAAAAGAGATATAATATTATTTCTTATTCTCTCTTAGACAGGTAAATATATGTAACAAAACATTTTCCCTTAAATTCCATTCCTGGTCTAATTAGTGTGTTTTTTTTTGATAATGTATTGACTGAGTAGCAAACAGTATATACCCTGATAGTACAGCATGAATGTGCAGGCTCGCCTGGATCTACATCAATACATCAATACTGACGGCAATAATTACTTTTTTTATTAAGCTAAGGGTAATTTTACTATTTTGAAAAATTCAATCATCAATGTCAGGCTACATGATAAGATGTCAGAGTCATGATTGATGGGTTTCGTGTTTGATCTCTGGTTCATGATCGGTGTGACTGTTTAACAGTTATCATCTTTTTGGGTGAAAACTTCATAAAACATTGCTGTGACATATCTGTATTATTTCTGTGATACATTCTAAATCTTCTAAATTTCCAATAGTGTGGTCATTGCATCTGCAGCACGTATTTTCGTCAGACGAAAGCATCATACACAGTTTTCGCAGCTGCAAAAATCTTTCACATGTGTGAACAACTGTGTCGTCTCACTATTTCTCTCGTCTTCTAATTAATTTAACTCTGCTTCTGAAATTTCTGGTTCAAAGTTGTAGGCCACAAGTCCTTCCCCGTTACTAAAATCCATTTTATTATTCTTGCTAGTACTTTTGCCGGTGATTATAATTGCACGTTTCTATATCTGCTGTTGTGTATAAATCAATTATGTTTTAAACCGGAAGTGCAGTTATGACGTCACGCAGGTATCCAATATGGCGACTTCCACCACAAAGTCGAAGTGCGAAAATGACCGTTACAAAACGAGCTGATATATCTTTATGGACTCGAATTTATGCATAATAATACTATTAATAGAAAGCTGAACTCATAACTATTCATATTATCCTGTTTTATACACAGGGTTGCGTTCCCCTTTAAAATTAACCCTACCATACGCATTCATCAAGGTCACTGGGTCAAATATAAAACCAGTATTATATTAATACTATAACAAAGACATAATCTTCAAAATCTGAAGCAACAGTAATAGTAGCAGCAACAAATACGCTAATGGCAACAACTGAAGCTTTAATTAACTGTTATGCACCTTAAATTAGAAGCAAAATAACACTTCATTGAATGTCATATCTGAACTTGACTACCTCGATATGTAATTAGCTGTTCAAGAACTCTAATCAACATATGTTTTACGTTATGAAGTTTTAACTTTTATAAGGGGTCCACCTTTGCCGAGTGGCCTAAAGGATCACTTGCCTCTCGCCGCCAAGATATCGTAGGTTCGAGTCCCGCTCGCTTCAATAACTTTATGTGAGAAAGTTTGCCAGTTACTTGCGGAAGAACGGTGATTCCACTCAGAATCATTCTGAGGTCCTCTACCACTTATACAATTAGAAATGCAACCTGAAATGTGTTGAAAATGGCTTTAAACCTCACTAAGAAAAACTTTTATTAAATATACATTCTAAACACGTTTTCTCCGCGTGTGCAGTATTTAAATTATAACGTTTGTATACCTTTATACCGTGAATATATTATATGCTCTGTCATACTGGCATATATATACACCATGCCATGTATATTTAATTATTTCCTTTTCGTTGTTTAATGCTCTAATTCGCAGTCTATCAATAAAATGCTTGTTATAAAGGGCAAAAGGTGATAAAATGTGATACAAGATACAAGATACGTGAAACTTTATTTTGTGTCGGATTTACAAATATAAAACACTAGCTGTAAAGCTATTCGAAATTTAGTAAAATTATACTATCTCAGGTTAATAATAAAACAATACAGAGCAATAATTCAAACTAAAGGATAAATCAGTAAAGCATCTATTAACTAAAGCATGTTAAATTTAACATAAAGTGCAGATAAACAGTTGACTAAGGCAGTGCATTTAAAGAACAGATGACATTTACAAGAAACAAAAGAATACTAAAGCATATGTTATATATCGTAGGCGTGAGAGTTTGTGGCAAGAATAGGAGGCACATCTATGAACACATAAAGCATCTACAGGCTGGTAGGCATGTTCATAGTAATTATATGTATGGCAACCGTGGAATCTTCATTTTACTTTTACAGTTCATCATGAAATATGCTTGTATATGTATCCCTATGAACTTTTAGCCTTATGGATTTGAAATAAATTACTACTACTATTATCTTCGCGTTCATCCATTACTGTATATAGAGGATATATAAAATGTTGTATATTCGCATTTGTCTTGAACTGTATACAGTTAGTTTCAATTTAATATGCCTAAATTATTGTTAGTTATTTTAAACCATTATATTCAAACTTTTTTCAAATATCAAACAAATCAAAGCGTTAAATATTGATTACACCAAAATGACCTTTAATATGCGAGTGTCAAAGAAAATATATGACTAGGAAATGCTGATACAATATATACTGAAAATGTGCGGCATAACACCATTTATAACTTAGAATGAGGTGAAAATGCAGTTATATTGACCTTAGAAAAGTGATATTGACCTTAGAAAAGTGATATTGACCTTTAATCCATAGAACTACATATCCACCGAAGCAAAGTTTATGGTTAGTTTATCATTTTATAACAGTTATAAAATAAGGCGAATTCAAATGAACAGAAGAAACCTTTTTCTTCTGTTTACATTCCATCTTGCACCAGACGACTGTACTTAATGTCGATCGTATTTTATAAGGTTGGCAAATAAATAAATGTGTATATAGAGATAGACTTCAATTGTTTAACCAAAACATATGATTTTATCATTTCATTTTGTATAATTTTTACTGTCTTTTTCGTGGAGAACTGACTAAACCATATAGGACGACTGTATTAATGGAGTGTAATGAGTGTATCAGAAATGGAGTAAGAAAGAACGCATATTGATTATGATATCCTTAAAATATACAGTATTAATTAAATAACTCCAAGAGAAATGTTATTTAATCGTTACGTCACGTGAAACAGTAAGTAATTGAGCATACTAGTATGGAAAGGTGTGTATCGTGCTAAAATACTCTGTGATATTTCTTGTTAACAATATTTCAATAGAAAAATATATTCTAAAAATTGATCTTGGTTGAGAGAACTACATTTAGTTCGGAATCTCGCATGCTGAATTTAAATACTTGGTTGAGAGAACTACATTTAGTTCGGAATCTCGCATGCTGAATTTAAATACTTCTCATTCGTCGTGTTGGTAGTAATCTCGAACTATATGAGCATTGCGGCTCAACATATGTTTAAATGTACAGATTGTTTGTGCCTCTTGTATTCATAAAATAATTTATTTGAAATGGTTCCATTCCCGTGTAGAAGAAAGAACGGTTTAATAAGTCAAATCCACCAAACAGTGCCAAAAAGGCTATTTAAATCGGAGTTGACATCTTGAAATGAAATCGCAATTCTAAAAATAGACATCACTTAAGTACTAAATGACGACCTTCGCATCGTCATCCGGTCTCTTTCTAAGATGAAACATTTCTACTACGACTCATTTAATATGTCACACAATATATGCAATTTTTAGTGTGAAATATATTTAAGTTCATCGTAGGTGTGTAAATCCAAGTTAGAAAATCCCTTTTTAATATTTTATTTTGGCTTGTTTGGCAAAAAGATAGGTTTATATACATTTATACATGCTTATATGGAAAAAATATTTTGAGCCAATTTTAAAAATTTTAAAAATCCTGATATGTTCCCTTTAGGATAATATTAAATGAACTTGATATTTAGGTATATAAGATACTTACAAAGGCGAAATAGACAGGGTGTTAAAGTAAATAACATTTGAACAATTGGGCCCAGGTCAATGTATACGAGCGTATGTATACACATAAAACATTTGCGTGTGTTTTTATTTAATGAAGTTCTCCCTGTTTAAATCGTAATGCTAAATACGCAAATATTCGTAATATCATAAACATGGCAGCCAACAATAATACGTAGAAGTAAATCGGAAATACAATCCCGGCTTCGAGCAGCATGTCACCGGATGTGACGTAATCTGAGGCGTTCACTAAACATTTTGGAAAAATTGTCATCCCCGTCGTGTTACACCTGCAATCAACCAATGTGCTATTTAGATGATAATTATATAGATCTCCGTTTAACTTGATATTTATTTATCAATTCAAATAAATTCAATTTAAACAATATAAAACTTCTTTAATAAAACGGTATCAAATATGTTCTAGTTTCATTTACATTTAAAATGTGTAGCGGTTAAACATTAACCTATTTAAGTTGGCAGTGGCCACTCTGAAGGCAAATAATAAAATAAAGCAGTCCTTTAAAGTAAATGAGTGGATATTCACGATGAAACACAACTAATGGAAACACAGAAAGTTTTGCTTGTTACATGTAATGGATGCTTTATAAATGTAATTGCGGGCGATAGTGTAGTGGATAGAGAGTTGGCCACCCACTCACGCTAGAGGTTGAGGGTTCCATCCCCAAGCTCGACCCGATGCCTCTCAGAATACAGCACTCAGTACTGGTTCTACGAAGGAAGCAGATACTAAAGCAGATCGTACAAGCTTAAGTTTTCTTCGTAATTGAGCAAAATTAATAAAGTATAAATTAATGTATTTACTTCAATTGTCATGTGTCTATAGCATTTTGAGGCTATCATCTTTAATACATAAATATAACGTAAATGATAAAAAATGGAATTAATCAATAACCGATAACACAGATATAAGTAAAACAGATATAAACATTTTAACGACATGTACTTACGGGACGGGTTCTATGTTTTGGAAGATTACTATGGATATCGCGCTTATTGGATATTGTATAATTGATAGGTACTTCGCCCACTGTATCCACCACGTGGCTGTAAACGTTATAAACCCACTTAGAAGTATTCCATACATTGTCACAAACAGAATTACGACCATGGAAAGTCTGACATTCATCACTATAGCTCCGGTCAAAAGCCCCGCTCCCTGTGGTAAAACAAAATGTAAATTGAAAGAATATATTGGCTTTTTTTTAACAACGATGGTAAAAAGTATTGGAAATACTGTATCAATCTAAAACAACAACTTTTGTCTCACTAGACCAATGTTATATTCAATATAAGTATAAACAAAGTCAAAGCAATGAGGAATGATAGCATACGCCGTGTGTTATATATTGATGCATGTATTGTAATAGTATGGGTTTTCGTGCATGGTAGTATAGCGTTTGCAAACTTTGTTTCTTTTTCTTATTTAAAATGGATAGTTGCTATGTCTTTTTCTATACCATCAAATATTAACTACAAGTAAAATGCCATCTTTTTTCATCTAGTCAACCCTGCTGTGGCTAAGTCACGAAGCCGCGAGTACAAGACAACAATTATATTGTTTGTGAGTGAAATAGATTTGTTATTCATTGAAATCTGTAATGAAATGAAGTTATCCTAATGTTAGAAGTGAAAATATGTTACATAATTCACTGAAAAAATCTAAGATTTATCAAAAGGCATAATACTGGTATAGATAACACATTTTTCATGCATTGATTCCGCACACAAGAATATTAAACCAAACACAGACTGGATCTCATATGTTACACTTTTCCCAATGCCATAATAGTAATTTTACTATCATGTTGGCAATGGATGATGACATTTTAACACTGAGACGTAATCTCAGTAAAGGATCAGCAAAGATCAAAGAGCTATGTCGACATACTTCAAAGCATGGGGGGTTTGCTTCGTGGAGACTTGTAATTTTGCATGGCGTTGTGAGAATCGACAATACAACTTACGGATGTGTATGAAGTTTAAAAGCAAACAAACAGTTATTGTGGGCATCGTTTGTGTCTGCTGGTTAAAAGGATACACACAGGTTTGGTATTTTGATTGCATTTTATCACCGAACCTTCCTGTACAATGAATACCAAATCGGACATGATAGTAGACGAGTAATATCGCACAAGAGCAAAACATTTCATCAAGACAAAAATGTTCCTTAGTCCGTTTGTGTATATAACGATCACTTGTCTTATGCGACCTTTTAACCCATTCCGTTAGAAGGTCACTTTCTAGACTGTAGATAATAAATGATAAAAATGAAAAAAAAACAGACTATAGATAATAAATGATAAAGTGAAAAAAAACTATCTCAACTTATACCACTATTTATATGTACAAGGCAAAGATTGATACAAGGCGTAAATGGCGCCGCAAGTTTGTTTTAAAGAAACAAAAATGTTCCCATCATAAAGAATACTGTCTACATTGAATGGCGAAATGTCTGCTATATCAGCATTACCGAGCTGAAAACGGCAAGCAACGCAATTCACTACATAACTGTACATTGTAATCAATTAAATGGCGCAAATATTTCACACCCTTGTAGAAATTGCCATCTTTGAGTTCTTTTCCGCACGTTATCCTACTAGCGTGTGTTGAAGAACCCGTATGCAAAATATGTAAACATCACGTGACAATATTAGCACATTTGATTGGCTGATTGAAATATCGCAGTGTTGTGGAACTCGTATGGAAAATATGTAAACATCACTTGACGAGTTCAGCACATTTGATTGGCTGATTGAAATATCGCTGTGTTGTGGAACCCGTATGCATAAACATAAACATCACATGACGAAGTCAGCACCTTTGATTGGTTGCTTCAAATTTCGTGTAAAATATGTTGGGACTAGCTAATATAATGACTTTTCAGATATTTGCAGAATAATATAAAATACTTTCATTGTTATTTTTTTTAAATACGACTAAAATAAGTAGTAAGAATAAACGTTCTATGTTCTAACTGGTAAAAATGGCGAATAAATTAGTTTGTCAAAGCCTAATTTTAATTATTGATCTCTTGATTTTTCAAGTTTCGATACCTTGGATTTGTCTAGGGGACTAGTCATTACAAAAAGAGTATTCTACCGTCAAACAAACAATTAAAAAAAAAACTGGTTCCCTACATACAACTGAAAATATGAAATATACAGTTAAAGTACTTGGAAGTTTACCACCAAATCTATTATACTACACTTTGTATATTCTAGTTAAAGAATTAGTACAAATTCCTTCCCAATAAATCCCATGCTTAAATTTTAAAAGCATTCCTACTAGACCCCGCCTTATGGCGGCGCTTAATAAGTAGCATGTCATACCTGTGCATTTAAAACGGACAAAACAAGTATTGCCCACGTGGCAAAGAACTCGGAGACGCCACTTAAACCCGCCATCCAGTAGGCAATCGTCCAGGAGAGCGAGGGCATCAACACTATCAAAGGGAGCTCACTGAGTGTCTTGGCCAAGTAATATGCAGACAGTCTATATGCCCCTGCAGATCGTTCTTTTGAAATCACGGTACGTTCTATAGAAACTGGGAACAAAAATATGAAATTTTCCAATGTATATCTTAAAATTATCAAAAAAAGTTAATAAGATTTTTGATTTAATTAATGATATTGTTGTTGTTGTTGTTGTTGTTGTTGTTGTTGTTGTTGTTGTTGTTGTTGTTGTTGTTGTTGTTGTTGTTGTTGTTGTTGTTGCTGTCGAAAATGATAATGTAAGTAAACTTACATGCCATAATGGCTTCCGTTGAAGACTTGGTTTGCCAGGAGGTCACAATCATATATATCTGCGAAAATAAATAATTGATATATTATTTTTTTTTTTTTTTAACTGGCAATCTTTCTCATATAATGAAGTTTTTGGAGCGAGCGGAACTCGAACCTACGACCTTTGTGGTGAGCGATATTGAGACGGCTTCTTAACCTCTAATTTAAACAATATTTATTTGTTATCAGCATATACCATATACATATATTCGATATACAACGATATATAACAATAGAATCTAGCTTGTACAAGGTCTCTCTTCTGAATTTCTTGCAAGGACTATACAATGATGTTACAAATGCAAAGAAAACAAATTAATCAATGTGAGGAGAACTAAAGAACTGAAAAGAACTTTAGCCTCTCATATACCATTGCTAGTTAACTTATTAATATAATAGCAAGGTACAACTGCAACAGTCCCGTATGGGCAGGTTTTAGTACACAATATACATGCATTTGTATTTATATTTATTTTATGGAACACTATGTTTACAAACATAGATACATATCATGTTTAAATGATCAGTGACTTAGTAACAGAGACTGTCAGCTTAATAGCAATTCAAAACTTAACTGAAGATATTTCAGTGACTTAGTAACAGAGACTGTCAGGTTAATATCAATTCAAAACTTAACTGAAGATATTTCAGTGACTTAGTAACAGAGACTGTCAGGTTAATATCAATTCAAAACTTAACTGAAGGTATTGCAGTGACATAGTAACAGAGACTGTCAGGTTAATATCAATTCAAAACTTAACTGAAGGTATTGCAGTGACTTAGTAACAGAGACTGTCAGGTTAATATCAATTCAAAACTTAACTGAAGGTATTTCAGTGACTTAGTAACAGAGACTGTCAGGTAAATATCAATTCAAAATTTAACTGAAGATATTTCAGTGACTTAGTAACAGAGCCTGTCAGGTTAATATCAATCCAGGTTAATATCAATTCAAAACTTAACTGAAGGTATTTCAGTGACTTAGTAACAGAGACTGTCAGGTTAATATCAATTCAAAACTTAACTGAATGTATTGCAGTGACTTAGTAACAGAGCCTGTCAGGTTAATTTGCAGGGCTGAAACTTCGGTTGGATTATGTAGTATTTCTTTATTAACTATTTTAACCTTCGTCTGAATTTAATAATTTTGGTACCAAAATAAAGCTGATTAAAATGGTTACTATTTAAAATTAAAAATTATTTGATAGTTTTTGTTGTAATTTAAATTATTACGTATAGAACATGATTAATGTGAATTTAAGTGAACTTTTGGTAATTTCTAATAAAAATAATGTTATAAGCTAAAGAAATAAGTGTTGCTGGTTTTGTTGAAATAACATTAATTTTGAATTTCAACGAGTGTACACAGAAGTTGTCAATAGTTGGAAAGCTATGAACAAACATTTAGGTGGTATACAGATGGAAAGCTACAAACAGCGAGCACTGAAGCGGAATTGGAAAGCTAACTGTATCGATTTCAGATTTCGTGGACCAGTGAAATATTTTAATATTCAAAATATCATTAATAAGCTCAATATTAATAGTATTATTATCAGATAAATTCACAAGATATAAATACATATATAATTCATCAAAATGCATAAAATCATCAAATTAATTATATTTCAGTTTTATTACCCTTATGGTGTGCTAAATGGACCATCGCGTACTTGATTAGTAATGATGCACATGATAATGGTCTGTATAGAGTTTTCATTGTTTGATACCCGATTGAGAAAGAGGCATTGTACCTACCAAACCCATTCTGTCCCTAAAGGAAGACGCGCCCTTGGAGATTTGAAAAAACACCAGACCCATGATAACAGCTATCAAAACGGTGTAAACAAAATCGTAGATGTAAATTATCCTGGAGCGTGTCTCTTTGAAATTTCGCCATGTCAACATCCGGAACTGCGTTGTGAAGCTGGTTGGCCATTTTTGCTTCTTCAAATTGTTCAAATCTATCTGCTGTTCGCGAACGTCTGTTAAACAGACGCCTGTTGTCAAATCTATAAACATTAACGAAATAATGAACTCTGTAAGGAAACAACAGTAGTCAATACAAATGTTACCAAGTCTGCCATATTAAACACGTGTTTTTAAAAAAAGTACCGTGTGACCTATTTTCAATAATAAATCAATGAAATCTGCATCAAAAATTTTAAATCGTGTACAAATGTCATAGGGTATCTTACTTCTTGTTTGTATTCTGGGATCGATAATTCCATTATCTTTGTTGATGTCACGTGACAAACTGAAATGAATCACTAAATAATAAATGTATACATGTGTTTTTGTTGACAAATAAAATAAATTCTCATTAACGCAAAACCGTTACAAAATACTCGGCACTGATTCTAATAATTTCAGAAGACATTGATATTTTGAAAACGATATGGTGAAAACGCGATTATATAATCGGTCTGAAGAACATACGAAAATATGCGAAGCGCACTCAGGATTCCGTAAAGGCACGGTACAAAACATAATGTATTTACGTTAATGGCCATAATGTCACAAAAAAATCTTAATGAAAAAGATGTTATTGTATCGTCGTTGATGTCTAAGGCATTTGATAAATTAAACGAGTTTGAACTTACGCAATGTTTGATACGAAAAGGAGAATATTTCTAAAACTTATTTTATGTATAAAAATGTCTGTACATGTGTTAGGGTTAATGATTGTAAATGAACTATTTATTGTAAAATAGGAACACGGCAGGGATGTAAACTCAGCATGATTTTGTTCTCTTTTGTGATTAATGATCTTACTGATGAACTAAATGAAGCTAATATCTGTGTAATATAGATGTCACAATACAGATTTTTATTGTTTTAACCCCTTTATTTTACCCTTTGCTTCATACGCACCTGTATTATTGGTTTTTATATTCCTTTGTTAGCTTGTCTATTCGCCCGTGAAATAAGCAAAGCACATGCCAATTAGACATGTACAGTGAGAGTGTGTAAGTGGTCAGTCGGTGATATGGTCAGATAGAGAGAAATTGGCAGATAAATAGTATTCAAAGAACCAAAAAGGAGAGATACTGTGAGTAGTTTATTTGTTATATTAAGTTATAAGTTATATTCTCTGAAATGCTGAAGTGTTGCTATCTTGAAAGTGTGTACCAAATGTTCATTTTGTAAGAGTGTGTTTGTATACTTGTAGGTGGTTTATGGGCGATTCAACAATATAGATAAATATATATGTAGAGAAGAAGTCATGGCATACCCCTGTGTGGTAACAATATTAGATGTCTACCTATGTGAAAAATATAATACGTCCTAAGTGGTACACGTGATTATATAATGTGACATCGTATTGAATTTAATATTATACATCGTAGTAATATATGCATAATATTTAGTCGTCATGAAGGTGACCTGTGTGGTAATAAAGATGTGATTAATAAAAATATTGAGTAGCATCTCTCGCCAAACCTACTTTAACGACGAATCATAGCGGGCAAAGAGCTATATCTGGAAGAACATGATAGCGGTGTTTTATCGTTGTACATTTTTAAAACGTTGAGTGAGTTTTTAAACATTACGGAACATATTGAGAATGTCTACATTATAACCATTTGGATACAAATATGTTTAGAATAAGTGTGGTAGAGTGTATTACCTTGAACAATATATTATTATATTACGTTCAATAAAACATCATTGATTGCAGCCATTTTGTTGAAGCTTCATTTCTTCTTACAAAGGTCAATAACAAATAATAAAGAATCTGACTCACACCTATGTGTGACAATAGATATCAGAAACTGAAGATGTCGTTGCTGTGAAGTACGCAGATGATTCACAACGTTAGTGAAACTGTAATAGGCGTATAGTCACAGATTAAAATCATTTCTTCATTTTGCCTTAAGAATTGGAATGAAAATGAATGTACAAAACAGGAATGGTGTGGTAGTGTCGCTGAGACTGGAAAATGTCGTTTTATAGATATATATGTCTTAACTGAAGTAAACTATTTGTATTATAGCTTGACATTGAAATTAAGAATTTCCCTTTCAAGACTAAGATGTGCAGCTCATAACTTGATGATAGAAACTAGAAGCAATACCAATACTACATACGAATAGAGAATATGCCCTTTTTGCAAGTAACAAACCATTGAGGAAGAGTATAATTTATTATGATCTGCCCAATATATAGCTGTACACCTACATATTAATAATTTTATCAGTTATTTAATAGTCTTAAACGTATCATACTCTATGTACTCCGCTCTCAGACAGTATCAAATGTTTAAGGAACATGTGTAGTTTAAATTATGTAATACACATGTAAATTTCAGCAAAACGTTTTGTTATGTATTTAGAAAATATCAAAACTATTTACTTACATTTATAATATCATTATGGTGCTATATCACAATGGCTAGAGTGGACACAGCTTGATAAATGTTAACATATGTATTATTAACTAAATCATATTGACATGCTACTCTCATTGTGTGCCGTGTTATATAATACATTTTGTATGTTGTATTTGTTTAACATTTTGTATTATGGGTCGAAGGCCTACATTGCTTAATAAAGGATTGCCATTGTCGTTGTCAGTGTATTCTGATATAATGATTGTCGCTTTATATTGGGCCCTCTCAGAGGTTTTGGAGATCCTGGGAACATGACCAGTTATTTTAGGGATCTGGGGAACATTGGCCGTTACTTTCAGAGATCCAAGGATCAAAGGGCTAATTTTAGAGGTCTTGGCGAAATATATTTGGGAAACTATGGCAAATACTTTTGGGGATCTGGGGAACAATTGCCAATACTTTAAGAGGTCTCGGGAAAGGGGGCACCCCTGGAGGGCCTCGTATATTGTAATGATAAGATACCTTATAAAAGTATCCCTTAGAAGCAGCCAAGAAAAGAAACAGCAGACTTAGATCCACTGGGTATAGTAATATGATGAGAAGGGTAATTAGATATGTTACACCGGTTATGTCATATTTCCTAGCACCGGTGTCACATTAGATTCACACGCACTACCAAAAGTCCACGTTTTATGGTTGTACAATATGGTATTTCTTATGGTGTGAATCTAACGCGACACCGGCTCGTATTTTGAGACTAAATGTGAATTTCCATTCAGAATTTCCGATTGTTATCAGTCTTAATAAACTATTCAGATCAACTGCATATAATTCTCAACTAAAAATAACATCTGAAGACAGATGTATATAACTAAATAAGTGAGTGACGTCACGTTGTGAAGCATTTCACGTAACGATTGCCACAAGTAGCAATAAAAATGTATGCGTTTATTCAACAAATTGACTACGCCGCTGTTACAACAAAGAAATTGGCGGCTAGGTCAGTAAACTCCGGATTTAGGTATCAAAATGATAAAATAACTTTATATTTTTAAATGAAATATTTCGGCAATATAACGTTTATATAACAGCTGAAAGCACACTTTATTTTATCGGTTGATAGACATGTTAACAGAAGTCTAATTTAATGTTACTGAGAATCACCTTCAGTATCACATATACTTAAGTGGCCTAATGTTTCACGGTAAACGTATGCCTTTAATACTAGTACTTGATTTACTTTGTTAGAGTGTGATCCATGATAAAAAAATACCTGAAATAATAACAACGCTGTGTCGTCAAAATATCGGCGGCGTAGTTGGTATTTCATTGGCCATGATAGTCCATTAACCTGGACGTACACCGATTGATATCAACAAAGTCCCATACTTGGGTAATACGAAAGCAATTATGCAAACAATATTATATCAATGTATTTACATGCATGTTAAAACGATAAATGTAGTGTAAAGATAGATAATCTAAAATGCTACATGTTCATACTTTATCATGTTAGTGACAGTGACAGTGACAAAAGGCCACCCCTTAACTACATGCACATAACGGTGTATAATTAAAACGTTAGAGTCTCCCATTATATACACATCACATGCAGGATCAGCGTAACGACATGATGTATACTTTGACATGAATGATCAGGACGGGTTGTTATCGTACTTCATCACAAAACTTACAAGTGAAGAAATTTAACAAAGCCCCAGGACATATTTTATAACATATCGCTACCGACTCTCTTCATGTCCATACAGCTATTCGGTATGTGGGGTCATAAAGCTAGACACTTTATCTGCATGTTTAGTTTAAACTTATTTATTTTGAAACCAGTTATTACAACTTTGATTAATCATGCAAGAAGTCTTCTTTAGTAAAATCAGTACTAAGCATATTCGGAAAATGGGTCTTGCTCAACGACACCACACATGGCCGTCGTGGTGAGGGGTAGAACCAACGACCCCGAATGCTAGGTTCGATGCTCTACCATTGAAACAGCGCTCCAAACCTATCCGCATATATTGGTTCTGCCAAAGAAGTCATCGAGTGTGTTTTGTCTAAGTTGTAATACATGTGTAAATTTTTTCTCAACCGATAAAACTACGCACCCGTACGCAAAATGCCGAGCTTTTCCCCGGCTTGCTCCAACATCTAAACGACTACAAATAATATTTCTAAAATGATATTGAGAAGTTCTGAATTGTAATAAATAGTTTGTTATATTTGATTCATTATTTTATTCGTAAAATTTATTAAACTTGTTGGCTAAAACACGAGGAAAACATAAAATAAGAGATATGAAAATGCAACACAAGAAGATAGATATGAAAATGCAACACAAGAAGATAGATATGAAAACACAACAAAGGAAGATAGATATGAAAATGCAACACAAGAAAATAGATATGAAAACGCAACACAGGAAGATAAATATGAAAACGCAACACAGGAGGATAGATATGTAAACGCATAACAGGAAGATAGGTATGAAAACGCAACACATGGAGATAAATATGAAAACGCAACACGGGAAGATATATATGAAAACGCAACACATGGAGATAGATATGAAAACGCAACACAGGAAGATAAATATGAAAACGCAACACAGGAATATATATATGAAAACGCAACACAGGAAGATAGATATGAAAACGCAACACATGGAGATAAATATGAAAACACAACACAGGACGAAAGATATGAAAACGCAACATAAGAAGATAGATATGAAAACGTAACAAAGGGAGATAAATATGAAAACGCAACACAGGACGATAGATATGAAAGCGCAACACAAGAAGATAGATATGAAAACGCAACACAAGAAGATAGTTATGGAAACGCAACACAGGAAGATAGATACGAAAACGCAACACATGAAGATAGATATGAAAACGCAACACAGGAAGATAGATATGAAAACGCAACACATGAAGATAGATAAGAAAACGCAACACAGGGTTTAGAGGGAACTTGCTTGGACATGAAACAAGTGACACCAATGCAGGAGGCAACAAATTATTCAGTTAACAGCCAATAACATAAACCAACCATAATAACTGTAGGATATGAATACAAACTTTCGTGCTAAATATATAATATCTCTTCCTGTGTTGCGTGTTCATATATCTTGAGTGTACTGTAATGTTCGGCAGAAGTTCACATTATGAATACGTTTCCTTTAAAACTAATAAATTCAAATAATAAATGACCTTTCATGTAAGATCCTCTGAATCATACATGCATGTTCATGAAGGTTTTTCATCATCGTTATAATGCATACTAGTACCTTGTAACGCTGGGAGTAATAATCTTTTCTACTACAGCTTTTTCTGACGTAAGAACTTCAACTGCAATAAAATAAAAAAAAAAATAAAAAAATATTTTCATATTTTACAACAATATAGCTTACCAATAATGTTGTTTCAACATAGTACACGTTCATTGAAATAATATCTTTGCATCATTATTTCCCTCGTTTTTATAAAGATATACATGTACATACTTGCATATTTATGAACATTTTAGAAACAATTCACACGCTACACTTCTTCAATTATAGTTTCATCACTGTCATTACATCACTGTCATTTATTACGTTTATGTAAAAAAAATCGCCATTGACGACTTTCTATCGTATTGGTTTATACATAAACATATGTCCATTTAAATTTTGGATGTTATACCTTAACATTAATTTAAAAAATATATATATATAACTTACGGAGAAAATCAGCAGGGTTATAGTTCAGCTCACAAACCAAACCATGGCAGGCAAAATATTGTAATGGATCAGCACCGGCCCCACCAAGATATACTACCTGTAATTGAAGAATAAGCCTTTCCGTTTATAAACGTACATTTCGTTATATATACGATGTATTAAGTGAGGCAGCAGGATGAAAACATTATTTAACTTAAAGACTGCATATACCGCCGGTAAAATCATTTCGTCTTTGCGTTGTACGTGTTACTACATTTGTTTACAATGGCGAACGCCACCATTAATAGTGTAAACATTAGTTTAAATAGATAACCAAATCGGTTTGTCGATTTAAACGTACTATAATGTATTTGTAAAATGTAAAAACTATAAAAATGGATTACGCATTTGAACAGTTTAACGATTTAAATGATTCAGTTTGGTTTTTGCCAGGAACTACTTTTATAGCACATAATTTCCGTATCAATGCGTCATTCGGCTACACGGTCAGTTCGGTTTGAACATTAGTCGATCTAGTAATTTGGTTCGCGAGATAATTTTAAGGATAATTCGTACAAGTGCATTTTTGAAATAGGATTCAGTATACTGTAACATAGATATTTGCGACAGTATATGAGGTTTTCAATGATCGAAAATTTGTTTTAACGGTTCCACTAGAAACGGGAAGTGTGAACTTGTAAATTTATGATTTTCTCATACATAAGATAAACAACAATTATGTTATAATATGTCATGTTCCTTTCCATGATTCAATAAACTGAAGCCCATTTACTAAAACATAATTACAGATGGGATTTCTCCAGCATTTTGTGCATTTCTATCCTTTATGTTATTTTGTTATCTATCACCAGTATACGCATATAGCATATTTGCTTTATAAATATTGACGTTGCTAATATTCCTTTACACTTTCCTGACCTGTCCTTTGGCTAGAAGCATCAGGGAGTCAAACATGTGATATATTCGACTGGACGGCTGATGTATTGCCATCACAACTGTTTTGTTGTATTTGGTTGTATATTCCTTTATCCGGCCCATTAACAAATATGCTGTGTTAGAATCCAGACCCGATGTTGGTTCCTGAAATATAATGTTAAAAGCATCACCGAACTTTATCGACTCTGTTATTTGTGTTTCTTTGGTTCCTTTTAATCATGCAGTTAACAGTGCGAGAAAGATTCAGCCAGTCCGCTGGCAGTGCGAAAGCTCTACCGACTGGGCTAGCCAGACTGCTTACATACGTTTCTGTCTTAACAGGTTACGTACACACTGTGACATAAGTGTTCCTCGAAAATAGAGCACCATTAAGCTGGTGCTAAAGGCATGAGGGACATGAGGGTAGTTACATAACCATTCCTGTGCTTCCAGGGGATTATTTTATCTTATTGTTTTTCAAAGCAATAACCTAACTCTGTGTGGTGGATGTATAAATCGCTTCATGCTTCGATCTTTCACTTTGTTATTATTATTTCTGGTACCTTGGTGTAATTTAAAAGGTTTGGCTTTTTATTTAGTTTTATTGAAACCTGTTTTCACTGCAGTTTACACCATGCAGCTTCATACTAAATCAAAGTGCAAATGGTAAGAATGGGGAAAAAAAGAAAGACTCTTACCCTAGAGCTGATGTATTCCGATAACATTTAGTTTATTCAAATTTATGTGTTCTTATGTATATGATATTTGTTTGGATAAACTAACACTTTGCAGTCTATACTACACATAAATGCATTCACGTGTTTGTTTAAAAGTGCTGTTTTATACTATATTTACTTCTAACAGGCGTATATCCAGATCAGTGAGAAGCTCACATACAATACTTGCCCTCTGCATCTACCACTTAGATAACTCCCTAACCATTATATCTCCGACAACAACTGCATTTGTAATATCAATTCTCACATCTAGCTGGAGTATGTTGGGGTCAGTTAACAGCTCACATCCAATACTTGCCCTCTACTTCTCGACACCAGACAGCCACCTGACCATTATATCACCCGCAACAATTACATTTGTAATATCAATTAAAACTTCATTACTCACATCTAGCAGGAGTATGTCGGGATCTGTTAACAGCTCACATCCAATACTTGCCCTCTTCTTCTCGCCGCCTGACAAACCCCTGGTCACCGTATCTCCCACAACTGTTTGATTTTATAATGAAATATCAATTTATCGCAAAGTCCATACATAATAATAAATACATAAATAGGCTAGTTATTTTCCCATCAGTTTCATAAAAAACATTTGATTACTTCACGCATGTATGTACTACGTATCAGGTTCCTTCCTTTATTAAAGTGTCGTTTAAGTATTTGCATATTTTGTTTTGTTAGTCACGGATTATCAAAGCATGGTGTTGACGCTCGCAGGAAATCTGTGATCTAATACAGAAGATGTCTTCAATTCCTTGGTACATGGATACTTATTTTACCCAGATGAATGATAACACTTGTATGAAAGGACGATAACAATTGATTTGTTGTGTGTGTGTGTGTGTGTGTGTGTGTGTGTGTGTGTGTGTGTGTGTGTTTTGTGTGTTTTATAAAAAAAGTAATTTTTCTTTTGTTTTTCGGTGTTTATTAAGTAAGGTACTTTATGTTAGAACGTTTGCTAATAACTTGAGGAAGGACGGTGATTCTACTAAGAATCATTACGAGGTCTTCCTCTAGCAATAAAACTGGATATACCATATATAACATATCGTGTGTTGAAAACATTCAATTTTTGTGTATCAAATATTATTGCTCACGAACGTACCAGTCTGTTTACTTATGAGAAAGGATATATTTAACAAAACATGATGGTTAGCATGTAATCTAATCCCCACAGACATCTTACTATAAGAATGATAATTAAGTGAATAATTAATGATAACAGATTAGATGTCATGGTAAACTCTCACAATACAGTCTCAATTCTTGTTTAGAATGCAAAAGAAATGCAGCACCTACTTGTGTACACTGTTCATCATGCTTTATATCATATTGCATTGTATATCATCTCGTTGTGTTACACTAAGTCCGACATTAAAACAATGTGTAATTTGTTTAGGTAGAGAAATATTTCTTTTAAAAAATCAAATAACTTTGCATGAAAAGAGAAGTGTCTCTGAAATATATTTGAGCATACAATTGTCATACTTGACTCATGTAACCTTTATTAAACGTCCAGGTTCCGTGATTATAAAACGTTATTACATGCTGAACTCGAGAGTACATGCTCAACTCAAAAACGAATTGACTCATTGTGTAAAAAAATGTAAATACCTGCAACTATAATTTTCGAGACCAAGCCAATTGTTAAAATTTAAGTTTTTATATGAACTCTGGAAAATAATGTTTTATAATCATGACAAATGTATTACCACGGTGCCATATGTCGATAATTTGAGTTGAACAGCATACAAATGACACACAACGGACAACAATGTTAGTCTAAGAAATCAAACAATATGGCAAAAAAAAGGCATTATGTTAGGACAATTCTAACCTGTATGCAGACAGTCACGCATATCAAGTACATCGACAATCTCGTCTATTCGAGCCAACTTTTCTTGCTTTGGCATATGATCTGGTAGCCGTATCATTGCTGTAAACTGGACGGTATTGCAGATATAAAATTTAAAAAAAAAGATATTGCTAATGTTGCAATTCAAGTGATATAGAAAATGAGTTTCCCGTTGCGAAATAAATATTTTAAAAAAGTATAACTATTTAAGATCTTCTATGTTCTTGTCGTTAGAGTTACTCAAGTCACATAATAAAACCATAATATACAACATTTCAAGATATATAAAAAAAAGAAACATAACAGTGTTAACTCTTTAAGCATAGTGTTCATCCTCATTTCGTTTACAAACCTATTTTGAATAAGTACATACTCTACACTATAATGTATATACTGTAGTAAAGCTGCTGTAAGTATTCAAACAGTGTTGTTTATTAACGATATCTTTATGTTGATTGTATATTGTATCATTTATAATGATGCATTTATATTGGGGAGGGCTGTTGCTAATGTTGTTAAAACTTGTAGCCCAACCTATTTGTACTATAAATAAATATAATTGTAATTTATTATTCGTGCAATTGTATATAAAAAAAGCAATACAATATTATTAAACTAAAAACATATATGCTCTGTTCTGTACATTGGGAAGGATATTATTAAACAAGGATACATGTGGATCTCTCAAACTTAATGTGCTTGTTCCCACATTTCAACGACTAACCAAGAATCCGAATGTCATGTATTCGTATCTGACAAATTCGAGAACCAGGGATGTTCGGATTTATATTGTATACAAGATGCCGTGTTTAAATTTGATGTTATGATTCATTTATGATCTGATTAAGCAATTGATTATAGTCTTAGTTACCTGTATATAAATATAGCATACAGCGGAGTTCATTAAAAATATAAATATTCGAAAAATATCATCAACTAACGTTTTAACTGTAAATGTGATCTCGCATAGGCTTTGGACGCTTCACAATTACTACAGCTATGCCTACCGTCGTTTTTACCAACCACGTGTGTTGGGTGGCCATATCATTTAGACATAAAAGTGTTTATTGTTATACTTTTGTACCGGACACAGAATTAAGTGTGAATTTTGCTCCCTCTGGTGAAAACTATTCACATCCGGAAGATGGCTTCCGCTATGGATAGTTTTTCCAGTGTTCAATCCGGAGAGCTAACTGACTAAATTCTGCTATGTCGGTGAGGGTTGTGGTTATACTGTTTATACAGCAGGGGGTTTATAAATACCCCAGACAAGGTCAAATGTCAAAATCTGCTCTCTATTTTTGGTTTGGTGTTGAACGCCATTTTATATATGTTACAGGTTATATACGATATTCTGTTTGATAAGCCTCTATTAATCATTCAGAGGCTGGCGTTTATTTAATACATACAAAAACACATATCAGTGGAACACTTCTTCTTTAATAACGACGAACTTTACTATTCAGAGGATGGTTGAGCATTGATTCAAAACTACAAATACATGCATACATCTTAGAGATTCATAGAATAACATAGTTTCCTCATTCTTATGATTTAATACTAAATACAAAACAATTTTAATTGGCAGTTGGCAGTGATTAATGGTATATAAACATACACTTCCCGAAACAGAGGTCATTAAGGTAGAGATCAAGCATCTTACTCTGGTTAGTGTCAGCTGACCGGAAGTATTTTAACAATTAGTGCATAAAGATCTAAAAAAGATTTTTTTTTTCGGGCGTTTTTTAATGATTTTACAACATAGCTTGAAGTGTGACATATCATTTGTTTTATGCAGCAGGTATTTGACTATAGATATAATGAACATCAAGAGAAATGTAAGACCGATATAAACTGTTAGAAAGATGAATTATTAAAGTCACAAATGTCCGATTTACTCACAAATGCCCGATTTAATATTAAACTTCACAGAAAAGCGAAGTAAAATCTGAAAATTTAACTTACATAGAGCGTTTCCCATTTAACTTACATAGAGCGTTTCCCATAGTGTAAGACTTGAGAAAAATGTATCTTGTTGGAGAACAAATCCCAAACGCCGCCGTAGTTGTTTGTCGAACGGAACTCCAGAGAGAGTTATTTTCCCAGATGATAGCGTTTCTTTTCCTGCGATAGTATTTAACAGAGTGGTCTTCCCTGATCCTGAAATAGCATAACTAAAGTGAGATACTGTGGAACAATGAAAAAATGAATCAATACCTACAGCCACATAGTACTACCTACTATTGATTTTAAATGGAAAACGCTGTCAATGTCTATCATTAAAGTGAAATAATGATTTAAAATCAAAACTTCGCTTCGGTGCATATAACATTCCATGTCTGACTACCCCAAGTCAGAAATCTTGTTCTGCTACAAATTGTAAATCCAACAGTCATCAGTTGTGCCAACTAGGTAAACATTCATTCCTATAAATGTTGCTTCCATCCCCGCCACCATCATAATTGCATTGAATGCTTAAAACTGGACATTCGCCTCCTCGGTTACTTAATAAATAGTTGTATCTTAAGATGCCCAATGCATAATAGAAATCAGACATTCTTCATGATGTAAATGTTTTCAATTACAACTCAGTTGTGTATGTAAGTGCCCTGCCTGTAGGCCCCATCAATGCCATCTGGTGCTTACTGCAAGATGTCCGTCTGCAATATTTTGGGATACGCAACTTCTCAATACAAAACCCAACCAAATATGTAAATGTCCTACCTGCAGGCCCTATCACCACCATCAAGTGCCTACCATAGGATGTTCGTCTGCAATATTTTGTGATATGTACCTTCTCAATACAAAACCCAACCAAATATGTAAATGTCCTACCTGCAGGCCCTATCACCACCATCAGGCGCCTACTACAGGATGTTCGTCTGCAATATTTTGTGATACGCACCTTCTCAATACAAAATCCAACCAAATATGTAAATGTCCTACCTGTAGGCCTATCACCACCATCAGGCGCCTATTAAGGATGTTCGTCTCCATTATTTTGTGATACGCACCTTCTCGATACAAAACCCGACCAAATATGTAAATGTGATAATTTGTAGGCCCTATCACCGCCGTCTGGCACCTACTACAGGTAGCTGGGCAGCTTAACTCAAAATATCACAAGAATCTTTCACTTAATGATGCAAGCACCAAATTTTGCATGAATTAAGCTCATCTATCCCTCTGACAAAAAAGCACATTAGCCACGAAAAAAGTTCAATATGGCGCCCATTTTTCAAGATGGCGGACATTGAATGCAGGTTTAAAGGAGAAACAGTCTAAATCGCACCTAAAATTCCAACAGACGTATAAAATGTTACAATTCTTAGTATCTGACCTTACTATATACACATTTCAACACAAATATGCAAAAGCCATCATTATCTTACATTTGGCGGCCATTTTGAACTAAAATTGGCGGGAAAAAATCTAAATTATCTAATACATAACAACAATACAATATATTCAATGAACAAAATCTCCTCCAGAATGAACATTATTCAACTAAACAGTTTTCAAGAGGCAAACAGCCTTTCTACATCATTTAGAACTAAATTAAAGAATATGTACACACAATAAATAATACAATATTGAACAAACCCCTTTTTGAGTTCGTGTCTGGCATCAATCCAATCCAATCCAAGCTAATTAAACTAACTACATGTATCACAGATACAACTACAAAGAGCAGTACAAGGTAAACTCAGTTTGTGACATTTGCATCGGCCTCGACATTCTTTCTTGCAACCACATTTGGTTAGTTGTTTACACGAATCTGCGATCTGAGGAAGTGTAGTCCACACAACACTCCATGTGTTGTCTTTAAGCGTCCAACCCCAGTCACTTGGATTGGTTTCTTCCATTATGCATACCATGGATTGGGCCCAAATGCAACCTGCCTGGTAAGATGCCCTTCTTATATGTTCAACTAATGCAGATCTGGTAGGTGGAATGGCGTCAAACGAACGCTGTTTTCGAGCAAACATGTCAAATCTTGCTTCATTAACGGTTGTCACAGGACTTGATCTGTCGTATAGGGAAACAACATACATCTCAAGGATCTGAATATCCATCTCATCTACTACTGGGGGATATCTACTTAACTTCTTGAACACATAAGATACATCTGGGCACACATCCCAGGTTTGCCATAAAGATTTCTTGCCTTTCCCTTTAAAACCTGATACATTATCACACCCAGAGAAAGCATGGAAAAATAAAATACCTTTCGACTTTTCCTGCGTGATACCATTAGTAATATCATGCACAGGTATCCATCTCAAATTTTTGCCTGTACCAAACTCAATCCAAAGTTGTTGTAAGCCTAGTTCTTTGAGATTGGAGAAAACGCTCAAAGCAATAACAAAAATATCTGTGTCATTTGCCTTAATCATAACTCGCTTCTTTCCTTCTTCAATACTGTGTTTGACATGTACAAATATTCTTGTGTCAGCCTCCTCATGATTGCAAGGAGACAAATGATCCATATCAACCATCTGATTGCAAATAACATTCTCTCCTCGAGTAACATAAACAACGTTACCTGTGCAGTTTTCAGCAATCTTATCTGCTAGGAACTCAAAGAGCTCGGTTTTATTTGAACTGTCCCTCATAAAACTATGCCAATTCTTGGAAACCTTTCCTCTTCCTGTTACTCTTTGGCGTGTCCCGAAGCCACTTTTCGAGCGAGTTTCTGCTTTTAGGCTTTGTGGTTTATAAACATCAAACACAATATCAGTTCTAGCATATGTTGAGCTATACTTTTGCATTTTAGGAAGGACCTCAAGTTCGGCATACTGATCAAATGTTTTTGAGATTATGGGTGTTATTGAATTTACTAATACTGAACCATCAATAATCAATGCCTCTACTTCAGGACTTTCATCAGAATTTATTGCTGCATCCTCAAGAATACTTGCAAGCTGGGATTTCTGACATGAATGGAGTCTACCACCATCACTCAAGGCTGCAGGGAAAGGTTGATTCTCGTGTTTGAAAAAGTCATTCAAATCACAGTCTCTGGCTTGGCAAGATATGAACAACTGTGAGAAGAGTGCACAATCGTCTTTCAGTATTTTCTGCTTCATATCTTTAGATGAATCATCTGGATTTTGAGAGAAAAAAGCTAACTTCTGCTTCTTTATCGGGTCATAAAACTTGCTCTCTGATCCAGGAGACAGACTGGCTATAAATTCATCAAATTTTTCCTTGCCCTTTTCATAATGAGTTGCAAGCCTTTCAGCTACACTCGGGTGGGCAACTTGTTTTGAATCAATAGTCAACAGATCTTTTGATTCTTCCATGAAGGGATTATCCATCTCTCTTATAGTGTTGTACAACTTTGAGACGCGATCCAAGAAAGTTCTTTGTGCATGAGTAGTCTGTTCAAGATGCCTTTCTTCTTCGTTTGCTTCTTTCTGTTCAGAAATCTCCTCATACGTATTGACAAGATGGCTTATTTCTGGACCAGCAACCATCCATCTTCTAAGCGCAGAGGGATCTTCTGTTATACCGATCGCCCCACCTTCTCCCTTAATGACAGCGTTTGCATGTTCATGGGCCTGATCCATTGCCAAAGCAGAGAATCCACGTTTGGATTTATGAACTACGAAATTGCCCTTGATAAATTCACTCTTTATTTGAGGATGAGTGCTACCAAGACGTAACATATCTCTGAGATGAATTGGTAACCAGCGAGCGTAATTGATATTGTTGTTTGCAAAGAAGAATGGTATTAGTTTTTGCAAAGCTTGGCAATACAGGTCAAAATTTGCCTCTCTGAAAGATCTTATCAGGGCTAATATTGAAAGTTCCATTTCAAATATCAAATACCAATACTGAAATTGCGGGCTCTGGGTCTTGCGCATGTCACACCAATCTTCGAAACTTTGTTCCTGTTGATCATCAGTCCGTACTTCAATTACATATGCCTCATAAGATTCCTTCAAAAGCTTATACAGACAACTAGCTGTCACTTGATGCATTTGACGTGTCCTTGTCACACTTGATGCAGAAAGGAATGAATCGGCAGTACCGGTAGTTGTTATTCCAGATTCTACAAGAGCAGTAGTCCATCCACTATCTTGCAACAGAGTACCTAACGATTTCAGAGCAGCCATTTCAATATGAAGTCCACCAAACATAATCACAAATCTGTCTTCGCCGTACTTGTCTGGCCAGTGCCACTGAACCTGTTTTGCTGTGGCAAATATTGGTTGATCAGCAGCTACCACAGGAACTTGACCCGGATTCAGGTGAGATACAACTTCCTTGATTTTGTTCAAGCAATGACAAATGGTTGCAACAGAATGAGCTTGTTCCCTTAGAAGTGGCAATAATGGTGTAATGGTAACCTCAAATGAAGGGCCTCTCTTCATTGAAGCGTGATGGACCGCCCATGATATGTCAACTCTATCAGAATTAACCGTGTCAGAAAGACACACCTTTTGTAACCATTCGTAATCCGGTTTAAGATCAACAGACGTAAGAAGGTTTGGGCTTTCGACATGTGGAGGTTGAGGATTTTTGTTCCCGAAGAAAGCGGGCGGAACATTTGTGTACGATTCAGGAAGCTTGGAGATTGTCTTTACTTTCGTATAAATCTGGCATCGTTCTTGCAAAGTTCCTTCATGTCCTGCCGAGGGATGTTGGAATATTGATATGCTCGTGCCATGGAATGACGATGTGGCTGTTGTGGCTGATGGATTGTGGTCAATATTATCCATAGCTGACGTAGTGAACACAGATTTTCTTAAGATGTTTGGGCATACAACGCCTTCTGCCTTGTATTTGTCAACTGCAGCATCACCTAGTTGAGCAGAAACTTCCAGAACCCTGTCATAAGATATACTTAGGCCATGATCATGTAACAATTCGACGAGGTGTTTCTTTCTGGTCTTCGAGTATACTGACAGTCCAAGAAATATAGGAAAAGGGGTTTCACGATCTTTTGAATGCCGTAACAGTTTTCCTTCAGTTTGATATTTTGTGTAGCAGTTATATTGAAGCAACTGAGATAATGCCAAATCTGTTTTAGACGCTCCAAATCGTAGCTGAGATTTAATGTCAGCCCCATGCTCTATCATAGAAACAAACTGAAGAAGTACAGATGGAATTGAATCTTCTACACAACTGTCATCAAATGTTCCAGAAAAAGAGGACTTATGATCGATCATACGTTTTCGTATGATTTTTGCAGCTTTGGTGATAATGATGGCTTCAGTATAATCCATGGCCGTTGATAAAACTGAACCAACATCTTCAGTAGATGCTAAAAGTATATCTCTCCCCTTTTTATGCGCTTCTAATTCGGGCATTTCAGATAATAATTGTTCTTTCGGTCTTGTTGAATTAATACTAGGGTCGTCAACACCGAGCTGTATCAATCGTTGCCGATAGAGACTGACTAAATCTGCTAATCGAAACAACACTGGCTCATTGCTACTTGTTATGGTTTCTGTAAGGTAGACAAGAAGCTCGGAGAAAACTTGAGGATATAAATATCTGTCTTCATTTGGTATATTTTCCTCTATAACTATATGTGACCTCTCCCTGTTATAAAGTTTTGTTAAACACGACCGATGGTATTGTAGTTCTTGGGCGACAGCATCTCCTGCACTTAAAATTGCTAGAAGTCTACCATCATTTAGAGTCCTTGCACATTCGTTCAGCCTCTTGTCTAACTCCATTGTCATGACACGGCGGAGATCATGCGACGGATCTTTCTTTTCACACAAAAAACATACTTGAGTTTCCAAGCTCATCCGTCTAGTTTTTTCGGGAATTTTCACAGTCTTACTGGGACCAGCTGACCTTTTCGTCGCCCTCTCAAGCTTGCTGTTACTAAACAGGAGTCTACAGCTCTGATGGTATACAGCTTTGTTCTTCCTTAAGGTCTTTGCTATTCCATCTCCATCGTCTAACCGTTTTGGTTCCAGTATAATCGGTAACTGATGTATTTCTTTAAATAAGGGAAGATTCCTTGCTATCATTGCATAGCCATCCCTATCTGGTGTCACCTCATACCTCGAAGGGGGAGATTTCAGATCCTCATCTTTGACGGTTTGACACAGACAACATTTCTGCCAATCAGTTACTTTAGATAGCGATAATACCGTCGAATCTGTCATCATTTAGATTATTTTCAATATAAACAATTGCTGTCAAAATGTATATCTGATAATCCAAGGCCGAGGGGTTATCCTTTTACCACCTTGAAAAAATAACAAGCACATTGGTGTATGGGATACAACTAGATTCGAACCAAAATAAAAAAGCCCTACATCTAGCCCGATCGTTCATCCAGTGCCATTTAAATCCCGTCCGATCTGTACACCTTCCGGATAACTAAAGCCCCGTTATCCTTGGCTCGGCTCTCCCGCGCTGGCATACCCTGTCAATTCAGGTGCGGCTATCTCACAAACATACAAGATTTACCATGGCGATAATGTATGTGGGGCAAGCTTGATAGCATTTGGGATACTAAAATTAAAAAAAAATAGCTGACACTGGACCCCATGCTGAGTTTCACAGCAGTGGCGTCACCAGTATGCCCAGGTTGTGCTTTGACGACCACTCTTTATATATATTATTTTTGTTATAAGGGTTAGTAAGACCGATATATCAACTTGATTAAGAAATTAATTATTAATTTGACAAAATATTTTCATTTACAGTCCGTAGATACACGACATTGATTTTTTTTTTTTTTTTAGAAATTTTTTTTTAATTTTAAAGTTTCCGTTTTTCTTCTTTTCATAGTTATGAAATAGTTTTCTGACGCTTAAATCTCACTTGTTGTCAATTTTACTATTACCCTAAATAGAAATAGACATAAAAGATACGTATTATGAGCTTTAATTTGGTTATCTTCCACATTTCCTAAAAAAATGATAAAAATTCTACTAAATAATTATGGGAAGAGGAACCTTTTCTTTTATTTTATTCGCAAAAACACTTCTAAAACCTTATTACTGGATATGTTTAGAAAGCTTATAATTATATATGTCCACATAAACCATTTATATTCCAGTACAATGTTTCCGAACACAACAGTAACACAAAACCGAAACGTACCATAGGTAAATACAATGAAAATCAAGGGTTTGGCGGCCATCTTGGAAAATGGCCGCCGTAATGAAAATTTCACGTGGCTAATGTGTTTTTCCAATTTAGGAGTAGTTAAACTTTAGGTATGAAAAGTTTCATGCTTGCATCATTAACTGAAAGATTTTTTCACTATCCTGCCGGGCTAGCTGGGCAGCTTAACTCAAAATATCACAAGAATCTTTCACTTAATGATGCAAGCACCAAATTTTGCATGAATTAAGCTCATCTATCCCTCTGACAAAAAAGCACATTAGCCACGAAAAAAGTTCGATATGGCGCCCATTTTTCAAGATGGCGGACATTGAATGCAGGTTTAAAGGAGAAACAGTCTAAATCGCACCTAAAATTCCAACAGACGTATAAAATGTTACAATTCTTAGTATCTGACCTTACTATATACACATTTCAACACAAATATGCAAAAGCCATCATTATCTTACATTTGGCGGCCATTTTGAACTAAAATTGGCGGGAAAAAATCTAAATTATCTAATACATAACAACAATACAATATATTCAATGAACAAAATCTCCTCCAGAATGAACATTATTCAACTAAACAGTTTTCAAGAGGCAAACAGCCTTTCTACATCATTTAGAACTAAATTAAAGAATATGTACACACAATAAATAATACAATATTGAACAAACCCCTTTTTGAGTTCGTGTCTGGCATCAATCCAATCCAATCCAAGCTAATTAAACTAACTACATGTATCACAGATACAACTACAAAGAGCAGTACAAGGTAAACTCAGTTTGTGACATTTGCATCGGCCTCGACATTCTTTCTTGCAACCACATTTGGTTAGTTGTTTACACGAATCTGCGATCTGAGGAAGTGTAGTCCACACAACACTCCATGTGTTGTCTTTAAGCGTCCAACCCCAGTCACTTGGATTGGTTTCTTCCATTATGCATACCATGGATTGGGCCCAAATGCAACCTGCCTGGTAAGATGCCCTTCTTATATGTTCAACTAATGCAGATCTGGTAGGTGGAATGGCGTCAAACGAACGCTGTTTTCGAGCAAACATGTCAAATCTTGCTTCATTAACGGTTGTCACAGGACTTGATCTGTCGTATAGGGAAACAACATACATCTCAAGGATCTGAATATCCATCTCATCTACTACTGGGGGATATCTACTTAACTTCTTGAACACATAAGATACATCTGGGCACACATCCCAGGTTTGCCATAAAGATTTCTTGCCTTTCCCTTTAAAACCTGATACATTATCACACCCAGAGAAAGCATGGAAAAATAAAATACCTTTCGACTTTTCCTGCGTGATACCATTAGTAATATCATGCACAGGTATCCATCTCAAATTTTTGCCTGTACCAAACTCAATCCAAAGTTGTTGTAAGCCTAGTTCTTTGAGATTGGAGAAAACGCTCAAAGCAATAACAAAAATATCTGTGTCATTTGCCTTAATCATAACTCGCTTCTTTCCTTCTTCAATACTGTGTTTGACATGTACAAATATTCTTGTGTCAGCCTCCTCATGATTGCAAGGAGACAAATGATCCACATCAACCATCTGATTGCAAATAACATTCTCTCCTCGAGTAACATAAACAACGTTACCTGTGCAGTTTTCAGCAATCTTATCTGCTAGGAACTCAAAGAGCTCGGTTTTATTTGAACTGTCCCTCATAAAACTATGCCAATTCTTGGAAACCTTTCCTCTTCCTGTTACTCTTTGGCGTGTCCCGAAGCCACTTTTCGAGCGAGTTTCTGCTTTTAGGCTTTGTGGTTTATAAACATCAAACACAATATCAGTTCTAGCATATGTTGAGCTATACTTTTGCATTTTAGGAAGGACCTCAAGTTCGGCATACTGATCAAATGTTTTTGAGATTATGGGTGTTATTGAATTTACTAATACTGAACCATCAATAATCAATGCCTCTACTTCAGGACTTTCATCAGAATTTATTGCTGCATCCTCAAGAATACTTGCAAGCTGGGATTTCTGACATGAATGGAGTCTACCACCATCACTCAAGGCTGCAGGGAAAGGTTGATTCTCGTGTTTGAAAAAGTCATTCAAATCACAGTCTCTGGCTTGGCAAGATATGAACAACTGTGAGAAGAGTGCACAATCGTCTTTCAGTATTTTCTGCTTCATATCTTTAGATGAATCATCTGGATTTTGAGAGAAAAAAGCTAACTTCTGCTTCTTTATCGGGTCATAAAACTTGCTCTCTGATCCAGGAGACAGACTGGCTATAAATTCATCAAATTTTTCCTTGCCCTTTTCATAATGAGTTGCAAGCCTTTCAGCTACACTCGGGTGGGCAACTTGTTTTGAATCAATAGTCAATAGATCTTTTGATTCTTCCATGAAGGGATTATCCATCTCTCTTATAGTGTTGTACAACTTTGAGACGCGATCCAAGAAAGTTCTTTGTGCATGAGTAGTCTGTTCAAGATGCCTTTCTTCTTCGTTTGCTTCTTTCTGTTCAGAAATCTCCTCATACGTTTTGACAAGATGGCTTATTTCTGGACCAGCAACCATCCATCTTCTAAGCGCAGAGGGATCTTCTGTTATACCGATCGCCCCACCTTCTCCCTTAATGACAGCGTTTGCATGTTCATGGGCCTGATCCATTGCCAAAGCAGAGAATCCACGTTTGGATTTATGAACTACGAAATTGCCCTTGATAAATTCACTCTTTATTTGAGGATGAGTGCTACCAAGACGTAACATATCTCTGAGATGAATTGGTAACCAGCGAGCGTAATTGATATTGTTGTTTGCAAAGAAGAATGGTATTAGTTTTTGCAAAGCTTGGCAATACAGGTCAAAATTTGCCTCTCTGAAAGATCTTATCAGGGCTAATATTGAAAGTTCCATTTCAAATATCAAATACCAATACTGAAATTGCGGGCTCTGGGTCTTGCGCATGTCACACCAATCTTCGAAACTTTGTTCCTGTTGATCATCAGTCCGTACTTCAATTACATATGCCTCATAAGATTCCTTCAAAAGCTTATACAGACAACTAGCTGTCACTTGATGCATTTGACGTGTCCTTGTCACACTTGATGCAGAAAGGAATGAATCGGCAGTACCGGTAGTTGTTATTCCAGATTCTACAAGAGCAGTAGTCCATCCACTATCTTGCAACAGAGTACCTAACGATTTCAGAGCAGCCATTTCAATATGAAGTCCACCAAACATAATCACAAATCTGTCTTCGCCGTACTTGTCTGGCCAGTGCCACTGAACCTGTTTTGCTGTGGCAAATATTGGTTGATCAGCAGCTACCACAGGAACTTGACCCGGATTCAGGTGAGATACAACTTCCTTGATTTTGTTCAAGCAATGACAAATGGTTGCAACAGAATGAGCTTGTTCCCTTAGAAGTGGCAATAATGGTGTAATGGTAACCTCAAATGAAGGGCCTCTCTTCATTGAAGCGTGATGGACCGCCCATGATATGTCAACTCTATCAGAATTAACCGTGTCAGAAAGACACACCTTTTGTAACCATTCGTAATCCGGTTTAAGATCAACAGACGTAAGAAGGTTTGGGCTTTCGACATGTGGAGGTTGAGGATTTTTGTTCCCGAAGAAAGCGGGCGGAACATTTGTGTACGATTCAGGAAGCTTGGAGATTGTCTTTACTTTCGTATAAATCTGGCATCGTTCTTGCAAAGTTCCTTCATGTCCTGCCGAGGGATGTTGGAATATTGATATGCTCGTGCCATGGAATGACGATGTGGCTGTTGTGGCTGATGGATTGTGGTCAATATTATCCATAGCTGACGTAGTGAACACAGATTTTCTTAAGATGTTTGGGCATACAACGCCTTCTGCCTTGTATTTGTCAACTGCAGCATCACCTAGTTGAGCAGAAACTTCCAGAACCCTGTCATAAGATATACTTAGGCCATGATCATGTAACAATTCGACGAGGTGTTTCTTTCTGGTCTTCGAGTATACTGACAGTCCAAGAAATATAGGAAAAGGGGTTTCACGATCTTTTGAATGCCGTAACAGTTTTCCTTCAGTTTGATATTTTGTGTAGCAGTTATATTGAAGCAACTGAGATAATGCCAAATCTGTTTTAGACGCTCCAAATCGTAGCTGAGATTTAATGTCAGCCCCATGCTCTATCATAGAAACAAACTGAAGAAGTACAGATGGAATTGAATCTTCTACACAACTGTCATCAAATGTTCCAGAAAAAGAGGACTTATGATCGATCATACGTTTTCGTATGATTTTTGCAGCTTTGGTGATAATGATGGCTTCAGTATAATCCATGGCCGTTGATAAAACTGAACCAACATCTTCAGTAGATGCTAAAAGTATATCTCTCCCCTTTTTATGCGCTTCTAATTCGGGCATTTCAGATAATAATTGTTCTTTCGGTCTTGTTGAATTAATACTAGGGTCGTCAACACCGAGCTGTATCAATCGTTGCCGATAGAGACTGACTAAATCTGCTAATCGAAACAACACTGGCTCATTGCTACTTGTTATGGTTTCTGTAAGGTAGACAAGAAGCTCGGAGAAAACTTGAGGATATAAATATCTGTCTTCATTTGGTATATTTTCCTCTATAACTATATGTGACCTCTCCCTGTTATAAAGTTTTGTTAAACACGACCGATGGTATTGTAGTTCTTGGGCGACAGCATCTCCTGCACTTAAAATTGCTAGAAGTCTACCATCATTTAGAGTCCTTGCACATTCGTTCAGCCTCTTGTCTAACTCCATTGTCATGACACGGCGGAGATCATGCGACGGATCTTTCTTTTCACACAAAAAACATACTTGAGTTTCCAAGCTCATCCGTCTAGTTTTTTCGGGAATTTTCACAGTCTTACTGGGACCAGCTGACCTTTTCGTCGCCCTCTCAAGCTTGCTGTTACTAAACAGGAGTCTACAGCTCTGATGGTATACAGCTTTGTTCTTCCTTAAGGTCTTTGCTATTCCATCTCCATCGTCTAACCGTTTTGGTTCCAGTATAATCGGTAACTGATGTATTTCTTTAAATAAGGGAAGATTCCTTGCTATCATTGCATAGCCATCCCTATCTGGTGTCACCTCATACCTCGAAGGGGGAGATTTCAGATCCTCATCTTTGACGGTTTGACACAGACAACATTTCTGCCAATCAGTTACTTTAGATAGCGATAATACCGTCGAATCTGTCATCATTTAGATTATTTTCAATATAAACAATTGCTGTCAAAATGTATATCTGATAATCCAAGGCCGAGGGGTTATCCTTTTACCACCTTGAAAAAATAACAAGCACATTGGTGTATGGGATACAACTAGATTCGAACCAAAATAAAAAAGCCCTACATCTAGCCCGATCGTTCATCCAGTGCCATTTAAATCCCGTCCGATCTGTACACCTTCCGGATAACTAAAGCCCCGTTATCCTTGGCTCGGCTCTCCCGCGCTGGCATACCCTGTCAATTCAGGTGCGGCTATCTCACAAACATACAAGATTTACCATGGCGATAATGTATGTGGGGCAAGCTTGATAGCATTTGGGATACTAAAATTAAAAAAAAATAGCTGACACTGGACCCCATGCTGAGTTTCACAGCAGTGGCGTCACCAGTATGCCCAGGTTGTGCTTTGACGACCACTCTTTATATATATTATTTTTGTTATAAGGGTTAGTAAGACCGATATATCAACTTGATTAAGAAATTAATTATTAATTTGACAAAATATTTTCATTTACAGTCCGTAGATACACGACATTGATTTTTTTTTTTTTTTTAGAAATTTTTTTTTAATTTTAAAGTTTCCGTTTTTCTTCTTTTCATAGTTATGAAATAGTTTTCTGACGCTTAAATCTCACTTGTTGTCAATTTTACTATTACCCTAAATAGAAATAGACATAAAAGATACGTATTATGAGCTTTAATTTGGTTATCTTCCACATTTCCTAAAAAAATGATAAAAATTCTACTAAATAATTATGGGAAGAGGAACCTTTTCTTTTATTTTATTCGCAAAAACACTTCTAAAACCTTATTACTGGATATGTTTAGAAAGCTTATAATTATATATGTCCACATAAACCATTTATATTCCAGTACAATGTTTCCGAACACAACAGTAACACAAAACCGAAACGTACCATAGGTAAATACAATGAAAATCAAGGGTTTGGCGGCCATCTTGGAAAATGGCCGCCGTAATGAAAATTTCACGTGGCTAATGTGTTTTTCCAATTTAGGAGTAGTTAAACTTTAGGTATGAAAAGTTTCATGCTTGCATCATTAACTGAAAGATTTTTTCACTATCCTGCCGGGCTAAGGATGTTCGCCTGCAATATTTTGTGATACGTACCTTCTCAATACAAAACACAACCAAATATGTAAATGTGCTAACCTGTAGGCCCATTACCGCCGTCTGGCGCCTACTACAAGATGTTCGTCTGCAATATTTTGTGATACGCACCTTCTCAATACAAAACCCAACCAAATATGTAAATGTGCTTACCTGTAGGCCCCATCACGTCGTCTGGCGCCTACTACAAGATGTTCGTCTGCATTATTTTGTGATACGCACCTTCTCTATACAAAACCCAACCAAACATGTAAAAGTGCTTACCTGTAGGCCGTATCACCGCAATCAGGTGACTACTACAGGATGTTCGTCTGCACTATTTTATGATACACACATTCTCAATACAAAACCCAACCAAATATGTAAATGTCCTACCTGTATGCCCCATCACCACCATCAGGTGCCTACTACAGGATGTTCGTCTGTAATATTTTGTGATACAGATTTTCTCAATTCAAACCCCAACCAAATATGTAAATGTGCTAACCTGTAGGCCCCATCACCACCATCAGGCGCCTATTCAGGATGTTCGTCTGCATTATTTTGTAATACGCACCTTTTCGATACAAAACCCAACCAAACATGTAAATGTGCTTACCTGTAAGGCCTATTACCGCCATCAGGTGCCTACTACAGGATGTTCGTCTGCAATATTTTATGATACCCACCTTCTCAATACAAAACCCAACCAAATATGTAAATGTGATAACTTGTAGGCCCCATCACCGCCGTCTGGCGCCTACTACAGGATGTTCGCTTGCAGTATTTTGTGATACGCACCTTCTCAATACAAAACCCAACCAAATATGTAAATGTGATAACTTGTAGGCCCCATCACCGCCGTATGGCGCCTACTACAGGATGTTCACCTGCAGTATTTTGTGATACGCACCTTCTCAATACAAAACCAAAGCAAATATGTAAATGTTCTACCTGTAGAAGGGTCCTCCGTGGCCGAGTGGTCTAAGGCACCGTCTCAAGATCACTTACCTCTCACCGCTATGGTCGTAGGTTCGAGTCCCGCTCGCTCCAAAAACTTTATGTGAGAAAGTTTCCAGTTACTTGCGGAACGACGGTGGTTCTACTCAGTCTGACTCAGTCTGAGGTCTTCCTCCACCAGTAAAACTGGATATGCCATATATAACCTGAAATGTGTTGAAAATGGCGTTAAACCCCATTCAAAAAAAAAAAAAAAAAAAAAAAAAACCTTCTCAATATAAAACCCAACCAAATATGTAAAGGTGCTAACTTGCAGGCCCCATCATCGCCGTCTGGCGCCTACTACAGGATGTTCGCCTGCAATATTTTGTGATACGCACCTTCTCAATACAAAACCAAACCAAATATGTAAATGTGCTATATGTAGCCCCATCACCGCCATCTGGTGCCTACTACAGGATGTTCGTCTGCATTATTTTGTAATACGCACTTCCTCAATACAAAACCCAACCAAATATGTAAATTTGCTACCTGTAGGCCCCATCACCAACATCAGGCGCCTATTAAGGATGTTCGTCTGCATTATTTTGTAATACGCACCTACTTGATACAAAACCCAACCAAACATGTAAATGTGCTTACCTGTAGGCCCTATCACCGCCATCAGGTGCCTACTACAGCATGTTCGTCTGCACTGTTTTATGATACACACATTCTCAATACAAAACCAAAGCAAATATGTAAATGTTCTACCTGTAGGCCTCATCACCGCCATCATGCGCCTACTACAAGATGTTCGTCTGCAATATTTTGTGATACGCACCTTCTCAATACAAAACCCAACCAAATATGTAAATGTGCTAACCTGTTGGCCCCATCACCGCCATCTGGTGCCTACTACAGGATGTTCGTCTGCATTATTTTGTGATACGCACCTTCTCAATACAAAACCCAACCAAATATGTAAATGTGCTACATGTAGGCCTCATCACCGCCATCATGCGCCTACTACAAGATGTTCGTCTGCAATATTTTGTGATACGCAGCTTCTCAATACAAATCCCAACCAATTATGTAAATGTGCTAACCTGTTGGCGCCATCACCGCCATCTGGCGCATACCTCAGGATGTTCGTCTGTAATATTTTATGATACGCATTTTCTCAATACAAAACCCAACCAAATATGTAAATGTGCTACCTGTAGGCCCCATCACCGCCATCTGGCATCTACTACAGGATGTTCGTCTGTAATATTTTATGATACGCATTTTCTCAATACAAAACCCAACCAAATATGTAAATGTGCTACCTGTAGGCCCCATCACCGCCATCTGGCATCTACTACAGGATATTCGCCTGCAATATTTAGTGATACCCACCTTCTCAATACAAAACCCAACCAAATATGTAAATGTGCTACCTGTAAGCCCCATCACCGCCATCTGGCGCTTACTACAGATATTTGCCTGCAATATTTTGTGATACGCATTTTCTCAATACAAAACTCAACCAAATATGTAAATGTCCTACCTGTAGGCTCCATCACCGCCATCAGGCGCCTACTACATAATGTCCATCTGCCATCTTTCATAATATGCAACTTCTCAATTCAAAACCCAACCAAATATGTAAATGTGCTACCTGTAGGCCCCATCATCGCCATCAGACTTCCACTACATGCTGTGAAACTGACATCCTTCAGGATTCGAGCCTTCCCCATATGCACATTGACGTCACTGATGCACAATGTGGTGTCCACAGCTACGTTTGCCATGGCCTATGCTGTAAATATGGTATTTCAAATGTGTTCCAATTGCATCGTATGATAATAATTATGCATTTATATAATCAAATCTGAATTGATTATCAGACTAAACAGAAAATCCGGCTAAAATATACAAATATAAACGTAAGCCAATCGAATGAAATATGAGTTTGTATTTTCAAATGTTTATTTCCCAAGCTAGCGTGACTTCACCAGTTTTGGAGGGTAATAGGGGTCGAAACCTTCGGGCGATTTCGTTTACGAACCCGTTACGATATCACTCTAGCGACGTCTAGAATTCAGTGAGAAATTGTCCATTTAAAAAAAAACACGACGACCTTTAAACCATATTTTGCCTCGTGACTATTATTCAAAAATAAAATAAATATAAAAAAATCTTGTCTAAAAAGATTTACTGTAATAATAATATTAAAATAATTTTTTTTTTTTTGATAAATAAAGTTCTTAGCTTTAGTTGATAATTAAAATACCAAACCAGACGACAAAGTCATTGCTCTGCAGTAAATATGTTTCGCAAAGTTTCGGTCAAAGTAATTGCGGGTAAATTGAAAAGTATTCTGATTGCTGTTTTTATATTTTGTGCGTTTTCAACAGTTCGCTGGTGTTATCAAAGGTAAATATACGTGTATAGATAATAATTGCATGAAATCGTATCATTTTTGTCTTGGAAGTGGCTCGCAAAATAGCCATGTCCATCTTGCGAGAGCAGAAGATAAATGAACAATGGTTTGATGTTTACAATTGTATGGTGCCGTAACGTATTTTTGATTATGACCCGAATTCGATAACTTCTGAGAATTATGAATATTGCTAAAGTGTCATCAGTCAACCAGAGACATAGGCGCGTCTGTGTCTCTGTGTCAACCATCCATGTACTTACTTTGTACATCGTTGCTATCTTCCAATATAGTCAGTGCACATCAACCATGTCGCTGTAAAAGCTACCTTAACTGAAAGACTATATAGTGACCTATATGTACACTCATTACACTTTTCCCCTCTTTACTTTTAGGGCTCATACCCAACAGACAGCCTTTGGCTTTCCGCATGGCCATATCCCACCCCATTCCGAAGAAAGAGAGATTCGCGCAGGCACAGGTTTGAAAGTTAATCCTCGTCGCCATTAAAGTAACACCGGTCACCCATCCAAGTACTAACACTACATCGTTGCTTTACTCCAATACAGTCACTTTAACCACATCGCTGTAAAGGCAAGCTTAACATAACAGCAAGACTGTTGTAAGTGACTTATGTACATTCACAGTTTCACTATATCGGGTATGTGTATTTTAATTTCAGGATACAGATTGAAACCCATTGTATGTTTCTTCTTGTTCTTCAGTGTGCTCAGTGTATAGCATCGCCGCACGGATCCTCGATTTAGTCCCATCGGAATGACTGTTATTAATTGGCCAGCCCCGGGGATCTAACCCACAACCTCGATGCTAGAAGTTTTGTTATTTACCAACTGAGCTAATGGGGCTAACCAGTTATAACTAGTTATATATGCCGCCATCAAAACAGTTATATATTTTTGGACATCTTATTGAATACTGCCTGGAGATAATTGGATGATAATTGACCCAGAGTAGTGATTAACTGGTCAGTGGTAATTAATCCTCGTGTGTATGTGCACCAATTAAAGTTATTAAAGAGACTAAACTTTTGTAAAACGTGACTTGTACATATTTCTATTTGGCCAGTGACTTGTACGATTTTCTTCTTGTCCAGAACATCCGGCTATAGAATTGTACAGCACTATCAGGGGAATGTATTTTAACAACACTATTACGCATGGTACTAAAAATAGTATATTTATACTAAATTTGATCTATTATCACTGTTATTCACATTCCTTGCATAATTCCGATGAACAGGGCGTTATCACTACTCAGAACTTATTTAGGCAGGGCATTATCACTACCCAGAGTCCTAGTTTTGATAACAGCCCTGGGCAATTGTTAATGGCATGAGGGGGAGGGATAATGGGTGAACAGTGCCTTGTGGTGAAAATGCAAGCTAAACTCTCTGTGCAATAATGAGCATGAACATCAAAAGGTATCGGAAGGTCTCCTGTATATTCCAAAAAGTAACATGAGTCTGAGTAGAACCTTTCAGGAGAAATTAGTTAACTCTAATAAATTGTATGTATATAGCTTGACAACTACTTCACATTTGACAGGTACCTGATCTTTAGCACGGAAGTGCTCTCAGTAATGGAGGGTTGCACTCTAGCATCAAAATAAAACATCTGGGGCATGTGTTTGCTGTGCTCCTACCTACTCGCTAAAAGTTGCAGCTACTTTAACTTTGTATTGCCTTTCAAACCTATATTTTTTTTATTTTTCATGATATGTCCATTTTTCTTTAAAATACTGAGTCGAGGCACAGCAACCAAACATATTTTTAGGATGACCTGGCCAAATATGGCGAATGAGCTTGGGCAATCTTGATGATAACAAACAATTGTATTGATACACATGGTGTACTTCATAGTAGTTGATATAATATTTGTAAAACTTTAATTAATGAGAACAGATCTTTTTAGGTCACCGGAGACTTTGTCTCAATGGACCTTTTGTCCATTATTATAAACAATTGACTTTTTCGACTTCTTCCCAACAACCGTTACCGTAATCGTAATGATATATTGTATGTCGCTTTAGTACAGACGGGTGAATCAAAACTGTGCAAACGGTCAAAGTAAAGTAAACTTTGAAAATCTTTTTCTCAATATAGGAGAAGCACTGGGAAACAAATAGTAAGATGATTATTGACATATGGGTCATTTATAAAAAATGTGAATTGCATGTCCCAGGGTCACACGGTTTTGCCCATGGAATGAGGCCTACTTTACTTAATCTATATAAGAGAAATTGACAAGAAGTTATTTTTTACGACTGAATAGATTTATGTGAATGTTTTTTGGATTATCAGATGACTGTTAAGGCCCATGGGACTCTTGTTTAAAAACATTTTATAAATTACGGTTTCCAACTATGTATGTACTCATATAATTATATTATGGTGGCATAGTTCTGTCACCAGTTATCCACTTACCTAACACGATGAGACCCTAGTTAACCACATCATTTTTTGCGAAAAATATCTAGTAAACTAACACGATGCGTTTCTAGTTGAGATAAATATCTTAACTAGAATAGATGTATGTTAGTGCCCATTACTGCCACCACTTATCTAGTTAACTATCGCGAAATAAATCTAGTTATCTAGATAACTAAAGCTTAAGTTTCCAGTTAAGATAAATATTTTAACGCGAAAAGTTGCCTATTTACTTCTCTGCAACTGCCACCACAAACTACTTAGCTAACTGAATAACTAGATAATGTTCGTGTTACAAATTATATAATATTCGGAATACTTGGTTTTTACTCATTAAATCACTAAACAGTCTCTATTCGAGTGGTTACGATTGGTTTGTAAAGTAACGGCGTTGATTAGGGAAGTTCAAATATAGTACATGTATATACATGTGTTGTCTAGTATATCTTCTAATTTTCTTAGCCAAATAGCTTGGTTTACATTGCCAGTAGTCGGTACTTATTGTTTTTGGGATATAGTTTATATTAAAGTTTATTGTTAAACATGTCTAATAGTCTGATTAGTTTGAAAAAAAAATCTCCATTTAGTAATTTGTCATTTACCAAACTACCAGACACATGTCCTGTAAATGGCCAACGCCAATTTAAAACTATCTGTCTGACAAGGTTTTTTTTATCAAAAGTACTATTAGAAAGTCTGGTTGATAAATAACGACTTAACAATAAACTGTATATTGTTTAACAATAAATATACTATAAACTATGGTAGAAATGTGTTTATTGACAAGGATGCCATCGCTGTGTATATCAACTAGATGTTATACTGATATTTTCAATTAAGTGTTTTCAAATTCTGTTATGGAGTAGTCTTGACAATAATTATATTCGTTCATATAATGTATGTAAAGGGCAATAGCTCCGCTGAAAGCTGATGAACATAAACACCCCGACAACACGCGCAATTCGACTTCATACAGATACTTCTTACCAAGTTAATGAAAATCTGAAGAGTACCTAAGTTGCAGTAGTCCGGACAAGAAAAGCCTGACATACGAACTTGCGTTCTCACATATATTACACTGTGATGCGTTTCTTTTGTTTAAAAAAGCTACATAATGTAAAAAAAAAAAAAGAAACAAAAATAACAGAATAAAACAAGATCTATAGTTTTCAAAGATCCACAACAGGTCTTGACACTAACTTTTTAAATGGATAACCAGAAGACTACCAAGGTAGTCCTGATTTCATCGAAAATAAAAGTGTAACATTATTGAGAATTAATAACAAATAATTTAAAAAGGCATATAATTGTTTATAATTAATGCCAAAAGAAATAGAAAAATCGGCACCCAAAACGATCTGTATAAATCCCCAAATAGTGTTACACCTGTATGTGTATCTTACAATGAACTTATATGGAAAGCGTTTTATTCAAATTTTAAAATAATTATTATTTATGTAAAGTCATGTTTTAATGTACTTGTTTTATCAGCCAGGTACATTTATACACGTTAATCCGTTAAGCAAAATATATCTGCTTATCGTACCTGCGATGACCACTTTATTAACTTATCTGTTCTTGTTGGAAAGCCATCAGCTTTACAATAAATCCATGCGGCTGTTATCAATTCAAAACTTCTTACTTAGGGGAGTGTTGTTAAGATCAAAAATACCCACCAAAAAGTATTGTTTTAAACATTTTTATCATTTTACTTTTAAACAGGAACAATAACAACTTCAGACAAATATGTTAAATAGCAGTGACTATGCAACTCTGTACTATATTACTATAGTGTATATCTGCGGACATGCGATGTACAAGTGTTTTTCCTGTTACACTTATATGATTGTATGAACGTGTATTTAAACTTCCCACAACGATCTGCGCTGCTTTACAACGAATCGTAACCACTCGGACTTTTCTGAGAAAAAGGGAATGCTTTATGATTTATTGAGTAAAATCCGAAGTATTCCGAATATTAAATAACTGGTAACACGAACATTATCTAGTTATCCAGTTAGCTAAGTAGATTTGTGGTGGCAGTTGTAGAGCAGTAAATGGGCATCTTTTCGCGTTAAGATATTTATCGTAACTGGAAACTTATCGTGTTAGTTAACTAGATAACTAGAAAATTTTCTAGATAAGTGGTGGCAGTAATTGGCACTAACAGTGATTTATTTTAATTATGTTATTTATCGTAATAAGAAAAGTATTGTCTTACTTAACTAGATAACTAGATAATTTTAGCAAACATTAAGTGGCTAACTAAAAACTTATCGCGTTAGTTAAGTGGATAACTGGTGGCAGAACAATGCCACCATATTATATAAATATAAGTCAGTAACCTCCCTGTTCATGTCATGATGTAATTATTTCCATCAAAGAACAGTACTTATAACATACATTTATTGTTAGTTGGCCTTTTGCTTTGTTTTCATTACAGTTTTGGTAATACATTGTTTATTCTGACGGAGTTGTCTTTATTACCGTAAACAATTTTCAAATTGTTTTTGGCTCGACTGTTCGAAGGATAAAGAGAGCTATTCTGCTCACCCGCGCGTCAGTGTCCAACCTTGGTTGAAGTTTTGTGTGCAAGTCCCAATCTCAATAACCATTGCATGTATTGACTTGAAACTAAACACAACACTCCCCAGTCATCAAACATACTACAATAACTAAGTTAAATAACTCTTGCATTAATATAATACAAAGTATTGCCCTTGTTTGACTAAGAAATTCTGGTAAAAGTTTTGCTTGCAAGTTCCATCTAGTCCATACTTCATCAACCACTCAACATATTTAATTTGATTAAACTTAACACAAGATTTCCCAGTCATTAAAAATTCTTCATTGACTAAGTCAGATAACTTTTGTATGGATAAAATGCAAATAAGTGCCCTTATTTGACTTATTTAAATTTTTACGGGCAAGTAACATCAGTTGGAACTCACAACCCTTGAATTACCAGTCAGACATATTACTGACTTAACATATAACCTGAATCAACTCCAAAGGTGTTATTTATTTTACAAAGGAGGACAATTATTTGGTACCGAGAAATCCAAATTTAACCATTTTATAGAGTGCATATATTTATGTGAAAAATACCATAAAACACACAGTTGATGCTTTAGATGTTTTAACCAGACTTGAAATCAATACATGTATATTTGGATTAAAGACTAGCTTCCAGATTGTTGAAACATTTTCCCCCATAAAAAAGGAGGATTCGACCTGATTTTTAATTTCACTAAATTTGATATTATACTACATGTACATGTATAGTATTAAAAACAAACATGTAGTGCTATGCTACAAAAGTGTATTTATTAAAATAAATTTGGGCTTTTTTTTTAAATTTAAATATTAATTTCTATTAATTTACATCATTTGATTTGGTAAATGTTTAAGTCCATTATCTCACTACAACATGATATGCTTCTGTGGTGTAACTGGCAAACACATCTACACTTTTGTAGAAATTCTGGGTTTGAATCCCAGCAGTTGCGAACAACATGAAAACAGATGGCTAAGATATGGTGAAAAAAGAAATGTCTGTTTTATTTTTTAATGAAATTATTCTCTTTTAAAAATGTATATTGTTTTATAATGTTTGCTGCTGCATGGACAAAATGCTAGTGCAATGTTTTTTATTGCATGTATTTACCAATATTAATAAAGTTTTATTTCGGCTGCTAATATTTTCAATTCAACTTTTATATTTTAAGTTTAATAGAGCATCATGGTTTTTGCGGCTATGTGTTGTTTCCTTGAGCAAGACACCTTTTCCGCATATGATTTGTACTGGTTCTGCCTAGGAAAACTTCAAGCGTGATTTGTCTAAGTTCATAATCGAAGTAAAATAAATAAGTTTAAACTAACTTATGCTTACTCTTTCTGACTGCTTTTAAGTGCCTTGCATTCGAAAAGTTTATTTTCCATGGACTGCAGTTTATAATCATACATGGTCTTTATTTATTTTTGTCTATATTGTTTGTCTTGTTTAGTATTACAACCAGATTGTGGAAGTGTCTGGACAATAACTGAAGGGAACCTATGTTTCATAAATATTTGGATGCCTCAGCTGCTAATTTGGGAACTTAAGTAAATGTATTGGTTTATGTATGCAGTCATGCATAATGCTATTGTTTTTTCTTGGTACATAGGAGATGAAGGTTCAAATTACTGCCATGTCCAGAGACTTCTCTTAAAATTTTAGTCTAGTCCTGTGTCCTTGACGTTTCTAACATTTGTCCAGAAATATACATTTGGTTAAGTCATATTTAGACATATAAACTGCAAGAAATCTATTTATGCTTAATACAGTATGACTGTCTGGTGTTTAGAATTATACAAATGGTTCCTTCTGTGGCAGAGTTGTCCATAGTGTTGTTGTCAAATAACCTCTTACTTCTCACTGCCGACGTTGTCGGATCAATCCTCGCTCCGGTAGTCTTAAACATTTTGTGAGAAATTTAAAGTTACTTATAGAAGGACGGTGGCTGTACTAAGATTGGTTCCTATGTCTACTAGATCTGTTTTGAAATTGTTTTGAAACCCCAGTATAAATACATACTGGCTATATGCACAGTGTAAACTATAGTATAGACATGTATTATGTTTATGCAATAAGACAAGAAAAACATGCAGCCATTGCAGACTCGAACTCGGGATCTTTCACTTACAGGACAAGTGCTCTACCGACAGAGCTAACCAGACTGTTGACATATGTTTCTATCCTAACAGTTTAGGTACACAGTGTGACATTTATATTATGAAAGAAACATTAATAACAAGAATAACCCACGTCAAAGGGTTCTGAAAAATGTTTTGACCAGCATCCACTTATGTACCTTGATTAAATAAGGCGTGAATGGACAGCTCTTTTATTATTTGGATATCCTTTCTGCTGTCTATAACTCGGGAGACGCAAAATAAAAAAAAAATAAAAGGCTCCCAGAGATGTGAAATATATCACACTACCATTTATGATAATAATAACGTTTGCTTTTGTTTTTAAACCAACATAATACATATTAAATATATAATTGAAACAACTGCAAAGTTATCCTAACCAAATAATACTATAAAGTTTAATTAGTTTTTGTTTGTTTCCTATACTAATAAAATTGAAGTTGGCCCCAAGAGAGGCAATGCCTTAGTTCATATTATCTTCATATGGTTATACGTCCTAGGGCCGGTTTCTCTAAACATCTCAAACTGAGATTTTCCTCAACTAAAATTTCACAATTTCTGTTAATCCTTTCTCCAAAACATTACACATCATAATTAATATAGGAACACATCTTTCCTCACTGGTAAAGGATAGTAAGTAAAATTATCAGTGTAAATGATGTAATAGCATTTCAAAAATTTGAGTTGAGGAAAATCTCAAGTTGAGATGTTTAGGGTAAGTTTGATTTGATTCGTAAACATGAGTATAATTCAACTTCAATATTGCCCAGTGTCATTTTAAGAAATATGTCGTAAAAGTGTTGGTAGCCAGAAATGTTGAGTCTCAAAATTGAAAATGTGTCCATTTTTTGGCTTTTATGTTTATAGATGAGGAAGCACATCAGGATATTTCAAATTTTAAAATTGGCTACAAAATGTCATTTTTACCCAAATATATACCATGCTTATATTTACTCATTGATCCAATTGGCAAAAGGATGGTTATATATACACGCTAAAATTATATGGAAACTGAGTTTCCTAACTTGGTCTACACGACTAGATTAGATTAATATAAATTTCCTGCTTAAAATGGCAACATATTTTGTGACGTATTAAGTGAGTCATGTGCTTTCATATTTATTTCAATTTGCCAAATAACGATATGAAGGTCGTCGAGCAGTAGTTAAGAGCTGTCTACAAAACTACATGTCCAATAGGAATAGCATTCAAATGACACATCCATAACAAAAACATAAAAAATACATACCGTATTATACACTTACAATGGAGCCCCTTACAACAAAAAAGAAAAATGATAAAGAAGAAATAACTATATGGATACAACCAAGAGCAAATCGCTTGTTGGGATCTTTGGCCTGATTCACTGATGCAGCCAATCTCACTCTTTTCCCTGTCGAATCATCAAAACACGAGACAATATAAGCGAAAATAGTCCAACCAAACTAACATCTTACAGGTGAGACAGTTTCCACTATGAATGGTGTCAAATACAAAAATGCTCATATAAATATATATAAACAAGTCACGTTTTATGCAGATAAATTCGATGGCTTTGCATAAGCCAGAGTAGAATGCGATTAAAGATTAAAGATGATTGCTATAGTTGTTGTCATTTGTTTAAAATAAATTTATGTCTGTTTAGGCAATATCAGATATAAACCTGAAAGTACTGATAGCTGGTATCTAATAAGTATTCATACGTACGTCTTCTTAACTTGATTGATAGTATTGTAGCGTTTGGTTTATTTTATGCAACATATTTTTTAAATGGCATAAAACAATGTCCACAGTTTATTTTTATTGTGTGGTTTGTTTCTGCTAGCTTATATTAAATAAACGACAAAATGAAATTCGAGGAATAAAATGTAGTCCGTATCGCGTATGATCATTTTGGCGGTGATCAACGTACACTTCACGACGACATCAGCAGGGCTATACCTTTGGCACAAAACCCGGTTACATTGTAAGGTACTGTACAACAAATTGTATTTCCTCATCAACAATATACCCATACATTTTTTGTTATACCACAATGGATATATGACACAATATCATGTCAAAAGATGAAAAGTGTCCATGTTCATATCGTATTCCAATGTACAATATGTCAAGTTTCCTTGGTGATAGAAATAAACGTATAGATGTTTTCCATTTTTTAAGCTAAAATCATATTCTGTCTATTTTTAACAAGATACACATTTTGTCAGCAAAGACGAGAATTATATACGCGCGCAATGGTGTTATGAATGTATTTTTAATAATTTTAACAGCCAGTCTAGGGGTGTTGCAATTCTATTTAATAAAAAAATTGAAAACTGAAGGTGATATAGATGGTAATTAACTGATTTTAAAGATAACAACTAATATGGAAATTATACAATCTTAGCAGGAGACTTTAACCTAGTTCTCAATCCCCAAATAAAAACACATAATTATGTAAATATCAATAATCCTAAAGTTAGGGAAAATGTTTTAAGTATTATTAATGAATGTAATTTGACACACTGCTGGAGAGAACTTAACTTTGATAAGAGATATTTTACTTGGAGACGCTTAAATACAATAAAATGGCCAGATTGGATTTTTTCTGATTTTGGAGCATTTACCTACTGACATTGAGGTTAGTAATATTTTACCGGGGTATCGAACATATCATTCAATAATCATTTTAACATTTACATTTGGAAAATTTAAAAAGGACGTGGAAATTTAATAACTCGCTTTTAAAAGATAAAATTTATGTAGACGAAATTAAAAAAGTAATTGTTAATACAAAACTTCAATACACAATAAGAGATCAAAATTTAAATGTACAAATTTGTGACTTACCTTGTAAAAATGTGATGCTAGATATTAACGATCAACTTTTTTTTTAAATGTTACTATTGAAAATAAATCCGGGGGAAAACAATATCATTATTATCTTTTCTTAAAAATCAAGAAGATCAAACTGAGTCTAAACTTCTAGAAGAAATTGAAAGACTTGAAAACTATTAGATAATAACTAAAAAACAGTATGTTTGAATTAAGACCAAAAAAAAGAGGGCAGTTAAGACAAGATCAATAGCTAAATGGTTAGATGAAGGAGTAGGTTACAAATTATTTTTGTAATCTAGAAAATAGAAACTTTGTAAGTAAATGTATACCTTCGCTAATATCAAATGATGGCAAAGTTTTAAAAAAAAAACAGAATTAATTTTGAAGAAGCAAGGATTTTTTATCAATCATTATATGCCCACAATCTTACAAATATCAATTTGAATACATTGTTTAAAGATTTTCATAAACTTACCCAAGAACAACAATTCAAATTAGAAGGCCCTCTTGAATTACCAGAACTATTGCTTTGTTTAAAAAGGGCAAAAATCTTTAAAGTCCTGGCTTTAGTGGTTTTACAATGGAATTCTATAAATTCTTTTAGATTGATATAGATGTTTTCCCCTTGAGGTCCATAAACTACGATTTATTGAAAGGAGAACTTTCAATTACACAAAACGAAGGTATTGTTACATGTTTTCCCAAAGCTAATAAAGACAGAGAGTTTTTAAAAAATTGGAAGCCTATTTCTTTATTTAATTGTTCTTATAAATTAGTTTCTACACAGCAACTAAAAAAGGTACTACCAAGTATTATAAAATGATGATCAGACAGGATTTTTGGAAGGAAGATATATTGGCAAAAACACTCGCATTATCTTTGATCTCTTTTATTACATAGAAAAAAATGATATACCAGGGTTATTGGTCATTGTTGATTTCGAAAAAGCATTTGATACTATCTCATGGTCGTTTATTGAGAAGGTTTTAACGTTTTCATAGTTTTAAAAAATGGATTAAATTATTTTATACAAATATTAAATCATGCTTATCAGTAAATGGTCATCCGTCAGATTGGTTCTCTATTTACCGAGGTTGCCGACAAGGTGATCCACTCTCCCTATATATCTTTCTCTTCTGTGTGGAAATATTGGCTGTACTGGTCAGGACCATTAAAAACATAAAAGATGTTCAAGTAGACGACACTGAATACATTATTTCACAATATGCGGATGACACCTCACTTATAGCAGATGGTACAGAATCGTCTTTAAACATGCTCTTAAAGTTTTAAAAGTTTATGCTGAAATCTCAGGTCTTAAAGTTAATGTTGAAAAAAAATAAAATTATATGGTTTGGGAAAAAGACAGGTTCAAATGTTAAATTATGTACGGCAGTAGAATAAAATTGGGATCAGGGAGATTTTATAGTCCTTGCATTTACTAAGTGTACTAATTTAGACAGTATGATCAAATTAAATTATGAAAAAAGAATTATTGAAATGAACTTATTGTTACGTTTATGGTCCAAAAGAATACTCACTCCTTTTAGAAAGATAACGGTTTTAAAAAGTTTAGCATTACCGAAACTTAATCATTTATTTTCTTCATTACCAAATCCGCCTGAAGATCAAGTTAAGCTGTTACAAAATATGTGCTTTGATTTTCTATGGAACAATTACCCAGACAAAATAAAAAGAAATGTTGTCACTCAAAGCTACGAATATGGAGGGGTGGGGGGGGGGGGGGGGGGGGGGGGGGCTTAAAATGATTAATATTAAACAGTTCATATGTTCTTTGAAACTAACTTGGATAAGACGACTTTTATTTGATGGAAAAATGTACAAAAATCCATGAAAAACAATGTATCCCTTTACCACAAAGATGTTAATTTTTGGTAATGATTTTATGAACAATAATTTACATAAAATAGGCAATCTGTTTTGGAAAGATGTTTATGAAAGTCTTAATTTATTAATATCTGCTACAAAACCATTGTCATGGAAACAATTTTTTACTCAACCTCTATGGTACAACAATAACCTTAAGATAGGAAGGTCAAGTGTTTTTTTACAAAAGAAGGTATGATAAAGGCATAATAATGATCACTGATCTGATAAATGAAAACGGTAATCTTCTGTCCTTTAGATCATTTTAAGAATTTTTTTTCTGTTAATTCAAATTTTATAGAATATGAAGGTATGATTGCCGCGATACGTACTTACCTTCAAACTCTAGTTTACTCACCTAGCAATAAAGTCAGCCCGCTTATAGTTTCTGTTATAACGAGTACAAAGAAAGGTTGTCGTGTTATTTATGATGTACTTAATAGGTTAAGTGTATTACCAACATCCATTTCAAAATGGAATCAATACGGACTAAATATAGATAGGGAATGGAATAAATGATTTAAAATACCATTAAGTTACACTAAAGACACCAAGCTACAAAGGCTTCAGGTCAAAATAAATCACAAAATTACTGCTACAAAGTGTTTATTGACATAAATGAAGATAAAAAACGATAATTCTTGCATTTTTGGTAAACAGCATATAGAAAGTATTACGCATCTGTTTTGGGAGTGTAAATATGCAAAAACATTTTGGGCTAATTTTGAAACTCTATGCACTGACAAAAAAATATATAAACGTTCAACCAATATGGTCTGTGAAAGATATTATCTTTGGGTCAATAAATTATGGCAGTGTACTAAATAAATTAATACTACATGCAAAATATTACATTGATAAGTGCAAGTTAGATGGAAGACAGCCAGTTATCCACAATTACAAACCACAAATAAAATATTTATACAAAATTGAAAAATTAAATGCAAAAAAAAAAAATAATACATTAGTAAAATTTGAAAAATACTGGAATGCATATGAATCTTTATTGTAGTAATATTTTTACTTAATTGAATTCCTTTTGCTTGTTTGCTTTGGTTTTTAAAAAAATAAAATTAACAGGGTCAACTGTTACTTGTAATTGTTGCCTAGACCAACCATCAATTAAATGAAATATGTTCAAACAAACTGCCAAATGTGTTCCCTGTTGTTTCTCTTTTCCTTTTTTTTTTTTTGTACTCACAGAAATATTTTGCCTTTTTTTTATTGCTATTTTTGTACTGTATTTTTTTTATTATATAATTTGTATTGTTAAACCGTTTGGAATACCTGGTAGAAATAAAATCTGGTATAATAATTCTTTTATATGTGATATTAAAGGCCGGGTTTTCGGGGGAAAATGTCTTTACTTTTACATGGTGAAAGCCAAAATGTATGAATTGAAAGGATCTCTGTAATAATTTTTGTTTGTTTTGATCATTTATTCTTAATATAATTATATCTTATTCTTCTTGCTACTTCTGTCTTTTGATTAATTTAGAACTATTTCATGAAAAAAAAAATGTTAAAATCATTCATCCTGGTGGAGATCTTCTATATAATTGTAATATACATAATTGTAAAATATATATAAAAACATGCATGTCACATTGGTGTACTATGCCGCAGACATATGTTATGATACCCCACCCAGTCACATTACACTGACACCGGGCAGATTAGACCTAAAACGATCCTCTAAATGTTGAGCGCCAAGCGTGGATTCTTACATTAGCATTGCTCAAGACTTTGATATGACTCGATCGGGTATCGATCCCACGACCTTTCGCATGCGAGATGGACGCTTTACAACCTAGACAACATCTGCGGTTTACGCTTCAATATAAAATGCAGTTAAATAACTGTCACATATCAATTATAAAACAGAAGTGCCATATGATGCGAAAGTCAAAGATGTGTCCTTACATTTGTTATAAATGCCAAAGGTATTATGACCCCTGGTGTGACCCCTGGTGATTTTTATTATGTCTATTTGTTTTGTAACCGCCTTGTTCATATTATTGGTTAAAACGTGTCGTTGCGGCTATGGGGTTTAACGCCATTTTTAACACATTTCAGTTTATATATGGCATATCCAGTTTTTATTGGTGGAAGAAGACCCAGAATATAACTGAGTAGAACCATCGTCCTTCTGCAAGTAACTTGCAGTTCTCATATAACGTTTTTGGAGTCAGCAGGACTCGAACCTACGACCTTAGCGGTGACAGGTAAGTGATCCTACAGACTCTGAATGTGTTAATTCTATGTATTTGTCAACAGCTAATTTTAAAGATAAATTGTTTAAGCTAAACATCTAGAAATATAAGTGAAAACTGGTACGACAACGTCTCTCTCGATGACTGTTGCAAACGTCTTTTATTCACTGAATCCGAATGGGTAGATTTTGAAGTGAAATCATTGTTTAAGAATTTCAGTATGCGAAGTGTTTAACAAAACTAACTTTAATATAATTTATGGAGGGAAGCCAAAATTAGCGAGCACGTGTGGTATGTAAATAGCGCACCAGAAACGATGGTTATCTACACGACATAAACAATAACTGTTCTCATCAAGTTGTTTTGGGGTATAATACTGATTATGGTTTGGGAGCTCTTTGTCCAGTGGAGCTCATGGTCCCGTGAAAGGCATTGAACCGAGGATCGGGCAGTCGTTGGTTCGATCTTCTGTCACGGCAATGTGTAGTGGCCTTGATTGAGTAAGACATTGCATCCACATATGCTTAGTATTTATTCTATCCAGGATAGCAGCGGAGTAGCTGCTTGTACGCTATACGCAACTGCGTATTGAAAATCTGGGAATATTACTGACAAAAGTAAAGTATCCATTAGTTGACCATAGCAGAAAAAAGTCGCATATAAATAAATAAAATGTAATATTGAAATTTCTTAAAATAACCATTATCGTCCTTTTCTTTCAATACTTAAGGGTCCTCCGCGGCCGAGTGGTCTAAGGCGCAGTCTCAAGATCACTTACCTCACACCACTGAGGTAGTAGGTTTGAGTCCCGCTCGCTCCAAAATCTTTATATGTGAAAGTTTGCCAGTTACTTACGGAAGGACGGTTGTTCTACTCAGGTTAATTCTGAGGTCTTCCTCCACCAATAAAACTGTATATGTTATATATAACCTGAAAAATATTGAAAATGGCGTTTTAAACTCCCATTGAGAAATAAATTATTTCAATACATAAATACATTTACTCACTTTCTAGTTAATTCCCGTGACACTTTAATCAGTAAAGTTCCTTTAAAGGCTACTGTTAAACGACTACCTCACGGTTTAAACATTCAAACACATGATAAGGTATGCTAAACATACGGTGTGTTCCAAATAGAAAATTATGTTAAAAAGATTTTTGTCCACTTAAAAACTTTCACAAACGTAACTTAAGACGCAACATAACAATAATACCCGTATAATAAAAACACGAAATATATTTTGAAAACGATGTCAGTACACCATAAGCAAAGCTTTACATTAACTTACTAACTATCAAGTGTTCCTTCGTTTTGCTTCTCATTCTACTAAGTGGTATTTTCATATTAAAAGGACACATGATACTTTTTTTTTAAATTGAAAACCACATGTCTTCATGCTACAATCATATTATACTAGTATACATGATGCAATAAAATGTTCATGTATTTACAGAACGGGTCAGCCTTTGTTTTGTTATATTCTATATAAAACATCTTTAGGAGAGCGCTAAGTTTGGACTTTGAGTTAGTCTATTTAATATCAGTCGAAAGTGCAAGACGAACGTGTTTGAATAAATATAATTAAATATTTTTAAAAAACGAAACTATATATATCCACGTGCAAATGTAATTGACCTGACACGGGTTGTCAATCAAACAAGCCGATAACCAAATCAGCGATCGATATTGATTAATATGCCGCCATTTTCCTTAGACAAACCAACGGTCTTTAAGTCACAGTAAACACTACACTGTATTACATTGTATTTACTTGGAAAAACAACGTCACGTGGTGAGTGCGCGGAGTGATGGTAGCTCTCTTGTCAATTGGCTTTGACACTGGTATTAAGTGATTCAATCTGAAGATCCCTTATCTATTACCTCTAGGATTTTGAGTTCGAATCCTGCTCTGTCAAATAAACCTTGTGTGAGAAAGCTTGCCCTTTACCTTCGAAAAAACGGTGCTTTTGCACAGATTTTATTCTAAGGTTAAATGTGTAATTTTCAAAAAGAAACAAAATATACATGATAAATAAAATATACCGGATAGTGGTGAAATAATAGCATTTCCTCACTATACTTTAAGGCCTGGAAGTACATACACTCTCTCCTCAGGTTGCCCCTCCCCCCCCCCCCCCCTCCCCCACACCATAATTGAAACGCTCATACGCCCATGAACTCATAATAAATTTAGATATGTGGTCTCATTCCCCGTCTACACCAGTGTACTAAATTATCAGTGTATGTATATAGTCTAGGATTGGTGTACTGAATATCCATCACGCACATAAAACGAACCTGAATAAACTAAAATATATGCGTGTCTATTTGTTGTAAGTGGTTATATAAAAATGGTGAAATACGATAGTGGCAGGTGCGTCTTATCCGTTGGGGATTTTACTTTGATAGTTTGTTTTTTTTAAAAGTTGTAATCCATATTGAAAATTTTGAAATTTGATGAATCCATATACAAATACCTATATACGAGAGTTGTCCGAAAACAGCGCATAAAAGGTTTAAATCGGGCAAATTGAATGACAGTGAAATCTAAAAACTTAATATTTCGATAGTGTAGTCATTTATCATTAAAACTTGAAACTGTCAGTAATGTATACATAAAACTGTGCATTTCACAGACAATGATGAAGAGCAGAAATTTGATTTTGATTTGAAATAATAACTTGAAACGGGGAGATGGTTAATGTCTCACTACACAGTTGTGCCCTCTTTTTTCTCCACGGTAACATGATCCTTGCGCTTATAAAACTCCTATGTAATTTGGTTTAAAATAGTTTCAAAATGGTTTCTTGCTGCGGATGAGAAGAGTAAAGGGTGAAATAGCATAGCATAAACTGCAATAAGACATCACTGGTGTTAAAAAGTACCTTGCATAGAATTTTAACAGAAGCATGTATTTATGAGCATTTTAGGTGTCGTTGCACTGTCTTTAAAAACTAAGCTGGTCAACCTACCAGTTATTGTGCATTTCTACGAAACATTCCTACAACGATTTATAAACAAGTCCTTGATTCCTAGTATGACATTTTTTTTTAAAACATTCTATATGGAAATATTTTCAAAATTGAATTGTGTAGCGAGACCTGAAGGGCTAATCGGAATCCTCTCCCTAATCGGCTTCATTCGGCTACGTAAGTACACATTTATCAACATCACAATCACAACATACATTATCACCACCACCTGCACCATCACTACCAACACCATCACCACCACCATCATCACAACCACCTGTACCATCACCAAAATCACCATCACCATCACAACAACCACCATCACCACCACCTGCACCATCACCACCACCACCACACCACCACCATAATCATCACCATCACCACAACCACCATCACCACCACCTGCACCATCACCACCACCACCACACCACCACCATAATCATCACCATCACCACAACCACCATCACCACCACCTGTACCATCACCACCACCACCATAATCATCACCATCACCACAACCACCATCACCACCACCTGCATCATCACAACAACCACCATCACAACCACCATCACCACCAACACCACCACCACCACCATAATCATCACCATCACCACCACCACCACCACCACCATAATCATCACCATCACCACCACCACCATCATCACCACCATCACCACCACCACCATCACCAACAACACCATCACCACCACTACCACCATCACCACCACCATCACCACCACTACCACCACCACCACCACCATAATCCCCATCACCACCACCATCACTATCACCACCACTATCACCAACACCATCACCATAATCATCACCACTACCACCACAACCACCATCATCATCACCATCACCATCATCACCACCATCACCACCACCACCACCATCATCATCATCACCACCACCACCACCACCACCACCATCATCATCATCACCACCACCACCGCCACCATCATCATCATCACCACCACCATCACCACCATCACCACCACCATCACCACCATCATCACATCACCACCATCACCATCACTATCACCACCACCATCACCATCACCACCAACATCACCATCACCACCAATATTACCACCACCATCACCACCACCTTCATCACGACCATCACCAACACCATCACCATCATCACCACCACCACCACCATCACGATCACCACCATCATCATCACCACCATCACCACCAACATCACATCAACACCATCACCACCACCATCACCACCATCACCATCACCACCAACATCACAATCACCACCAACATCACCATCACCACCACCACCATCATCACCTCCATCACCATCACCACCACCATCACCATCACCACCATCATCACCTCCATCACCACCACCACCACCATCACAATCACCATTACCATCGCCACCACCATCACCATCACCATCACCACCATCACCATCATCACCATCATCACCTCCATCACCACCACCACCACCATCACCACCATCACCATCATCATTATCACCTCAATCACCACCATCACCACCATCATCACCATCACCACCACCACATAACCATCACCATTACTACCATCACCACCATCATCACCTCCATCACCATCACCACCATCATCACCCCCATCAGCACCACCACCACCACCATCATCACCATCACAATCACCACCACCATCATCACCTCCATCATCACCACCACCACCATCACCACCATCACAATCACCATTACAATCGTCACCACCATTACCATCACCATCACCACCATCACCATCATCACCACCGTCACCATCACCACCAATTTTTACGCTTAATGTTATTTTTTGTGATCATTTTCTCTTTTTAGCCCATTTCAAAATATCGATATAAAAATTTCGCCACCGATGGAAAACTTACTTCTTCATCTTTCTACATAATATTTCTGTTTTTATTGTGTGTTATTTAAACGTATTTGTTAGATCAAGACTACTGTACCGTTTTTTTATTAAAAAACGTTTTTGTGAAAATTTCAACATATTTCGTTTTCAATCCGTAATAATTTAAATTCAGAAGAAAAATATTAACTAATTGTTAATTGGAATAAGTTTTCGTTTTTAGCAGTTTTTGTTTGGTAACAAAATTATTTAATTCAGACAAGATTCGAAGAGTTATTAAAGAAATACTAAAAGTGCCGTGTACATTTCTATATAAAAGTGCCGTGTATAATTTCTATACTTGATAACGATTGACTTTTAAAATGAGTCTGCTTGAAACAGCTTTTGACAGCTTTGGAGGTTTCTGGCAACGTGTTAGTCTAGGACCATGTCCAACTTCATTCCATAATCGTATGTACCCGGAATAAATTTTGGATTATAATTCAAAACAAAGATATATTTACAGTTTTTTATGCTTATAGGCAGACTAGTGCAGCGGTTATCATTGTCGATTTCGGATCGTTAGGACTGGTGTTCAATCCCAGTTGGCATCTAACCTTTTTTATTTATTAGATCTTATTTACACAATATTGTCAGTTATTTATGTTTATGTTTTGCCTTTTGCAAATGAAGTATTGTGATGATGTGTAAATAATAAAAGAGAAGACTATAGTAGATGTTTTACTTAAGGGAACACTATTTGGTACTTTCAGGGAACTACACTGTATGTTTAAAACTTTTGGAGATCTAGGGAACAGTGGAAATACTTTTAGAGATCTGGAAAACATGGACAAAATACTTTTGGGGAACTTTGGCAAATACTTTTGGAGATCTGGGGAACAATAGGCATTACTTTAAGAGATCCCCACCCTCTGATAGGGCCTCATCACTATTACTATCACTATCCGACTATCTCTAATTCGCCTATGGTTAAATACGTTGATAAAGATTAGTTTTTTGTCATTGTAATTGGTGTTAGTGATATTGATAGTGACTATCAATATTACTGTCACCATTTACAATGACAAAAAATAATTTAAATCTTAGTATTAAACAATGGGTATGACTAAACACCGGAAAGGGGCCCTTTCCGCGGAAAGGGCTTTTCTAAACGGAAAGGGCCTACAAAACACACATTTTTAGTTCAATTCTCATAAAATCGTCTTTTATTCATTTATAAACATGTTTTACGATATATCTGGGAGTTTTATAAATTTAAGTTGTATTTTAAAGATTTTGTAACAATAAAACGAATTATGACCCAAAAACGGCTCTGCGGAAAGGGCTTTTCTACACGGAAAGGGCCTACAAAACACACATTTTTGGTGCAAATCATATAAAATCGACTTTTAATCGTTTATAAACATGTTTTACGATATATCTGGCAGTTTTATAAATAAGGTTGTATTCTAAAGATTTTATAACAATAAAACGAATTATGACCAAAAAACGGCTCTGCGGAAAGGGCTTTTCTACACGGAAAGGGCCTACAAAACACACATTTTTGGTGCAAATCATATAAAATCGACTTTTAATCTTTTATAAACATGTTTTACGATATATCTGGGAGTTTCATAAATTTAAGTTGTATTTTAAAGATTTTATAACAATAAAACGAATAATAAGGACTCAAAACGGCTCTGCGGAAAGGGCTTTTCTACACGGAAAGGGCCTACAAAACACACATTTTTGGTGCAAATCATATAAAATCGTCTTTTATTCATTTATAAACATGTTTTACGATATATCTGGGAGTTCCATAAATTTAAGTTGTATTTTAAAGATTTTATAATAATAAAACGAATAATAATGACTCAAAACGGCTCTGCGGAAAGGGCTTTTCTACACGGAAAGGGCCTACAAAACACACATTTTTGGTCATATAAAATCGTCTTTTAATCATTTATAAACATGTTTTACGATATATCTGGGAGTTTCATTAATTTAAGTTGTATTTTAAAGATTTTATAACAATAAAACGAATAATAATGACTAAAAACGGCTCTGCGGAAAGGGCTTTTCTACACGGAAAGGGCCTACAAAACACACATTTTTGGTGCAAATCATATAAAATTGTCTTTTATTCATTTATAAACATTTTTACGATATATCTGGGAGTTTTATTATAAATTTAAGTTGTATTTTAAAGATTTTATAACAATAAAATAAATAATAATGACTCAAAACGGCTCTGCAATAAATATTACATAGATATTATGTAAGAGTGTTTAGTTACAGATGGATAAATAAGAATGCCATTTTTTTATATATGTATACTTTTGTCAGATCATAAAAAAACAACACTTTATCCATCTGTATCCAGGCCACACCACGTGGAGGCGCTCTTATCATGGCCCGCCCGTCATCCATTTTATTTACATATTTACAGTTCGTAGCAGTTTGTAGAGACTACAGCCAGCGTGTACTCCAAAGATCACCCATTACTGACTGTAGAATCAGAGTCGTCGCTTGGTACTTGGGGCTTTTGACGGTGTGTGTGAGCGTTATGACAATGGCACGTATGTTGTGTACATTGTAAATTTAGCGTCTAAATAAACAATACAGAAACCCTACTTCGTTTGTATGTACACTTGTGTAAAATTTAATAAAATAGAAAAATAGAATTGAATTGTGAACTGTAAGCCATTCGCACGTGTTTTTATTATGACAATGGCACGTATGTTGTGTACACTGTAAATAGAGAGAGAGAGAGACTTACCTCACAGTAGATGCAACTTGTCTTGCAATTTTCAGAGCAAACGGAACAAGGATACGTTTTAACCATTTTGATAATAATGACATTATCAAAAATTATCAGAGTTATATATTCATCTAAATTATTGAGGAATTTGATATAGCAAACTTTCATAACGTTAATTGCATGCCGACTAACCAGGTGCGATAATCCAATAAACAATAAAAAGAAGTTGATAATGACAAAACACAAGGTGTGAAAACGACATGGTATCTTAAAGGATACCGGGGCTTTAATTATATTTTGTCACAACCAATCAACAGGATAAAGAGAGTTAATCCCTCTCGCTGTTTTAATAATCAACAAACACCATTATATAATTAGTGATTGAACTTTATGTACCATAATTAAAACAATATATTGATTTATTATAACATTGATTTATTTACAAAATATTAAATATTTTTTATTTATACACATGTATTTAAACAACATATTCTACAAAGTCATGCTAAAGCAACGGTGAATGCTATATCTGAGCACTTCGAGATCACCTTCCTTGTACCCGGGATGAACCATGTCTCTGTCGTAATGTCTAGGCTATTTCATTTTCTTTTCTATATTCACATAATCATCACCGAATTTTTTATAGGCGAATGAGTTGAAGACGAAGCTTCCATCCGGAACCGGAAGTTCATTAAAGCGTATAATTTCCTGCAAATTTTAAAAGAAAGAAGATTTCGATTTAAAGATTGTAAATTTCCAGTATTTAAAAAAGGTATGGTGCTTCAGCTCTTTTTATGGTATTTAATATTTACAAAATGCACTACAAATAATCACTTTTAATGAATGACATCGATGTTGTTGGACTTAAATCGGAAATAATTTAAGTTTTCGCGATATGTTGAGTGGTCATTTTCAATGTTTGAACCTTTAGGCTAATAGGCCAATACGGCAAACAGTTGAAACTGAAATTGATTGTAAATTGATATTTCAATTTCTCCCAATCATGGTTGTTAGGCACGTAGTATGGACTTACTCGTACCCTATCATGCGTTGTATTGCCAGTATTGTTTATGACTGCTTTTGGATAGTTTAATATATATATATATACATAGTACCCCGATATACCTACTACCGGGAATGCCAGTAAAAATACAATCTGGGAAGACATGCACAAAGCTCTACTTCCGGTTAGCGTCAACGTTTGTTTGCATTTCGTATCGGCAACTGTTTATTACTCAGTATACTTGTGTAACCTTATTACTGTTTAATATTGATTCCATTCTTTACATGGTTGAAAAAAATTGGACTCGCGGTATTAGGTATGACCAGTATATATTTAAGGTATAAAAATGAGCAGGTTTTATCTGCTAGATCTTGTGAACCCAACTAGCCCAGCTCAAATTGTACAAGCCCCAGCACTCGTCCAATTGTATTAACGAGAAATTTGGCAGGGGGAGAATAGATTTACAGAACTATGGTAATAAAACCGAGCACAGTTGACATTTTTAAAACAAACTGATTTTGTTAGGCTTATCCTTAGTCTAAGGATATTAACATTTCTAGTTTAAAGTTTTAAAATTCAAATGTTGATAATTATCATTTTTGTCATCTTCATAGGCTTAGTCCATTCAAAATTTGGTGAAATAAGGTGAGTGACTTCGGCCAAATAAAAACTAATCAGATTTTATCTTAGAAGTTAAATTATACTTAACCCATCAAGGTAGGTATGTAGTGGATTTTAGTGAAAGGTTTGATATCTTCCAACAAAAATTTTGAAAGATCCTGAAGAATTTTAGAAATTCGCATTGTGTATTTCATTTTCACCCAAATCTACTTTATTTTTCAACTTCATTTTGCACATAAATTTAAAATCTGAAATTTTTCCAGCTCTGGCCACAGCATTTGTTGCATTAAATAAGTTAATGGATTAATAAAGAAATGGGTCCACTGCTTGTACTAGTTAGCTCGAGAACAAATTATTTTTTTTTAAGATTAGTTCTAATGGATCTAGCTGAAGTAAAGATACAAGGTCTGTTTTTTTCTTTTTTTTTGCATAATAAGGGGATAAAAAATGGATATGGAGTATTATTGTAATATCAGATAATTATTGATTAGAACATATACTTAACAGTGTTACACTTTATTTTCCCGTTTGCTAAAGCCTTAAATAGATTCCCAATTTCCTCTTAATTGATCTGGGTTTTTTCCCAATCTTGAAGGCGAAGGTACTTCCAAATTTCCAGAGAAAAGGGCTCTGCTGTCGGTATTATGCTGTCTTGTCATTTTAGATATGAGTCTAAAGATTTATTTCTGTGGGAGTATTCAAGCTGGTCGCCAAGATGCAGAACTTTATGGTCGACTTATCAAACAACTGCAGAGCTATGGCACAGTTTTGACAGAACTTGTTGGATCAAAACAACTTGAGGAAAGTAAGCACAGCAGAAACATATATACTGGTACCCTGAGACATGTTGAAAATGATGTATTAAAGCCCATTCAAACAAATTATTTTAAGAGCAGCAATGACTTTCATTATATTATAAGTGATGGACATCTCTGGACTTGGACTTGGAAGCTTTAACAGGAATATCTGAACTAATTGAAAACAGATATACCATATCAGGGCTTCTAAAATTCCAAAATGCAAATCAGTCTAGGGTTTTTATTGCTGTAAGAATCACACGTTTTCCTTTTAAAACCACTCTACATTATGCCCATGTATATATATATACCAATACCCCACCCACCGCGCAATTTTATCAGTTTATTTTTCATGCTATCTGTGTTTAATTTGATGAAACTTTTCTAACTCTGTACATTTTTATTACAAACATCATGTATCTTCATTTGAATGAACCAGTTTCAATCAATTTCACGCAAAAAAATAGATTCTGGATGTAAACTGGAAGTATCGTGTATACCGGATATAGCCTCAGTTTGTTTCAAGTCGATGCCACATTCAGTGCTTAGAACATTGTCAGAAGCACTTTTTATGGAATGTGACATTTAAACAGACTATCAAATAGCAGTATTATTCTCCCTTAACTGTATAAATTATGAATATATGTAAATTGGCATACTACCAGTTCAACTCTATCTGCTATCATATTAATATCAATTCATTAAAAAAAACATGTCATCAAGTGTGGGCTAACATCAAAGGGATATTGTATGGGTGAAACGAACATGATTTCAAGTCCTTGAAAGTGACATGTTTATGTTGTTTCTTTTGAAAATTGAAGCATGTTGGATTGCGAAGTTTGTATATGGAGTAAATATATCAAATTAATGGATATATAAACGGTATGGAAATTTTATATTAATTATTTAGTTCAAGTTACGTTGATGATGCACAGATCTGTATATAGTTTGTGGACAACTATTTTTCCAAATGTTATGACTAAAGCAAACAGTTCGGGTCCCACATCAAAATAAAATCGGTCCAGGTTTGATCACTTTCCTTAATTAATGTCATTAATATTATAATAAAATTATTGTTAAAAAACTCAAACCAGTAATACTGGACATTTTTATTAAATATTTTAATGACGTAAGCAATTTTCAGTCTGAAAGCCCAAGCTTTGAACACTTGAAAAAAAACCGACACAAGCAAACAAGTCAACACATTATGGCTAGCAGGATATCAAAGAAATTACCGAAGCAATCACAACCGTTTTGATTAAACGATATGGGTCGCTGGTCACACATCGAAGGCTTGTTACTTAGCCATAGACTCTTCCGAAAAACTCGCCTTCTATCATTAATGGCTTAGTAAAAATTTACCTCCTTTCGGACAGCGGGTGACAAAACAATCGAATGATATTGCGGCAAGGCATATTTCTCAGCTTAGTGAAGCAAGATAAGGGTAATTTATACGTCTGATAGAAAATATTTGGACCGATTTTTCATTAAATTTTGAAAACAAAGCTGGTTTTGAACAGTAGAAATCTGTCCAAAAAAATGAAAAACTGGTGATTTTAGAAGCCCTGTACCATATTATGGTTTATATAAATTTGGTATTGTTTGAAAGAATGAATGAATGAATGGTGTTTTACGGCACGTCGACACATAAATAGGTCATTTTGTGCGCTTGTTTGAAAGAATAATTAGAAGTAAATAGTTGTGTGAATATTTTGAGATATTGAATGTTTAGTTTTATTTAAAGTGGTGTTTACAGAAACCGACTGTGTTTTTTATGAAAGTTACACAATCACGTTCTACTAAATAGCACCAGCAGTTTGCATGTTAAATTTTAGTATTGAGTGTGTCCCCCCCCCCCCCCCCCCCCCCCCCCCCCCCCCCCACGCCGGTGAGCAAAGTTCAGTGCAGTACATCATCTGCACATATACCTTTCAAGTCTGTATAAAATTGAGCTGAGAACAGAATCCTAGCTCAACTTTTTCCACAGGCATTGAGCAACTATCACAGGGGACAGGGAAACATATTAGTGAGTAGTGACTATGATAGTTATAACATGTTTAAGTTTTAACTTAAATCTGCCTTTTTGTTTCAGATGAAAAAACATTATCTGATAAATACATTCATGACAGACATGTGGATTGGTTGAAAGAATGTGATGGTAAGACTCTCTCTCTCTCTTTCTCTCTCTATCTCTCTATCTCTCTCTCTCTCTCTCAGTTGTAAAATAATGAGGTTTAACTCTATTTTCAACACATAACAGGTTATATGTGGCATGTCCAGTTTTGATGGTGGAGGAATGAATCAAATCACCGTCCTTTTGCAAGTTACAGGTTTTGGACCGAGCTAGGATCAAACCCAAGACCTTTGCAGTGAGAAATAAGTGGCTATTAGACCACTTGGCCACAGTAATAAATTACTATGATTGTAATATTCTGACATTTAACTCTATAGAAATGAGGAAATTGTCAGCTGACAAGGGATAGTAAACGGCTACATTTACCAGTAGAGTGACCACAGGTTTGTTTTAAAGGAAAGTATTAAAGCATTGTTCATAAGCCTGAAGGTTAAGTATCTTGGAACCAATCCTCTTATCACTGCCATTTAAGGAAGTCTATCAGGAAAAAGCAATATAAAAGTCTTAAAAATAAAATAATTATTAAAATGGATAAAAAGCATCTCATTTTTATTAATAAATATAATCCGAATGGTTGGTTTCATATGTCAAATCCATCAAAACTTGACAAAATTAGAATGGTAAACTTGAAGAAAAAAAATCTCATACTAAAAACAGACATCACTTAAATACTGTTAATCAACCTTCGCATCGTCATTCACACTCTTTCTAAGATGAAACCATTTTACTACATGTAAACCTGTAAAACAGATCAAATTGAAATCAAAATGAAATCACGCGACTCATTTAATACGTCACAAATTATGTTGCAATTTTAAGTGGGAAACCTATTTTGGTCTAACCAAGGTGAATAGTCCAAGTAAGGATATTATCCCTTTTCAATATATTATTTTGACATGTTTAAATGTATATCCTTTTGGCATAACTGGGTCAGTGAGTATATATAGGCATGATGTATAGGAAGAAAATGTTTTTAAATAATTTGAAAGTTTGAAAAATCATGATAAATTCCCTTTACGGAATCCTGGCAACAACATTTTTTCTTAAATACTTAAAAACTAATCTAAATTTTGACTGGTTATTTATCTATAAATATGCAAACATTATCAATGAAACCATATGTAGATATACTGGAACCAGTCTAAAATCATGATCACCTGGCTGCTTTTCTTGGATTTAAGTCATTAAGTATATGTTGGAGAAACAGGAGCCTTGGAGAATAGAGCCTAGTTTTGAGATCCGCTTGGGTTAGTTTAGTAATTTTTTTAGGCACCAACCAACCCACCAGGAAGAGGCATTACCCATGTCCGTCTTTGCTTGTGTGCATCTAAGGTATATACTTGGTTTCTGATCAATAACTCTTGAAAATTGCAGTTCATTGTCAGACAAGAGTTATGGCCCCTTTTCTACTTAATTTTCTGTGAAGTAATTGTGTCCAGTCAATAACTTTTGAAAGGGTGCATGTATTTTATATTTGGTGTATAGCTGTAGAAATATGAAATATAATATTGTTCATTGTCAGACAAAAATTATGGCCCCTTTTGTACTTAATTTTCTGTGAAGTAATTGTGTCCAGTCAATAACTTTTGAAAGGGTGCATGTATCTTATATTTGGTGTATAGCTGTAGAAATATGAAATATAATATTGTTCATTGTCAGTGAAATCTTACAGGAGTAATGGCCCCTTTTCAACTTAATTTTCTGTGAAATAATGGTTTCCGTTCAATAATTTTTTAATGGATCTATTTATTTAATATTTGGCATGTAGTTGTAATGAATTAATGAATAGGGTTTTACGGCGTACCAATACATTATAGGTTATTCGACGCCAACAGGAAGGAAGATTCCAGGTTCACTCTACATGTACAAAAACAACAAATTAACATACAGATTAAAAAAAATACATCAACAAATGAATATGCAGAATGAACCTAGAACATTGATACCTGCAGAACTGCAGAGTTTCTGCAAATTCTATTGTATTATATTACTCAATTTGTTGCTTCTTACGACATGCATAAGCCACAGTGATCCTATTCTTGCCATCACTCATGGCTCTCTGGAACCACACAGGGGTTGATAATTTAACCACAATAGTGAACATGACAGAAAATGATAAATTGAACATGACACCCATTCGGAGAGTTCCTACCCCTCTGCAGAGATCGACAGTGATTCTGTTCTTAGCCAGAACCACACGGGCTGGCATGTAGTTGTATAAATATCAAATACAGTACAACTTAAATATTTGCAAGAGTTATTGCCCATTTTTTTCTTACTTAAACTATCTTTATGTTGCAGTGGTAGTAGCAGAAGTGACACAACCATCACTTGGTGTTGGGTATGAGATTGGTAGAGCTGTAGAACTTGATAAAAGAATCCTTTGTTTGTTCCGCCCACAACCAGAGAAACGTAAGTAAACTTGCTTGCCTGTATAATTATAAAAACCAACACATTTGGTTTAAACCACACAAGTTTTATATTAAACAAAAACAAATATAAGTAAGTTTAAAAGGAATTTTAATTCAACTGATTAAGTATTGATGCAAGTTTCTATATGTTTGAGGCTGCCCATGGCCATGTGGTCAATGCTCTGTTTCAAGATGTGTTAACCTGTGCATACAACATTGCATCATGATTGAACAGAAATACCCCACACCATAGAATAATGACGTTATTTGTGAAGTGTTTTTGTTTTTCTGTTGTATAATCTTCAACCTGAAAACTCAACAAATACATTATTTGTAGTGTTTACGTGTTGGCGGGGGTTGAAGCCACAAGAGCATGACAAATAAATGCGCCAACATGACATATTCGTACCCGCCATATCAAATGTTGACTCCCTTTTAAGCTTGAGTTTTCAAATAGAATGTGTCGTGTTTTTGCCTCACCAACATGACATGGCAGATATCACCCACCATATCAAACCTCTCTACTGCAGTTAACTATGGGCATTAACGTAGGCATTTTTCCTATTTTCAATCATATCTTATACATAGCCTGGATTGTGCTGCTGCGTGTCCAAAACCCTAAATTAGCAAGTGTAATATTTTTGGTGTCTATTTTTTATGTAAATTATTTAAATGGATTAATATTGCTTTTGTTTGATATGCGTGAAACCTACATCGTATTGCCCTGCACTTCTTCAATGTTTGATATGCATGAGAATTACATCGTATTGCCCTGCACTACTTCAATGTTTGATATGCGTGAGAATAACATCGTATTGCCCTGCACTTCTTCAATGTTTGATATGCATGAGAATTACATCGTATTGCCCTGCACTACTTCAATGTTTGATATGCGTGAGAATAACATCGTATTGCCCTGCACTACTTCAGTGTTTGATATGCGTGAGAATTACATCGTATTGCCCTGCACTAATTCAATGCTTGATATGCGTGAGAATTACATCGTATTGCCCTGCACTAATTCAATGTTTGATATGCTTGAGAATTACATCGTATTGCACTGCACTACTTCAATGTTTGATATGCGTGAGAATTACATCGTATTGCCCTGCACTACTTCAATGTTTGATATGCGTGAGAATTACATCGTATTGCCCTGCACTACTTCAATGTTTGATATGCATGACAATTACATTGTATTGCCCTGCACTACTTTAATGTTTGATATGCGTGAGAATTACATTGCCCTGCACTACTTCAATGTTTGATATGCGTGAGAATTACATCGTATTGCCCTGCACTACTTCAATGTTTGATATGCGTGAGAATTACATCGTATTGCTCTGCACTACTTTAATATTTGATATGCGTGAGAATTACATCGTATTGCCCTGCACTAATTCAATGTTTGATATGCGTGAGAACTTCATTGTATTGCCCTGCACTACTTCAATATTTGATATGCATGAGAATTACATTGTATTGCCCTGCACTAATTCAATGTTTGATATGCGTGAGAATTACATTGCCCTGCACTACTTCAATGTTTGATATGCGTGAGAATTACATCGTATTGCCCTGCACTACTTCAATGTTTGATATGCGTGAGAATTACATCGTATTGCCCTGCACTACTTTAATGTTTGATATGCGTGAGAATTACATCGTATTGCCCTGCACTAATTCAATGTTTGATATGCGTGAGAATTACATTGTATTGCCCTGCACTACTTTAATGTTTGATATGCGTGAGAATTACATCGTATTGCCCTGCACTAATTCAATGTATGATATGCGTGAGAACTACATTGTATTGCCCTGCACTAATTCAATGTTTGATATTCGTGAGAATTACATTGCCCTGCACTACTTCAATGTTTGATATGCGTGAGAATTACATCGTATTGCCCTGCACTACTTCAATGTTTGATATGCGTGAGAATTACATCGTATTGTCCTGCACTACTTTAATGTTTGATATGCGTGAGAATTACATCGTATTGCCCTGCACTAATTCAATGTATGATATGCGTGAGAACTTCATTGTATTGCCCTGCACTACTTCAATGTTTGATATGAATGATAATTACATCGTATTGCCCTACAGTACTTCAATATTTGATATGCGTGAGAATTACATTGTATTGCCATCGTATTGCCCTGCACTACTTCAGTGTTTGATATGCGTGAGAATTACATTGTATTGCCCTGCAGTACTTCAATGAGCATCTTGTTTTATTTAATATATTTTGCGGGATCAAACTGTCAACCTTTGTGGCATCAGCTCCTGGCATTTTAATGTATCCATCAAGTATATAGGATCAGTATAACCATTACTTGCCCAAAGATATGTGGCATTGTTGCAGTGATGCAAGTCGGTAGGGCAGTTGTATTTAGTGTGCTGGGAGTTAGTGTTTTAAATGTCGTGGGTTCAATCTTGCAAAACAAAAAAAATAAACTGATACTGCAGTTAATTAAACAGTTCTTAACTGTTTAAAAGTAGTAAAACAGTACTGGTTATGTAGTGTTATATCTGATGTATTGTTAAAATGTATAATGATTTATAAGAATTTTTTATGGCAACAGCACCATCTTTATTCCGCCTCTTTTTTTCATTCTTTATAAAATGGTATAGTAACATAAAATGTGTCAACTCAAGTGCCCCTTGATTTTCAAAAAATATATTTATTTTTCATTACCTTATTTATTTGGTATAATATTAAATGAGAGGTAATATAAAATATTTGCATGCGTAAATTTATGTATGGGGAGCTGGTAAGGAATGTCTTCAAAATATTAATGCATATACATGTATATAGAAAATGTTTCCCACTTAACATTACATGTAAAACATATTTTGTGATGTTAGATGTCAATCATGTGATCTTATTTTGATTTAAATTTGATTTGGCATACAGATTTACACATAATGAAGTGGAGCGTGTGGTCCAGTGGTAGAGCACCGAACCCATGATAGGAGGGTCATGGGTTCGATCCTCAGCTACAGCTATAATATGTGATGTACTTGAGCAAGACTCTTTTTCCGCATATGCTTTGTACTGGTTCTACCAAGGAAGACTTTGAGCGTGATTTGTCTAAGTTGTAAGAACTTCTTTCACAATCGAAGTAAAATAAATAAGTTTTAAACTAAACACATCATTAAAATTAATTTATTTTTGAATTAGTCCAAATTACGACTGAATATTGTCAAGCAACATTAAAGTGTCGTCTATTTTAGAACAGAGAATTCGTTTTAAGGTTACCACTACTATCTAAATATATGATTCAAAACCGAATGTTTAGGTGTGCCAAATACCAAAACATTCGGATTTTAATTATTATGATAATGAGATAACTTTTTCAATTTAAAAATTAATTTTATTTTTTAAGACATTTATAGCGTGTTTTCCTGATATGCAACCTATATGCAGGATATACATGAATACCGGTATTATTTACATTCTAAACTTGCTGTCCATTGAAATTTCTCAGTATTTCATCATCAGTTTTTGCACTTTTTTATTTTGGGAGAATAGGGGCTGGTCTCTTCAACAGGGGAAAATATAGCGTTGTGATGGTGAAAACGGGGGGAAATTATAGCGTTGTGATGATGAAAACGGGGGGAAATTATTGCGTTGTGATGATGAAAACGGAGGGAAAATATAGCGTTGTGATGATGAAAACGGGGGAAATTATAGCGTTGTGATGATGAAAACGGGGGAAAATATAGCGTTGTGATGATGAAAACCAGGGGAAATTAAAACAATGCAAATCAAAAGTTTGTATGATTGAAACAGTTTACAGGTCAACATTCATGTTTTTTAATTGTTTTAATCTTCTGTTAAACTGGTAGTATTATGAACTGTTAAAAAACATTAAAATAATATATACATGTCTACATTTTTTTTAAGGGATTCTTTCTTTTGTTACTGGTACTTTTGAGGGGGGGGGGGGGGGGGGGGGGATATATGTGTTTATAGGGAAATGTGGGGCCGAAAAAGGGACAAAATTATCTCTGAATTCTTGATATCAATATGATTTGTAAGCTTTTTTGTATTTCTTGTTACTGCAGGATTATCTGCGATGATAGCTGGTGCTGATAATGGTGAAACATTCATGTCCAAAGATTACCGGGAGGAAGAAGCCAGCGAAATATTCAAGGAGTTCTTCAACTAACACCATCTTCTCATACTTCATCCTCAGCCTTGATACATACAACAGGTCCTGCAAGTGCTTTAACTACAGGATCATCTGCAATAGTTTCTTTGGAGACATCATAACCAGCAGTTATAACCATCGACTTTACCAAAGACAACTTGTACGACTAAAGTACCAGTACCTTGACTACAGCTGCCTTTGATCCTTTGAAAATGAATGTCTTGCTGGCATAAAATATAAGTTATCTTATCCTTTAACTATTTGCTTGACACTGACTCAATATCTCCTACCCATCATTGCTGGGGTCGTGGGTTCTAGCCCAGCTTGGCCCAAACATTTTATCTGAGAAAGTGGAGAAGGACAGTGGTTTTACTCAGATTAATTTTTATGTATATGAGTTATTCCTCAGTCCCACATATATAACCTATAATATTTATAATTCTTTAGAATATATGTACATGTATCTTTATTTTATTAATTTTGCCAAAAATGTTACCTGGGACATGGAGAACAGTTATATTTCTGTTTGAAATAATATATTTTGGGTGTGAAATTTTTATATCTTGGTCATGAATTATTTTTTCAATATGGATAATTGTTTAGTCTGCATTTTAAGATTTTTTAAATGTTTTAGAGAATTTGTTAATTGTGTCAATTGATATAACCTGGTTAACATGTGACAGCTTGAAAACAAAAATTATTTTTAAACAAATATTTATTGTATTGAAAGTTACCATATATGATGACCTTAACGGAAAAAAATAAATGTTAAAAATGTTTTGTTTTATTTTGTATATGTTTGATTCCCCAAACTAGAATGCAGATTCAACCAATGTTAGCATGGCCTACAAACTGTAGTTGTCTGTTGACAGTTTAAAATGTTGAAATAGAAGTGGTTGCATGGTCAAAAACCTGCTGACTGCCGGTTACTTGGAGAAGAATGATGGTTCTACTTAGATTCATTCTGAGCTCTGGCTCCAAATATAAAACTGGATAGTCTGTTATTTATATTTAAACTTGAAATGTGTTGTAAAATGGCATTTAACCTATCATAAAATTGATGTATGCCTGGTCTTAAGTAGGTATAACATGGAATAATATATATAGTACAATTTTACATTGGTATTACTTGAATGGTTAAAGCATATAGTTAATGGGGGTGTTGGATGCTCACGACATGGGCCCTAGAATGACTCGTAACGGCTCTGGGCTTGCTTCGCAATTCAGCTAAAATTGGTACAAATGATTAACAGGACAATTTCTATAAATTTAGCTTAGTTTGGTTAGCTAAGTTGGTAGCGCGTCTGACTATCAATCCAGGGGTCGTGAGTTTGAATCTTGTCACAGTCTCTGTGATGATTGATTTATGACACTGCATCCCACTGGCATTTGTCTCTTGCTGCCAATTCAATTGGGAAAATAATCAGTCACTTTCAGACAGTGATGCGCTCAAGAACTGATTAACATTCCAGGATCCAAAGTCAGTATGTTTGCCCTTTATGGTATCAAAATGTTAAACAAAACAAAGCTTTTAACAAGCAGTGCACATGGGAACATACCGGTATATTCTGCCATATAGTGACCCAGACTACATCAGATTAAATTTTATTGCTTTGTATTTGAATATTGAGATCAAGTTAAGTTTTGAGCTCACCTGAGGAAAGCTCACAGGACGATCGGAAAAGCGCACCTTGAGCTATTCTGATCACCCTTTGTCCGTCTGAACTTTTTGTGTGTACTCTAGCACCTGCATCTTTCATTGACTCTTCAAAAAACTTAAATATAAGTTGTATACATGTAACCATAATATCTCACAAGTTCTTTAAGAAAAAAATGTACTATTTGACCGAGTTTGCATCCTATTTTCTGCATTTTCATTTGATCTTCTCCAATCTTACACAGAAAGTATATAATCATAATATCTCCGCTTTTGAACTGGACAAATCAGATAATTAAGTGTCGAAATTATGGCCCTTGAATCATCGAAAATTGTATAGTATTTCATTCACTCTTGCACTCTCAGTTTTCATTTGATCTTAATCACAGTAGTTATATATTAATAATATCTTGGACTGTCTAAATCGGTTCATTTTTATCGGAGTTCTGGCCCTTGAATTATAAAAAATTATGCTATTTGCCCTTACATACATTCTAGCACTTGCAGTTATCATTTTATCTTAACCAATCTTACACAGTAGTTATATAACCATAATATCTTGGACAGGTTTTAGAGCTAGCTAAATCAGGTAAATATCAGAGTTGATTTGTCAAAAAATGCATTATTTGAAGTTATGTGCAATCTTGCACCTGTAGTTTTCATTTTATATTCACGTAACAGTATTTCAGTTGTGCAACAGAGGTCAATGCTCCTAATAATTGTTCCTGTTGACCTGTACTAGATGCACCTTATCTCTGCAAATCATCGACTACTTCCCAACATATTTAGAGGTGGCCTGGCCCGGGACCAAAGTTCATGGCCAATTATCAGACAGTGGTGGAATTAGGATTAAAACTCAACATTGACAGTCAGACTTGATATCAAAATAACCAATGATAAAAACTGTCAACTAGACCGGAAATTCTAAACTGACAGTATGCATCTTAACAATAAATATGCAATTGTACTTAAGCGGGGCAGAAGTGTCATGGCTTTAGTGTTAACCACTCACATTAGAGGTTCCAGGTCCAATCCCCAGTTTTAAAAAAAAACAGCAGTCAGTATTGGTTCTATACAGCCGGGCCCGATTAGCTCAGTCGGTTACGTGTCTGACTATCAATCCAGGGGTCGTGACTTCGAATCCCCCGCCCGGCAACAGTCTCCGTGATGATTGATATACGACATTGCGTCTCATTATCATTCGTCTCTCACCACTGATTCAAGTGGGAACGTTATCAGTTACTTGCGGAGACGGGGTGTGCTCGAGTACTGGTTAATCCCAGGAAACAGTGGTTAGGTTAACTGATCGTCTGTTAGCCCTCGATGGCATAAAAATGATGCTAAATATTCAATCAATCAATCAATGGTTCTATACAGGAAGTTGACTCGAGAGCAGTTCATATAAGCTTTCTTCACAAGCTAAAATAAAACTAATTGTACTATATCCAAGCTTTGTGATCACTATGGACATTGTGGTTACAAATGTGTGGAATCAAATGTTAGTTATTTATCCCAAGATCACTTACCTCTCACTGCTTAGGCTGTAGATTGGAGTCACACTCGCTCTAAGGTGCAAAAGTTAGCCAGTTACTTGCAGAAGGACAGTGGTTCTACTCGGATTCATTCGGAGGTCTTCCTCCACCAGTAAAACTGGATATGCCAAACATAACCTGAAAGGTGTTGAAAATGGCATCAAACTGCATTCTAAAATTATACCAAATGTACTACATATGCATGTGAACATACCTGGCAGTTGTTGAGGAAAAACACTAAAATTGAGCACACTTTTGGAGTTTTAAATAAGTTAACGGACTTCAATATGTTCTTGAAACCGGAGCCAGACCTTAATTAAACTTATTTATTTTACTTTGGTTGCAAACAAGTTGGTACAACTTATACAAATAGTGCTCAAAGTCTTCCAGGGTATATCAAGTAATGGGCATCATATTATTATGCAGAAAAATCGTCTTGTTAAAGGACACCTCAAGTAGCCGTTTGGAAGGATTAAACCCACGACTTCCGATCCTGGGTTTGGTGCTCTACCACTGGACCACACGCTCTTTGCAGGTGTTGCACTCCTGTTGGGGATCTTGACACCCTTACGAAGTTGTACAAACTAAAAACTCCATTATATTTGTCAAAATTTAAATAAAAGTGTAATAGATGGTGTAAATACAATGTCAACCTTTCTTTACCAAGACTGTACACATGAGTGCCCATAGCCAATTGACATAGGTAATAATTATATAGATAAGACAATACAATTGGTATGGGCTTAAAGCTATATGATTCTAATAGAATGGGGCAACTAGAACTATTACCTGAATACATATAGACAACCAGGTTGGACTCAAAACCAGTCTCAAAATGTTACAATCATGTAGTAATGAAAGTAAGTGAAACAGAAGAGAGGAAGCTAACAGAGAAATACCACAAGTTCTGTTTGTTTACAATAACTGAGACATATACATTAAATCACTGACAATATACTGATTCAACCGAATTTGAAAAAAATAAGTATTACTGTATACCACTTAAAAAGACTGTTACACTGATATATAATTAATGAAACACATAAAAAATATTTGGTTGCAATTTATTCCCTAAACAAAAATAGATCTGACACAAAAGTAGCACCTCTGCACAAGTAAGTCCATTTGTATCCCGTTATATACCTTTGGTAACTGAGGTTACTTGTTATATGTCTTTGGTATCCTAGAAAAAAACATTTATGCTAAATAATTTTTCACATTGTAGTTCAAATTAGAAATATAAATAAATGTCTCTATCCCTGGTTACTCGTTATCCTTCTTTGTCTTTTGGCACTCTAGATTACTACAGCAAATATATAACATCAAAATTTAAGAATTACTAAAAAACATGTTTTTATTTCTGGTTACTTGGTTATCCTTTTTTGTGCGGAACGCGTGGTCCAGTGGTAGAGCACCAAACCCATGATCAGAGGGTCGTGGATTCAATCCTCCGCCATGGCTATGTGTGGTGTCCATGAGCAAGACACATTCCTGCATATGCTTAATACTGGTTCTAACCAGGAAGTCTTCGAGCGTGATTTGTCTAAGATGTAAGAACTTGTGTGATACAATCGAAGTAAAAATAGATAAGTTTAAACAAATCCTTCTTTATCTTTGGTAACTAAACAGCAAATATTCAACATCCAAGCAAGGACCTACATAGATTCTATATACTACTCTGAGCGGACTTGCACATGGACTTACAGACTTACATATTTTGGCCATATATGAAACGATAAAAATGCTATATTTTCTATTAAACTTTATGGCAATTTATTATTTTGATAGTTATAAATCTTATCCTGACACACTGATATTAAATAATCTACATATACAGTGACTGAAATTGATAAATCCCCTTTTAGGCAGGTACCTTATTTCATATTACTGTCACTATCACTATCCGACTGTCTCTAATTCACCTATGGTTAAAAACTATGGTAAAGATTAGTTTTTTGTCATTGTAAATGGTGTTAGGGATATTGATAGTGACTATCAATATTACTGTCACCATTTACAATGACAAAAAATAATTTAAATCTTAGTATTAAACAATAGGCGAATGAGTTGAAGACGAAGCTTCCATCCGGAACCGGAAGTTCATTAAAGCGTGTAATTTCCCGCAAATTTTAAAAAGAAAGAAGATTTCGATTTAAAGATTGTAAATTTCCAGTATTTAAAAAAGGTATGGTGTTTAAACTCTTTCAATGGTATTTAATATTTACAAAATGCACTACAAATAATCACTTTAAATGCATCGATGTTGTTGGACTTAAATCGGAAATAATTTAAGTTTTCGCGATATGTTGAGTGGTCATTTCCAATGTTTGAACCTTTAGGCTAATAGGCCAATACGGCAAACAGTTGAAACTGAAATTGATTGTAAATTGATATTTCAACTTCTCCCAATCATGGTTGTAAGGCACGTAGCATGGACTTACTCGTACCCTATCCTGCGTTGTATTGCCAGTATTGCTTATGACTGCTTTTGGATAGTTTAATATATATACATAGTACCGCGATATACCTATTACTGCGAATGCCTGTGTAAATATAATCTGGGAAAAAAATGCACAAAGCTCCATCTTCGGTTAGCGTCGACGTTTGTTTGCATTTCGTATCGGCAACTGTTTATTACTCGGTATACTTGAGTAACCTTATTACTGTTTATTATTAACTCCATTCTTTACATGGTTGAAAAAAATTGGATTCGCGATATTGCGTATGACCAGTAAATATTTAAGGTATAAAAATGACCAGGTGTATCTGCTAGATCTTGTGAACCCAACTAGCCCAGCTCAAATTTTACAAGCCCCAGCAGGGAATAAAAATTCCACTCGTCCTATTGTATTTACGAGTGGAAATTGGGCAGGGTGAGGAAAGATTTACAGAACTATGGTAATAAAACCGAGCACAGTTGACATTTTTAAAACATACTGATTTTGTTAGGCTTATCCTTAGTCTAAGGATATTAACATTTCTAGTTTAAAGTTTTAAAATTCAAATGTTGATAACTATCATTTTTGTCATCTTCATAGGCTTAGTCCATTCAAAATTTGGTGAAATAAGGTGAGTGACTTCGGCCCAATAAAAACTAATCAGATCTTATCTTAGAAGTTAAATTATACTTAACCCATCAAGGTAGGTATGTAGTGGATTTTAGTGAAAGGTTTGATATCTTCCAACAAATTTTTTGAAAGATCCTGAAGAATTTTAGAAATTCGCATTGTGTATTTCATTTTCACCCAAATCTACTTTATTTTTCAACTTCATTTTGCACATAAATTTTAAATATGGAATTTTTCCAGCTCTGGCCACAGCATTTGCTGCATTAAATAAATTAATGGATTAATAAAGAAATGGGTCCACTGCTTGTACTAGTTAGCTCGAGAAGAAATTATTTTTTTTTAAAATTAGTTCTAATGGATCTAGCTGAAGTAAAGTTACAATGTTTTTTTTTCTTTTTTTTTTTTTGCATAATTAAGGGATAAAAAATGGATATGAAGTATTATTGTAATATCAGATAATTATTGGTTAGAACATATACGTAACAGTTTATTTTCCAGTTTGCTAAAGCCTTAAATAGATTCCCAATTTCCTCTTAATTGATCTGGGTTTTTTCCCAATCTTGAAGGCGAAGGTCCTTCCCAATTTCCAGAGAAAAGGGCTCTGCTGTCGGTATTATGCTGTCTTGTCATTTTAGATATGAGTCTAAAGATTTATTTCTGTGGGAGTATTCGAGCTGGTCGCCAAGATGCGGAACTTTATGGTCGACTAATCAAACAACTGCAGAGCTATGGCACAGTTTTGACAGAACATGTTGGATCAAAACAACTTGACGAAAGTAAGCACAGCAGAAACGTATATACTAATACCCTGAGACATGTTGAAAATGATGTATTAAAGCCCATTCAAACAAATTATTTTAAGAGCAGCAATGACTTTCATTATATTAGAAGAGATGGACATCTCTGGACTTGGAAGCTTTAACAGGAATATCTGAACTAATTGAAAACAGATATACCATATCAGGGCTTCTAAAATTCCAAAATGCAAATCAGTCTTGGGTTTTTATTGCAGTAAGAATCGTTGCTGTAAGAATCACACGTTTTCCTTTTAAAACCACTCTACATTATGCCCATGTATATATATATACCAATACCCCACCCACCGCGCAATTTTATCAGTTGGTTTATTTTTCATGCTATCTGTGTTTAATTTGATGAAACTTTTCTAATTCTGTACATTTTTATTACAAACATCATGTATTCTCATTTGAATGAACCAGTTTCAATCAATTTCACACAAAAAATAGATTCTGGATGTAAACCGGAAATATTGTGTATACCGGATATAGCCTCAGTTTGTCTTGAGCAGATGCCACATTCAATGCTTAGAACATTGTCAGAAACACTTTTTATGGAATGCGACATTTAAACAGACTATCAAATAGCAGTATTATTCTCCCTTAACTGTATCAATTATGAATATATGTAAATTGGCGTACTACCAGTTGAACTCTGTCTCCTATCATATTATAATCAATTCATTAAAAAATCGTTCGCATTTAAAAAAGATATTTAACCCTTTGCTCCAAAAGCATTTTCTTGGACTCTTCCAAATTGAAATCATTACCGGTAATTCACCAGGTATCAGCAATGGGTGAATTATGTTTATATTAACTGACAGAGTTTAAAACAGTGCAGGAAATATTCAGATAGCTAGGTACGAGCAATCTGAACTCTTCCTGCACTGTTTTCAGAGGCCTTCTGTGATTGGTGCGGGAAAACACGTATCTATGGAGTAAAGGGTTAAAATGGTATATAATAAGTATTGACAAAATCCTATTTTAAGTGAACACAAACAAACTGCACAATTTCATTGCATGTATTGAACGAAACAACACATTTGCTGTCATCTCTTTGATGAATGTGACGTCATCTAGTGTGGGCTAACATCAAAGGGATATTGTATGGGTGAAACGAACATGATTTCAAGTCCTTGAAAGTGACATGTTTATGTTGTTTCTTTTGAAAATTGAAGCATGTTGGATTGCGAAGTTAGTATATGGAGTAGGTATATCAAATTAATGGATATATAAACGGTATGGAAATTTTATATTAATTATTTAGTTCAAGTTACGTTGATGATGCACAGATCTGTATATAGTTTGTGGACAACTATTTTTCCAAACATTATGACTAAAGCAAACAATTCTGGTCCCACATCAATATAAAATCGGGCCAGGTTTGATCACTTTCCCTTATTAATGTCATTAATATTATAATTAAAATTATTGTTAAAAAAACTCAAACCAGTAATACTGCACATTTTTATTAAATATTTTAATGATGTAAGCAATTTTCAGTCGGAAAGCCCCAGCTTTGAACACTTGAAAAAAAAACGACACGAGCAAACAAGTCAACACATTATGGCTAGCAGGATATCAAAGAAATTACAGAAGCAAACACAACCGTTCTGATTAAACGATATGGGTCGCTGGTCACACATCGAAGGCTTTTTACTTAGCGATAGACTCTTCCGAAAAACTCCCCTTCTATCATTAATGGCTTAGTAAAAATTTACCTCCTTTCGCACAGCGGGTGACAAAACAATCAAATGATATTGCCGCAAGGCGTATTTTTCAACTTAGTGAAGCAAGATAAGGGTAATTTATACGTCTGATAGAAAATATTTGAAACGATTTTTTATTAAATTTTTTTGCCGGGCCCGATTAGCTCAGTCGGTTACGCGTCTGACTATCAATCCAGGGGTTGTGAGTTCGAATCCCCCGCCCGGCAACAGTCTCCGTGATGATTGATATACGACATTGTGTCTCATTGTCATTCGTCTCTCACCACTGATTCAAGTGGGAAAGTTATCAGTTACTTGCGGAGATGGGGTGTGCTCGAGTACTGGTTAATCCCAGGAAACAGTGGTTAGGTTAACTGATCGTCTGTTAGCCCTCGATGGCATAAAAATGACGCTAAATATTCAATCAAATCAATCAATTATTAAATTTTGAAAACAAACCCGGTTTTGAATAGTAAAAATCTGTCCAAAAAATGAAAAACCGGTGATTTTAGAAACCCTGTACCATATTATGGTTTATACAAATTTGGTATTGTTTGAAAGAATAATAAGAAGTCAAAAATTGTGTGAATATTTTGAGAAATTGATTGTTTAGTTTTATTTAAAGTGGTGTTTAAAGAAACCGACTGTGTTTTTTGAAAGTTACACAATCATGTTCTATAAATAGCACCAGCAGTTTGCATGTTAAACTTTAGTATTGAGTGTGTCCTCCCCCACTTCACACCCTCCATGAGCGTAGTTCAGTGCAGTACATCATATGCACATATACCTTTCAAGTCTGTATAAAATTGAGCTGAGAACAGAATCCTAGCTCAACTTTTTCCACAGGCATTGAGCAACTATCACAGGGGACACGGAAACATAATTGTGAGTAGTGACTATGATAGTTATAACATGTTTAAGTTTTAACTTAAATCTGCCTTTTAATTTCAGATGAAAAAACATTATCTGATAAATACATTCATGACAGAGATGTGGATTGGTTGAAAGAATGTGATGGTAAGACTCTCTCTCCCTACTTCCCTCAGCCTCTCTCTCTCTATATATCTCTCTATATATCTCTAATGGGGTTTAACTCTATTATCAACACATAACAGGTTATATGTGGCATGTCCAGTTTTGATGGTGGAGGAATGAATCAAATCACCGTCCTTTCGCAAGTTACAGGTTTTGGACCGAGCTAGGATCGAACCCAAGACCTTTGCAGTGAGAAATAAGTGGCTGTTAGACCACTTGGCCACAGTAATAAATTACTATGATTGTAATATTCTGAAGTTTAACTCTTTAGAAATGAGGAAATTGTCAGCTGACAAGGGATAGTAAAAAGGTACTTTTACCAGTAGAGTGACCATGGGTTTGTTTTAAAGGAAAGTATTAAAGCATTGTCCATAAGCCTGAAGGTTAAGTATCTCTGCCATTTAAAGGAAGTCTATCAGGAAAAAGCAGTATAAAAGTCTTAAAAATCAAATAATTATTAAAATGGATAAAAAGCATCTCATTTTCATTAATAAATATAATTCGAATGGTTGGTTTCATATGTCAAATACACCAAAATGTGACAAAATTGATATTTGAATTAGAATGGTAAACTTGAAAAGAAATACCCATACTAAAAATAGAAAGTACTTAAATACTGTTAAACAACCTTCGCATCGTCATTCACACTCTTTCTACGATGAAACCATTTTACTACATGTAAACCTGTAAAACAGATCAAATTGAAATCAAAATGAAATCATGCGACTCTTTTAATACGTCACAAAATATGTTGCAATTTTAAGTGGGAAATCTATATTGGTCTAACCTAAGTGAGTAGCCCAAGTAAGGATATTATCCCTTTTCAATATGTTATTTTGGCATGTTTGAATATATATCCTTTTGGCAATACTAGGTTAGTGAGTATATATATAGGCATGATCATGATAAATTCCCTTTATGGAATCCTAGCTTCTGTTTCAACAACATTTTTCTTAAATACTTAAAAACTTTACTAAATTTTGACAGGTTATTTATCTATAAATATGTAATCATTATCAATGAAACTGTATGTAGATATACTGGAACCAGTCTAAAATCATGATCACCTGGCTGCTTTTCCTGGATTTAAGTAATTAAGTATATGTTGGAGAAACAGGAGAATAGAGCCTAGTTTTGAGATCCGCTTGGATTAGTCTAGTAATTTTTTTATGCACCAACCAACCAACCCACCAGGAAGGGGCATTACCGATGTTCGTCATTGCATGTGTGTATCTAAGGTATATACTTGGTTTCTGATCAATAACTCTTAAAAAGTGCTCTTGATTGTTCATTGTCAGACAAGAGTTATGGACCCTTTTCCACTTAATTTTCTGTGAAGTAACTGTGTCCAATCAATAAATTTTGAAAGGGTGCATGTATTTTATATTTGGTGTTTAGCTGTAGAAATATGAAGTATAATATTGTTCATTTTCAGTGAAATTTTACAGGAGTAATGGCCCCTTTTCAACTTAATTTTCTGTGAAGTAACTGTGTTCGATCAATAAATTTTGAAAGGGTGCATGTATTTTATATTTGGTGTTTAGCTGTAGAAATATGAAGTATAATATTGTTCATTTTCAGTGAAATTTTACAGGAGTAATGGCCCCTTTTCAACTTAATTTTCTGTGAAGTAACTGTGTTCGATCAATAAATTTTGAAAGGGTGCATGTATTTTATATTTGGTGTTTAGCTGTAGAAATATGAAGTATAATATTGTTCATTTTCAGTGAAATTTTACAGGAGTAATGGCCCCTTTTCAACTTAATTTTCTGTGAAGTAACTGTGTTCGATCAATAAATTTTGAAAGGGTGCATGTATTTTATATTTGGTGTTTAGCTGTAGAACTATGAAGTATAATATTGTTCATTTTTAGTGAAATTTTACAGGAGTAATGGCCCCTTTTCAACTTAATTTTCTGTGAAATAATAGTTTCCGATCAATAATTTTTAACTGGATCTATTTATTTATTTAATATTTGGCATGTAGTTGTATAGATGTCAAATACAGGGTAACTTTAATTTTGCAGGAGTTATGGCCTATTTTTTTTACTTACTTCAACTATCTTTATATTGCAGTGGTAGTAGCAGAAGTGACACAACCATCACTTGGTGTTGGGTATGAGATTGGTAGAGCTGTAGAACTCGATAAAAGAATCCTTTGTCTGTTCCGCCCACAACCAGAGAAACGTAAGTAAACTTGCTTGCCTGTATAATTATAAAAAACAACACATTCGGTTTAAACCAAGTTTTATATTAAACAAAAACAAAAATAAATAAGTTTAAAATGAATTTTAATTCAACTGGTTAAAAGGATTATATTGGCAAGTAACACAAACATGCTGTTAATCCAGACTTTTTCTGTATGTAGTGTGCACAAAATAATGCTTATGTATTGACGTATAACCTTTATTTACTTGAAAGTTATCAAATTAACAGTAACTGAATATTGGCCAAAACTTTAATACGTCCCACAATAAAGTATTGCGCAATGTTTACATTGAACTCCGTAAACTTCCCGAACAAAGCCTCGAAAATGAGATCGGGAACGAGTCTTCACGATGTTATAAGATGATTGATCGGAAACCCGAAAGCGGTTCGTTGGAAATGGCGAATGTAAACAAAAACAAAAACTTGGCTTCAGAAACCCGATGTTTGTAATAAAGAGGTTATGCAATTAGACACTCTAGACTGTATATCTCTAAGTTATAAGTGTATCTTCATGCTGGGTGTGTGTATTTAGGACAAGGAATTGATGGTAATATGCCAATACAATTCCTTTAAGTATTGATGCAAGTTTCTATATGTATGAGGCTGCCCATGGCCATGTGGTCAGTGCTCTGTTTCAAGATGTGTTAACCTGTGCATACAACATTTCATCATGATTGAACAGAAATACCCCACACCATAGAATAATGACGTTATTTGTGAAGTGTTTTTGTTTTCCTGTTGTATAATCTTCAACCTGAAAACTCAACAAATACATTATTTGTAGTGTTGGCGGGGGTTGAAGCCACAAGAGCATGACAAATAAATGGTGCCAACATGACATATTCATACCCGCCATTTCATATGTTGACTCCCTTTTAAGCTTGAGTTTAATGTGTCGTGTTTTTGCCTCACCAGCACGACATGGCAGATATCACCCACCATATCAGACCTCTCTACTGCGGTTAACTATGGGCATTAACATAGGCATTTTTTCTTTTTTCGATCATATCTTATGCATAGCCTGGATCGTGCGCTGCGTGTCCAAAACCCCTTAATTAGCTAGTGTAATATTTTTGGTGTATATTTTTGATGTAAATTATTTAAATGTATTAATATGCCTTTGTTTGATATGCGTGAGAATTACATTGTATTGCCCTGCAGTACTTCAATGAGCATCTTGTTTTATTTCATATATTTTGTGGGATCAAACTGTCGACCTTTGTGGCATCAGCTCCTGGCAATTTGATGTATCCACGAATGGATCAATATAACCATAATTTGCCCAAAGATATGTGGCATTGTTGCAGTGATGCAAGTCGGTAAAGCAGTTGTATTTAGTGTGCGGGGAGTTACTGTTTCAATGGTCGTGGGTTCAATCTTGCAAAATAAAAAAAATAAACTGATACTGTGGTTAATTAAATAGTTCTTAACTGTTTAAAAGTGACATGGTAAAACAGTACTGGTTATGTAGTATTATATCTGATGTATTGGTAAAATGCATTATAATTTATAAGAATTTTTTATGGCAACCGCACCATCTTTAATTCGCCTCTTTTTTTTTCATTCTTTATAAAATGGTATAGTAACATAAAATGTGTCAACTCAAGTGCCCCTTGATATTCAAAAAATATATTTATTTTTCATTACCTTATTTATTTGGTATAATATTAAATGAGAGGTAATATAAAATATTTGCATGCATAAATTTATGTATAGGGAGCTCGTAAGGAATGTCTTCAAAATATTAATGCATATACATGTATATAGAAAATGTTTCCCGCTTAACATTACATGTAAAACATATTTTGTGATGTTAGATGTCAATCATGTGATCTTATTTTGATTTCAATTTGATTTGTCATACAGATTTACACATAATGAAGTGGAGCGCGTGGTCCAGTGGTAGAGCACCGAACCCATGATCGGAGGGTCGTGAGTTCGATCCTCCGCTACAGCTATATGTGATGTCCTTGAGCAAGACTCTTTTTCTGCATATGCTTTGTACTGGTTCTACCCAGGAAGACTTCGAACGTGATTTATCTAAGTTGTAAGAACATGTTTCACAATCGAAGTAAAATAAATAAGCTTAAACTAAACACATATTAATTAAAATTATTTTATTTTAGAAATAGTCCAAATTACGACATGAATATTGTCAAGCAACATTAAAGTGTCGTCTATTTTAGAATGGAGAATCCTTTTTAAGTTTACCACTACTATCTAAATATAAATTTTGTCACGTTTTGATGGATAAAATTAATTTTTAAAATGGAAAATGGCATCTCATTATCATAATGATTAAAATCTGAATGTTGAGGTGTGTCAAATACCAAAACATTCGGATTTTAATAATTATGATAATGAGATACCTTTTTCAATTTTAAAAATTAATTTTATTTTTTAAGACATTTATAGCGTGTTTTCCTGATATGCAACCTTTAAGTAGGATATACATGAATACCGTAATTATTTACATTCCAAACTTGCTGTCCATTGAAATTTTTCAGTATTTCATCATCAGTTTTTGCACTTTTTGATTTTGGAGAATAGGGGCTGATCTCTTCAATAGGGGAAAATATAGAGTTGTGATGGGAAAACGGGGGGAAAATATAGCATTGTCATGATGAAAACGGGGGGAAAATATAGCGTTGTCATGATGAAAACGGGGGAAAATATAGCGTTGTCATGATGAAAACGGTGGGAAAATATAGCGTTATGATGATAAAAACGGGGGGAAAATATAGCGTTGTGATGAAGAAAACTGGGGGGAAATATAGCGTTGTCATGATGAAAACGGGGGAAAATATAGCGTTATGATGATGGGAAAATATAGTGTTGTGATGATGAAAACGGGGGGAAAATATAGCGTTGTGATGATGGGAAAATATAGCGTTGTGATGATGAAAACGGGTGGGAAAATATAGCGTAGTGATGATGGAAACGGGGAGAAAATGTAGCGTTGTCATGATGAAAACGGGAGAAAATATAGCGTTGTGATGATGAAAACGGGGGAAATGGGGGGAAAATATAGCGTTGTGATGATGGAAACGGGAGAAAATATAGTGTTGTCATGATAAAAACGGGGGGAAAATATAGCGTTGTCATGATGAAAACGGGGGAAATTAAAACAATGCAAGTCAAAAGTTTGTATGATTGAAACAGTCTACAGGTCAACATTCATGTTTTTTCATTATGAACTGTTAAAAAACACTAAAATAATATATACATGTCTACATTTTTTTAAGGGATTCTTTCTTTTGTTACTGGTACTGGGGGGGGGGGGGGGGGGGAATATATGTGTTTTTAGGGAAATGGGGCTGAAAAAGGGACAAAATTATCTCTGAATTCTTGATATCAATATGATTTGTAAACTTTTTTGTATCTCTTGTTACTGCAGGATTATCTGCAATGATAGCTGGTGCTGACAATGGCGAAACATTCATGTCCAAAAATTACCGAGAGGAAGAAGCCAGCGAAATATTCAAGGAGTTTTTCAACTGACACCATCTCATACCTTCATTCTCAATCTTGATACATACAACAGGTCCTGCAAGTGCTATAACTACAGGATCATCTGCAATAGTTTCTTTGGAGACATCATAACCAGCAGTTATAACCATCGACTTTACCAAAGACAACTTGTACGACTAAAGTACCAGTACCTTGACTACAGCTGCCTTTGATCCTTTGAAAATGAATGTTGTGCTGGCTTAAAATAAAATTTATCTTATCCTTTAACTATTTGCTTGACACTGTCTCAATATCTCCTACCCCTCATTGCTGGGGTCGTGGGTTCTAGCCCAGCTTGGCCCAAACATTTTATCTGAGAAAGTGCAGAAGGACAGTGTTTTTTCTCAGATTAATGTTTTTGTATATGAGTTATTCCTCAATCCCACATATATAACCTATAATATTTATAATTCTTTGGAATATATGTACATGTATCTTTATTTTATTAATTCTGCCAAAAATGTTACCTGGGACATGGAGAACAGTTTTATATCTGTTTGAAATAATATATTTCGGGTGTGAAATTTTATATCTTGGTCAAGAAAATATTTTTCAATAGGGATAATTGTTTAGTCTGCATTTTAAGATTTTTGAAATGTTTTAGAGAATTTGTTAATTGTGTCAATTGATATTACCTGGTTAACATGTGACAGCTTGAAAACAAAAATTATTTTTAAACAAATATTTATTGTATTGAAAGTTACCATATATGATGGCCTGAAACAGAAAAGATAAATGTTAAAAATGTTTCATTTTATTTTGTATATGTTTGATTCTCCAAACTAGAATGCAGATTCAACCAATGTTAGCATGGCCTACAAACTGTAGTTATCTGTTGACAGTTTAAAATGTTGAAATAGAAGTGGTTGCATGGTCAAAAACCTGCTGACTGCCAGTTACTTGGAGAAGGATGATGGTTTGACTTGGATTCGTACTGAGCTCTTGCTCCAAATATAAAACTGGATAGTCTGTTATTTATATTTAAACTTGAAATGTGTTGTAAAATGGCATTTAACCCATCATAAAATTGATGCATGCCTGGTCTTAAGTAGGTATAACATGGAATAATATATATAGTACAATTTTACATTGGTATCACTTGAATGGTTTAAGCATATAGTTCATGGGGGTGTTTGATGCTCACGAGATGGGCCCTAGAATGACTCGTAACGGCTCTGGGCTTGCTTCACAATTCAGCTAACGTTTGGTACAAATGATTAACGGGATAATTTCTATGAAATTAGCCTAGTTTGGTTAGCTAAGTCGGTAGCGCGTCTGACTATCATTCCAGGGGTCGTGAGTTTGAATCTTGTCAGTTTCTGTGATGATTGATTTATGACACTTCATCCCATTGTCATTTGTCTCTCGCTGCCAATTCAATTGGGAAAATTATCAGTCACTTTCAGACAGTGATGCGCTCAAGAACTGATTAACATTCCAGGATCCAAAGTCAGTATGTTTGCCCTTTATGGTATCAAAATGTTAAACAAAACAAAGTTTTTAACAAGCAGTGCACATGGGAACATACCGGTATATTATGACATATAGTGACCCAGACTTTGGTTGCAAACAAGTTGGTACAACTTATACAAATAGTGCCCAAAGTCTTCCAGGGTAGATCAAGTAATAAGCATCATATTATTATGTAGAAAAAGTGTCTTGTTAAAGGACACCTCAAGTAGCCGTTTGGAAGGATCAAACCCACGACCTCCGATCCTGGGTTTGGTGCTCTACCACTGGACCACACGCTCTTTGCAGGTGTTGCACTCCTGGTAATTAACTAGATTTAATTCTGTGTAAAATCTTATTTGATTCTGATGGTAGATGAAATGGATAATTTTAGCAGACAATGAAAAGGCTTAATTTCGCCTTATTTCAAGGCAAGTTTCATTACTGCACAACTAGTTTTGAGATATTCATAAATTTAGCTAGCCATAAAAAATAATGTCAAATCTGGACTTTAAAGTCTGATTAAATTCAAAGGGGTGCAGGAGAATTTGTACCCAACCCTGGAGTTTTCGCACCCTTGTTCTGGTCAATTCGTACCTTAGCCCTGGTCAATTCATACCCTAGATAATTCCCCATACTCTAACATAAATTATATTGATGTTTTTAATTGCAACGACATATATTTCCAACAGTATAATCAGGGCGACAGTGTAAATTTAGAAATGATAAACTATTGATGCAAATTTTGAAGAATAAATTTCAAACATCGCTAGTTTACAAGGGATATGTACAGGATATAATTTATCTTGCGCTAATACTGATGTCCACTGTTGGTTATCTATTATTTTTAATTAATGTTTAAGTAACTTTGCTTTTATTTTAACAATTATTTGAGGTTTAATTGTATTTCTAGGAATAATCCAAATGTCTATCTAATTTAACTTGTGTCGGTTTTTTATTAATCTTCGCTATTCGATAATGTTGATTGGTTTTCTCTTGCTTTACTTTAATTCCATACTGTGTTGCACATAAAAAAATCCTTTAAAGAAACAATTCGGCAAGAAAACATAAAAATAAATAAAGTTCTTGCATCGTTAATTGTTTTGTTTGATATATTTTTTAGCTCTACTGGCCAAAGGCCAAAAGTGCTTATGTGATGGCATGTTGTCCGTCGTCTGTCGTCTCCAAAGTGTGTTAGCAGCACTTTCTCCGAAACTACTAGGCCAATTAAACTGAAACTTTACATGGATGTTTCTATTGCATAGGAGACTATACAAATGACTTTTTTTTTTTATTTGAAATTCAAGATGGCCGCCATTACTTAAAATAGTCCAAAATTTAAAAATCTTCTTCTCGTGAACGGCCCAACAGATTTTCAAAATGTTTATGTAGTAATGATAACCAACTATAGTTTTGTTAGATTTGTTTAAATGATGTCCCTAGGGTTAAAAATTACCCTGTCCCGAGGGTTCAATTAGGGGACATATGTCATAATAATTTTCTCTTTTTTTTTAAATGGAAATGATTTTGCCTTTTTCTTCACAGAAGCATTGTTTGGTGAAGGAGGTTCAGTTTTGTAAAAATGACTGGGTTCCACTGTCTTAAGGGGTCAGGAAGGGCCCCAAAAGGGTAAAAATTGGGAATTACAAAAATTGTTTTCTTAAGAACCAGTATGTCAGGTTTGTTCATAAATTATCTCTATGTGTAGGGGTTTGATTGCAGATAAGAATTCAGGGGCTAAAATGTATAGGGGCCCTGTAAGGGGACTTAGAATTTTTACATAGGAATACTATGGGAAAACAGAAAATTCTCTTTCTTTTTCATCTATTTAGGTAAAATTATTATTCAGTTGGAGTTCTGAAGTATCATCTAGTCATAAGAAATAAGATTTGGCTCAATAAGGAGAACTGACGTTCCATAAGGGGCCAGGGTGGTCAAAAAAGGGTTAAAATAGAACATTTTCAAGATCTTCTTCTCAACAACCAAAATTTGTTCATATTTGATATGGATTATTTCAATGAGTATGGGTTTAAAGTTTGTACAAATCAAGGGTCTTGTATTTATAGGACCCTGTAAACTTCTCTTTTTTATCATTCATTTATGAATAACAAATATGATTTTGTTCAATACGAAGGATTGACTATCTAAAAGGGGCTAGGTGGGGTCACCAACCGGTCAGTCAAATTTGTTATTATTTGATATAAATTATCCCTATGACTAAGAAATCTAAGTTTGTACAAATCAAGGGACACTGGGATGTATAGAGGCCCTGTAAGGGTCTTGGAGTTTTACATAGGATAACTATGGGAAAATGGAAATTCTCCTTTTTTTTGTCAATTTGGGTAAATATGTTGTTTAATTTGATTTTGTTCAATAACGAGGATTGAATTTCCATAAGCGGCCAAGGGGCGAATGGGGCAATAAGGTTAAAATTGAGAATTTTCACAAATTTCCTCAATAACCTTTCAGTCAAACTAGTTCATAATTGATATAAATTATCCTTACATCAGCAAGAATTGAAGATTCTGCATATCAAGGGACTGGGATAAATTGGGCCCTGTATTGTGACTTTTACATAGGAATATTAGAGGGAAAACTGATTTTTTTCATTTTGCATCCATGTGTACAAAAAAACTTCTTTTTAAAATTTGAATCATTTCTGCTCATAACAAATCACTAAGAGTAGGTGATTAAGTTCTGACAAATTAAGGGGCTGTGTTGTATAAGGGTTCTGTACAGTTCTATATTTTTTTACAGATGAATGGTATGGGAATTTAAAGTATTTCCTTTTCATAGCAATTAAGTTTTTGTTCAGGATGGGTGTGGTGGGGGTATTTATTCATAAGTTGTTAAGACGACCCCCCCACAGAGGATAAATATTGTGGAATTTCAAAAAGAGCTATGGCTACTATGAGTCAGTGGAGCGCCCTCAGGCCCTCTTGCTTATTAAACTTCCGAAAAACGTACATAAATAAAATAATATTTGCTGTAAATCTATAAATATTGAGTATGTAGATCAATATAATTAAATATAGAGTGTAAAACAAACCTTTGTAAACTACTGATGTTCAAAATATATTTGAGAGTTTACTCTTCAAAATTAGTTACCAACTGTTATGATTTCTAAAGTTACATCTATTGTAGGCCTTTATTACAGTGAGCAATAATTATACTGTTGGATATATCTGTTCTAGAAATTAAAAACATCAATAGATGTTAGAGAATGGAAAATTATCTAGGGTACGAATTGACCAGGGTTGGGATTTAAAATTCCAGGGTTGGGCACGAATTAACCAGGGTACGAAATGTCCAGGGTATGAAATGACTGTAAAATCCCACTTATTCTTTTTGAGAACCCCAAATAAAGTCCAAACATTTGTCAAGCATCACCAGTATATCTAGAAATATTCATAAAGCTGGCTTGCCAAAAAAAAAGATCGGGTTTCTTTAATACAAAGAAGAAAAGATCCCCAATTCTCCATTAACTCAAAATAGTTATCCCACCCTCACCACTCATGGATACCAAGATGTGAAGTGAAGAAATGAATTACCATTAGTAGTTAGTGAGAATTGAGCTTGCTACAGTACTTTTAACCCTAAAAAAACAATGGCAACATCAGGGGCAAGAACAATAGCTCCCCTATCCACTGAATAGGTGTTCAGAGTTATAAACCCAATAAAAGATGGTAAATTTATAAAGAAACAAAAAAAATGTCCTACCATATATGTTTTATTATTTTTCAACAAACTTAATACAAAATGACAAAAGCGCATGGGTTACACATGATTGACAGTCGCCGTGCTGCAAACAAAAATGTAATATATATTTCAATTGCAAGGCACATCTCATTATATGGATAGTTACATATATATATATATATATATATATATATACGCAGGAGGGAATGCTAATAGCATTTAAGGAGATACATGAACAATTTTAACATTCTTTAACCCTTTACTTCATATAGATGCCTTTGGACACCTCTTATATAGACACCTTTGGACACCTAATATAGAAGGCTTTTGAATTATTGGGTGAATTATGTTTTATATTAACTGACAGAGTGGAAAACAGTGCAGGAAGTGTTCAGATTGCTCGTTACGAGCAATCTGAACTCTTCCTGCACTGTTTTCAAAGGCCTTCTGTGATTGGTACAGGAAAACGCGTATCTATGCAGTAAAGGGTTAAACATTTGAAAATGGTAAAATGATTTCAATACTTAAAAGAAATACTTTTAATACTTAAAAGAAAATAATAAATACTAATACACTACAGATAAGTGCTAAAGTTGGTTTGTAATGTTTCCATCACGCCCACGTAACATTTGACTTCGTAAAATTTCTTCCAACCTGTTCTTAGTTTATCCAACCTTTAAATTTCACTCATACAAATACTGCCAGCAAACAACACTAGCAAAAACTTGGTAAAACCAATTATTGCGTGACATTTTTCCCCATAATATACCGTGTGAGAATTCCGCAATCATTAACATGACCGGAAATTCTAGTCGTTAGGTACAATATTCACTTGACTAAATATTGTTGTCATCACAACTATTTCAATTTGTATTAAGTCATTATTATTTTAAGATGCATTTTTTATCCAGTTCTATTGAAAACTGAATATGCATCTAGACTTTGTAGAAACTGAAAAAAAAAAGAGTGCAATACAGGTAAAACTAAACCATGCTTTTACATGTAATATTTCGCAGAGTGCATGTGAAAGTAAGATGTGCACTGTACATGTGTGTTAATGGCTTCGTCATTATACTTTTCATTTTATTACCATAATAGCCATATGTGTACATGGATGGTGATGAACATGTATTTGTTTATTCTAATAAAATCTTTACTTAAACTTTAAAACTTAAACCTGTTTTATAATATGACAATTTCCAATAAATATACAAATGGCGTATACATAAAAATCCAATACGCTATTGTGAAACTACATCGATCTATTTTTAGATGAACCTACCACATATGATGTATTTTTTAGTTTTGTAAATTTGTGACAATGAAAGCACGAGACCCGTGTATGCACTCACCAGGTATAAAATGACTTAAATAAATTTGCTATTGTGCTAAAAATAAAAATCCACTAATACAATAGGTTCCATATAAAAATTAAATGGCATAGTTTCACAGTAGTGTATTTGAGTTATATCATGGTTTTGATACGGAACAACTGTTAACATCATGCAATTAAACACTGTATACAAAGTACACTGGTATGTACATGTACAAACTATTTAGCCGCTACACTACAGGAGTAATTTTTCGGATGCTGCAAAATGTTTCAAAGTTGCTGGTGCTACAGTATCACTGGTTAAAGAATTTCAATGAAATGTCAGATGATACGAAACAGTGATATGGTCCCTTTTACAGAATGGAAATATCTACATATACTGAAACAGAAAAGAAATACAGGTATGTTTAAATGGCATTTTTACAAAAAACAAATTGAAATCCATCCAAGTTTCATTTCATGGTGTAATAATTATTTAAAAATATAATCTCAGAATTTCATTAAAAAAGTCCCCGACACACTACTGCTATAGAGCCATTTAAGAAACATTCCCAAATTTCACAGATTGGTCAGTATCATGTATGCAGCAGTCTTGCAACCTGCATTTGCACCATTCCTTGAGGCAGTAACATTACGGCACATTCATGTTTATTTCTTTCGAATAGCCGTGGCACCATTTTTTTACATTTCAATATATTTAAAGTATACCACATGCACAAGGAGACAGTTTGGGAATATTTCAAATGTGAACCATTGTGCCAAATGTCGCGAGGAAATCTTGTCGTTTTTTTCTTCAGATTGCATTGTTTCAATAGCACTAGTCAGCCATTACTTTTGTACTTCATGTTATCAGTCAATAGGCAAAATAGAAATTATTATTTTGATGCAACTCATTAAAAAAATATGGCATAAAAATACCTGTGTTTCTTTTTCATTTCAGTACAATTATGTAAACATACCAGTGTACCTTACATACAGTGTTAAAGTAGCAAAATTGACAATTGTTGAAGTATTTATTTCAAAATTGAATTTTGTAAAGAGTTCATAAATTGTACTCAGCAAAAATAAAAAGTATCCACTTCTTCCGTTATCAATACTCTGGCAATAGGTACTTAAGAAAAGCAACTGTTTATCCAACATTCAACTTTCCGACAACTTTGTTGCATTAATCAATATTAAGGGTCAACATTGAACTTTTCGACAACCTGGTTATGTTGATCAATATTAAACTGCGGCATGACTACCGTATATCAACAAGTTTTAATGATCTTTTTTGATTATCAACACCGTCTTGATGTGTAACAAAACATTAGAAAAAATAAGCAAAAACAGATTATCATGCAAAGCAAATCTCGACCTGATAAGTCGCATCAAAAGTGAATAAGTACTCGCACAATACTTAACAAAGAATTTTAAACAGAGCTCTAAAATCAAAAGGTATAATCAATTTGAAAAGTGGACTCTTTTTTATTTTTGCTGAGTATAGCAGTCATTGACATATCTACTTAAACTAAGCAGTTTAAAAGAAACAACGTGCAAATAGATATCGATTTGCACAAATATAAATTTGAAAGCAAAAGCTGATTTTAAATGGGAATTATTGAGACAAATTTAGTTTTGCCAAAACAACAACATCGAGATATTTTACAGTAACTTCTGATGGGCATATTTTATTGCGATAAAAAAAAAGTTTAATATAAATTTCTCAAAAAAAAAATATTTTTAATATATTCTACTTTTTGCAATGATCAATACTTATAGTGATCAAATATTTAACAGCTTTCTGTTTCACGAAATTTGCATTAAAATTTTTTATACACAGCTTGTGAACAACTTTGTGTTATATACATGTTAGAATATCATTCAGCAATCAACACACATCATGGTTTGTTATTGGAATATGATTAAATACTAAAATGTTTGTCTTTGTTTAATATAATCAAATATAACAATCTAAAATACCCATATGATACCAAATTTTAATTTAAGAGTTGTTAAGTATATTTTTTGTGATATTTCTGACACAAACTATTCAATTAATTTTAAAAAAATCCACTAAATAAAAAAAAACTTTTAAAACAAGCACCCCAAAGAATAGTGTATATTTCATGTTGACAGCTGTGACTAAGTGTATATCGACAATGATGTATAAATAAAAATATTTCTAAGTTTTATTATAAAAAAAAAACATCTTAACAGATAAATAGTAAATAGCCAGATCCGAGAATTTTAATTAGGTGGGGTCCACAAATTTCAGGGTGTGGGGTGAGAGTATAAGATAATAAATTTTCATTGTCATTTAGCCATACTTCGGGAATTCCAGGGGGGACTTCAGATCTCTGTGGGATAATCACTTGCTCACCATTTACAGAACTAATTTACAATTTAAAGGTACTGAATGCATACAACAGTGTTCAGTCCAGACTAAATTTGAAGAAATTCATAGTTTTAAGTACAGTGTACAAATACTTTTAAGATTTATACATATTTTTCATGAGGTTTTAATGCCATTTTCGACACATGAATTTACTTCAGAACTGATGGAAATACAAGTGCAATTGAGAGGGGGAGACACAATTAAGCAAGTTATGGTTTCAATTTAAAAATGAATAAATTTACACATATTTGAATATTGCACCATTATATGAATCGGTATTTGAAGATGAAAAGGTATAAAACTCTAAGAATCACAAAGGTGCGAGGATAGACTTCAAACAACATTCACCAACAAACTTTTTGTTTAATCACGTTTAATCGCGTTTAAACATTTAGTTTTATATACAATCCATAACCAACACTCGTAAACAACTGGAAGACTTCTTCAATCTTCTTCTATTACTAGATAGTCTGATTTCTCGGATGTGTGTGATCCTGAGGGTCCGTCGACGGTCATTTGTTCGTAATGGTACATCACCATTTTTAACTGTTTTTTATACTCCTCTGGCACACGGAACATAGGACCATGCCCCGGTACAATCCAATCAGCAAATTTAAGAACCTCCATACGGTTCTGTTGTTGGATTTCTGGATTTTCGCTGTTCTCCTGCCACAAGGTGTAGTCCTCCAGGTCTTCAGCACACTCGAATAAATCACCTGGAAAACAGAGGCAGAAAAAAGAACCTAATCAAGAAAATAGTATGTAATCACCTCCTGGGAAACAGAGGCAGAAAATAGTACCAAATTACCTCCTGGAAAGCAGAAAATAGTACCAAATTAGCTCCTGGAAAGCAGAAAATAGTACCAAATTACCTCCTGGAAAACAGAGGCAGAAAATTGTACCAACTAGACCTATCACTGTAGTGATGAATACCCCCGAACGCCGCCATGACAGAAAATGGTTAACCATTGTATGAAGTTTTATTAAATTATATCCAATAGTTTTAAAGTTATGCTCCAGACAAAAAAAATTCTTAATAAAAGAGAATGTTATGGATTGAGTTGTTTGTATTGTTAATTTTTTTATGGTTTTGTTAAAATTAAAAACGGTCTTTTTAATTATTGTGCAGTGTACAAGCTTTCATGGCAATCAATAAATGTTATACTTTTTCGAGTTATGTTGAGGGACAACAATTTTATGGATAAGAAACAAACAAAAGCACTAGTAATACAATATCGAACCTGCTTTGCTCGAACTCCATGTATTCAACTTGGTTCTTTCATGAACTTTATTAAACTGTTATCACTGATGGCTTTAAAAGTACTTTAAAAGTACTGCACCAGACAAGGGAAATATATCAAAGGGCAATAACTCTGTAATTAGCAAGAATAAAGTTATGTTTCTTGTACACTGCACCTCCTGTCATTATATTCTACCACTGTATGAAGTTTGATGAAATTCCATCCAGTACTTTAAAAGTAATGCTCCGGACAAGGGAAATATATCAAAGGGCAATAACTCTTTAATTAGCAAGAATAGAGTTATGTTTCTTGTACACTGCACTTCCTCTCATTATATTCTACCATTGTATGAAGCTTGATGAAATTCCATCAGGTACTTTTCAAGTTATGCTCCGGACAAGAAAAAATATCAAAGGGCAATAACTCTGTAATTAGCAATAATAGAGTTATGTTTCTTGTACACTGCACTTCCTCTCATTATATTCTACCATTGTATGAAGTTTGATGAAATTCCATCCAGTACTTTATAAGTAATGCTCCAGACAAGGGAAATATATCAAAGGGCAATAACTCTGTAATTAGCAAGAATAGAGTTATGTTTCTTGTATACTGCACTTCCTGTCATTATATTATACCATTGTATGAAGTTTGATGAAATTCAATCCAGTACTTTAAAAGTAATGCTCCGGACAAGGGAAATATATCAAAGGGCAATAACTCTGTAATTAGTAAGAATAGAGTTATGTTTCCTGTACACTGCACTTCCTCTCATTATATTCTACCATTGTATGAAGCTTGATGAAATTCCATCCGGTACTTTTCAAGTTATGCTCCGGACAAGAAAAAATATCAAAGGGAAATATATCAAAGGGCAATAACTCTGTAATTAGCAAGAATAGAGTTATGTTTCCTGTACACTGCACTTCCTCTCATTATATTCTATTATTGTATGAAGCTTGATGAAATTCCATCCGGTACTTTTCAAGTTATGCTCCGGACAAGAAAAAATATCAAAGGGCAAAAACTCTGTAATTAGCAAGAATAGAGTTATGTTTCTTGTACACTGCACTTCCTCTCATTATATTCTACCATTGTATGATGTTTGATGAAATTCCATCCAGTACTTTTCAAGTGATGCTCCGGACAAGGAAAATTGCAACGGACAGACCGACCGACAGATCAACCTCAGGGTGACTCCACCCCTGTAATAACTAAACGTATTAAAAAAGACCATCAACCTGAATGGTATAACAGTGAGATATCACAGGCTAGGCAAACAAGAGACAAATGTCATAGGTTAGGTATGTGGGAAGATTATAAATTATGGAGAAATAAAACAAAAGTGTTAACTGAAAATGCAAAGCGTGAGTTCTATTCTGAGGCAATAAAAGATTCTAAAGACCCAAAGTCATTATGGAAATGTATTCATTCCTTAAGTCCTTCAAACACAACATTCAGTTCAACAGTGCTTAACTCTAATGATGGTATAAAAATCACAAATCCTCATGATGTTGCAAATGAATTTAATAATTTCTTCACTTCTTGTGTAAAAAATCTTAGAAGTCAGTCCAGTGAACAATCTCCAAGTTTTCAAGAATTAAAGACATATGTTCAAAGCAAGCGTCCACAAGATCAGTATTTTAAGATAAAACCAGTCAATATGAATACACTTTTTAAGGAACTAGAATATTGCGAATAAGTGCACCTGCAATAGTTTCGTCATTAACTTATATATTCAATAGAGTCATAGATAGTGGGAAGTTTCCTCAACTTTTTAAAAATGCAAGAGTAACTCCTATACACAAAAAGGGAGATAAATCTGAGGCAACTAATTACAGACCAATATCAGTACTACCAACATTGTCTAAGTTAATTGAAAAACATATCTCCCAACAACTTTATAAGTATCTGTCAGATTTTAACCTATTACATCCATCTCAATCTGGATTTAGGCCGAATCACTCCTGTCCAACAGCACTAATAAATATAACCGACAAATGGTTACAAGAAATGAATGATGGAAACATAAATGGAGTAGTATTCTTGGATTTAAAAAAAGCTTTTGATGTTGTTGATCACAAACTCTTATGCCAAAAGCTTAATATATATGGTTGTACTCAAACTTCCCTGAAGTTGTTTGAATCATATCTTAATAACAGAACACAGCAGGTAAAAGTAGGAAATGCCAAGTCTAAATCTGCCCCTATTTCTCATGGAGTTCCCCAAGGTTCAATACTGGGTCCATTACTTTTCATTTTATATATTAATGATCTCCCATTACATGTAAAAAACAGTGAAACTGATATGTATGCAGATTACTCCACATTCCACACTTCAGGAAAAACTGTTGGAGAAATTCAGCAGAGATTACAAGCCGACTTAACTTCTATAAATAAATGGTGTTCACGAAATATGATGTATATTAATACAGAAAAAACTAAGTGTATGACAATAGAAACAAGACAAAAGCTATCAGTTCAAAAGGACTGCCTTACTATTACCATAAGTGCAGGGATTTTGCAAAATTCTCAATGTGAGAAACTTTTAGGTGTAAAAATTGAACCTCAGTTAAATTGGTCAAGTCAAATAAACCATATATGCACTGTCATCTCATCACGCATATACCTTTTGTCAAAAATAAGAAACTATCTACATCTTGAAGCAAGAAAATTATTTTACAGCGGATATATACTACCATTAATTGATTACTGTTGCACTGTTTGGGGTAACTGCACTAAAGATGGGCTTGATCGAATACTAAAATTACAGAAAAGAGCAGCAAGAATTATCCTCAATGCAGATCCTCTTTCAGCCTCGGAGCCTTTATTTAAAGTACTTAACTGGATGCCAGTAAATATAAGGATTCAGTATCATAAACTATTACTGGTCTATAAATGCTTAAATTCCCAGGCACCTGAATATTTGTCAAATAGACTTGTATACGTGGGAGATAATAACCCATACAGTATAAGGAATGCTGTAAATGGAAATTTATATGTTAATAAATCAAAGACAGAGCTTAACAAACGTTCATTTCATTATTCTGGGTCACTTTTATGGAACAATCTGCCTACCGAAATTCGATCATCACCAAACCTATACAGCTTCAAAAATAATCTTAAAAATTATCTTCTGAAACTTAATTGTTAGTTGGAAATAAACTGTTTGATTGACGTATAATTGTAAGTATTCAATAAAAAAGTTTTTGTCATTGCATTTATAAACATTATGTGAATATTTGTTTTATATTTTAATGTTTAATTACATTGTTGAATTTCATGTTCATTGTATGATTGTTGAGGGCCACAGGGAAGATTAGTGTAACTAACTGTGTTACCCTCATTAAATAAAGTATTATTATTATTATTATTATATTATTATTATTATTATTATTATTATATAGTATACCCCCTCAAAACTTCGTTTGTCGGGGGTATAAATACCCTCCTGGAAAATAGAGGCAGAAAATAGTACTAAATCATCTCCTGGAAAACAGAGGCAGAAAATTGTACCAAATCATTTCCTGAAAAATAGAGGCAGAAAATTGTACCAAATACCCTCCTGGAAAACAGAGGCAGAAAATAGTACCTAATCAAGAAAATAGTATGTAATCATCTCCTGGAAAACAGAGGCAGAAAATATCAAGAGTTTTCAAAATTTTATTGGCAGAAAACATTTTTTTCCAATATATATCATGCCTATATACACTCACTGACTTAAGATGTATACCGTATTGCCAAAATGGTATGAATTTAAAGATACCAAAATATATAGAAAAGGGATTTTCCAAGCTGGGTTAAATATTCAAGTAAAGGGACAGACAACCATCTTGAAATTGATTTTTGTAACTTGCATTCATGTATCAATGATCTTTAACCTGATTAAAGTATATGTATAAAGATTTAGAAATGTTAATCTCCAATTACTATTATCTGAAACTATATTAAGATTACCCGGTAATAACAATCCTTTTCAAACAAAAAATAAAATCAAGGAACTGCATGAATTCTGAGGTATTTTATCATCATCCAAAATAAATAATATTTAAAGTAGTCGTGGTGTTACTATCGTTTTTTTTTATATCTGGCATCAATTATCAAAAATCTGTACACATATACATGTGCTATGAAGTATCAGCTTTCGATTTTTTTTTTAATATACCCGGTAGTCCCACAAAATCTCATTAAAGCGCTGCCTAACAGTACATGTTTTTCGGATGATTTTCACTGTTTTTTTCCTTATAAATGGTCAATATTAATTGAAAACCGGTTTTTATAATATTTTTAAATTACTTATTTTATTTCCTGTGATAAGATTATAACTTTAATACAGATAAAGCACAACTTAAGTTACCTTTACATCTAATCATTACGCCGGGGCTGAAGAAAACATGGGTATAATAACAACAAATTTTGAACATATTGAGTAAAATGCTCTGGTACAATTTCTTGAATTTTTCATATGTTAAACTTTATTTATTTCACTACAGTATAACTAATTAAAAATAGAGTATGTTCAAACAAGTTTTTTCATAAATTCGAATTCAAATTAAAAACAAGAGGGCCTGAGTATGCTCTACTGACTCATAGTGGCCATAGCACTTTTTGAAATTTCTCAATATTTACCCTCTTTGGGGGGTCCACTTAACAACTTATGGATAAATACCCCCACCACACCTATACTACTGAACAAAAACTTAATTGCTATGAAAAGCAATTAAATTCCCATACCAGTCATCTGTAATACAAACATAGTCCCCATACAGAACCCTTGTACAACCCAGCTCCTTGATTTGTCAGAAGTTTAAACATCCACTCTTAAGGATTTGTTATGAGCAGAAACGCTTTTGATTTTAAAAAGAAGTTTTTTGTACACATTGATGCAACAATGAAAAAAAAATCAGTTTTCCCTATAATATTCCTATGTAAAAGTAAAAGTCACATGACAGGGCCCCAATATATCCCAGCCCCTTGATATGCAGAATCATCAATCCTTGCTGATGTAAGGATAATTTATATCAAATATGAACTAGTTTGACTGAAAGGTTATTTAGAGGAAGCTTTGTGAAAATTCCCAATTTTAACCTTATTGCCCCACCCACCCCCTGGCCCCTTACAGAAAATCAATCCTCTTTATTGAACAAAATCAAATTTATTGTTAATAGACAATGCTTTAGATCTCAAATTGAACAACATATTTACACAAATGGAAGAAAAAATGAGAATTTCCATTTTCCCATAGTATTCCTATGTAAAACTCGAAGACCTCTTACAGGGCCTCTATACATCCCAGTGACCCTTGATAAGTACAAACTTAGAACTCTTAATCATAGGGATAATTTATTTCAAATATGAACAAATTTGACTGACCGGTTGTTGAGAATAATATTTATGACAATGTTCAATTTTAACCATTTTGTGACCCGTCCTGGCCCCTTTTAGAAAGTCAATCCTTCATATCGAACAAAATCTTATTTGTTATGACTAGAAGATGCTTCAAAACTCGAACAGAAAAAAAAATTCATAAATGAATGAAAAAAAAAAAGAGAATTTTCCGTTTTCCAATAGTGTTCCTATATAAAACTCAAAGCCACCTTACAGGGCTCCTATAAATACAAGACCCCTGATTTGTAAAAACTTCAAACCCACACTCATTGGGATAATCTATATCAAATATGAACAAATTTGACAGACTGCTTGCTGAGAAGATTTTTGACCTTTTTTTACCCACTCTGGCCCCTTATGGAAAGTCAGTTCTCCTTATTGAACCAAATCTTATTTTCTATGACTAAATGATACTTCAGAATTCAAAATGAATAATCATTTTGCCTAAATAGATGAAAAAATGAGAAGTTTCTGTTTTACCATAGTATCCCTACGTAAAATTCTAAGTCCCCTTACAGGGCCCCTATTAATATTAGCCCCTAAATTCTTATCTGCAATCAAACCCCTACACAATGGGATAATTTAAGCCAAATATGAACAAATTTGACTAACCAGTTCTTAAGAAAACAATTTTTGTTATTCCCAATTTTTACCCTTTTGGGACCCCTCCTGACCCTTTAAGACATTGGAACCCAGTCATTTTTACAAATCTGAACCTCCTTGACCAAACAAAGCTTCTGTGAAAATAAAGACAAAATCAGTGTTTATTATAATGACATGTGTCCCCTAATTGAATCCTTGGAGCGGGGTCATTTTTAACCCCAGGGACACCATTTTTACAAGTCTAACAGAACTATAGTTGGTTATCATTACTACAAAAACATTTTCAAAATCTGTTAGGCAGTTAATGAGAAGAAGATTTTTTAAGTTTTAGACTATTTTTAGTAATGGCGGCCATCTTGAATTTCAGATCGAAAAAAAATCTTCTGTACACATGTCATTATAATAAATTGTACAGACTTTTAATAAATTACACCAGATGTCAAAAAAGCTGATAGGAACACCGCAAACTATCTTAAATGAGGAGAAAATGAGCAAGGTTTGCAAGAAAAAAAAAAATTACAACGCTGAAATTTTTGCACCCATATTATGCAGAGAATATTTTTCAAACTTGTTCCGACATGAACGTTGATTTAAAATTTAGAAATAAAATTATTGCTTCATCATCCAACAAAATTTGCCAATCAGAGAACAAAAATTTATAGCCCACTACATTTTAACTACAATGTATGTGTCAAAGAAAATGGTAATTTTGAGAACAGTGACGTTGACGTCTCACACAGAGTGACTAAACATCAGTACTACCTACAGGTATTACTACAGTGACGTCTGACCAACTGTGATACGATGTTAATACCAGTTACCTGTCACTGTGCGAAATTAGGTATTTTTAAAAATGACAGTGACCTCTGACCCATGCAGTATAACTTGCCCATAACTGCCACAGTGCCAAGTTTGATATTTTTTATAACAGTGACCTCTGACCCATTGCGACTAGATATCAGTACAACTTACCTGTAACTGCCACAGTGCCAAGTTTGGTATTTTTGACAACGACAGTGACATCTGACCCAGTGTGACCTGGTGTCGATACCACTTCTATATCGTCATCTATTTCATATGGGATACCCTGTAATAAAGTTGATTTCAAAATCAATAATCACCAAAATCGATACAGACTGTCAAAGACTCCAAATTTTGTTTCGTGCTAAATCTGTACATTTCTTAAATTCTTTTTACATGTAAGTATTGCTATAATTTGTAATAGAATAGATCTGACCAAAAAAAAAAACCGGAAAAAAACAAGAAAATTTGTCTTCATTTGTATGATATACCATAAACAACAATCAAGCAATTTAGTGATAAATGGAATTACTTGCCTAAACTTTGTAAAATTAAAATAAACAACCCTTCTAGTGTTATGCTTGATAAAAAGCAATGAGAAGTACATGTATCATGTGTGGACCTATGTGAACCTGTTCTGGACCATTATCTTAGTGATCTACCCCTGTTTCTATTCAAATATTGATATGGTGTTCTGTTGCATATCTCAAATATTGATATGGTTTTCTGTTGCACATCTCCAATAATGATTTGGTATTCTGTTGCATATCTCAAATATTGATATGGTGTTCTGTTGCATATCTCAAATATTGATATGGTGTTCTATTGCATATCTCAAATATTGATATAGTTTTCTGTTGCATATCTCAAACATTGATATGGTGTTCTGTTGCATATCTTTAACTGTAGTGTACCATCATATTATAAAGTAATTATATTTAAGACGATTTCTAAAGTTGTTGTCATTTTTTTCCTATGGTTAGAATTTTATGAAACTTCCATGTATTTAAGTTTAATGTATGTTCATGCAATATCAGAAATAAAAAACACAAGTACCATACAGATTTTTTGTTATTACCTCCTCAAAAACAAACCCATCCTTGAAATTTTAGCGAATTTATTTTAGAATTTACAAGCAATGCGAAAACAATGTTCAAAATTGTTTACATCTAGTATTTAATTAAAACTAATACATAGATGCATGCATATAATAATACTTGTCATGGAAATGGTAATTATAAGCTTGAATTTAACTGTTTGGGTTTTAAAGAACAAAATCATATCGGCAGTGTCGATTATTTTTTAATTTTCCAATGAAAGTATAGCATTTTTTTTAAATATTTTGATATAGTGTATGGATAAATTTTGCTTAAAACTCACAAAATACTCTCCAATACCAATTTAATGATAATCAAAATAAAAAATACACTTTTAATACTGTATAATTGGAGACAAAAATGTTCCTAAAGGATGCTATTGTTAAATAAATCGCAGTTGCAAAATTACCGTTTTCATACTAATTGAGCATATTTGTATAAATACATGTATTAAGATGTCTATTATATTTTAAATTGCTATAAACAATCATTTTATACCAGTATGCATATTTCATATATTGATGACAATATAAGAGACCCAATTAAGACATATTCGTAAATGAGTGTGCCATCAGAAATAGGGTCAGTTGTAGTATAATAGTGTGTAGTGACACTGGCTGGTCTTGACAAGGTTGCTTCCCTTTGTGAGCAGAATTGATGTGTATAAAAAAACTCTAAAAATCAACTTTAAGAAGTTTTTGAGACAAATACCTGAAATTAACAATGTAGTGATTCTCTAAATAGTTCCTTCCACACGAGTTATAAATAAAATCACTATGATTTTTAAGTAAAAACTTATTACAATATTTTATTTTTTATTTTTCCCATAAGTACCAGTATTCCCATTCATGCTGACTTTATATGCAATGAAATGCTACTTTAGAATGTTATTGTTATTGTATGGTGTTTAGCGTCACTTTCAACAATGTTTCAGTCATATCATGATAGTGTCAATTTGGGACAGTACTCTGAGCACTGCCACACTGGAGTATCATGCCGCAGACACATGGTATGATACCCATCTAGTTGCATTATACAGACACCGAGCTGACCAGACCTAGAACTATCCTCTAAATGCTGAGCACCAAGGGAGGAAGCTTTTAGTACCAGTTTTAAAGTCTTTAGTATGACCCGGGTGGTGATCAAACCCATGACCTTCTTTGGGTTCGATCCCCGTCCAGGTCATACCAAAGACTTGAAAAATGGTACTAGAAGCTTCCACGTTTGGCACTCAGCATTTAGAGAATAGTCCTAAATCTAAGGCTGCCCTTAATTTAACTGGGTTGGGTATCATATCATGTGTCTGCGGCATGCTACTTCAGTGTGGCAGCACTCACAATACTGTTTCAAGTAGACATCGTCGCGATATGACTGAAAAATTGTTGAAAGAAATGCTTAATATCATACAACAACAACTTAATAGAGTTCTAACACAACAGCTTATAAGAAACAAAACTCAAATGAAAATTAAAAAAAAATTCAGCATATACATCATCTTAGTTTAAGTTCTTAAAAAGTTTGAAATTAAGTTAAACATAAAATTAATTTCACATAGGCCTGCATGTGCAGAATAAAAAACTGTTGATGCATTCATCCTGGTGAAAACTGATATGATATAAAAATCAAAGCCAATCAATTAATGTATAAATGAAGTGATTTAACATTTCAGAAATAACTTTTTCTTTGCTTCGTTAAGCAGTTTTAGTATTATATAATATAATGACAATCTATATTTAACTTCTACATTAAGATGAATTTCTTTTAAGTTGTTTTTAAAAAATAACAATTTCATCATTACAAAACCACTGTTGCCAATCTAAAAGCGTAATTTTCTGCAATAATTTGCAATAACTTCCAGCTTGAACAAGAGTTGTCAGAAGTCCAAAAAGGGCCATAACTGTGCCAAAACGCAATCCAGATTTATGGTTCTTGTCTGTGTGTGTTCCAGTGATGATGGTGAACACACATGCGAAGTTTCATTCACATCCTATGAGTGGTTGCATAGATATCTTAACTTAAATGCAAAAGTTTAACCTGGGTGTCTACTGACGACGCCGAAGACGCCGCTGGGGTCATGGCAATAGCTCTCCTTGGACTTCGTCCTTGCGAGCTAAAAATTGAATTGATTAATTATATTTTGATTATCCAATTATCACTGGATGGATTTTAAAATTGAAATAGGACTAATAATCAAAGGCCTGAAGGGCCTGAGGGAAGGCTCGCTGCTTGTGATAATTCGAAAATGTAGGTTAGGAAAATTGGAAAACTTAGTTAGATTTCTGATATGTTAAAAGGCAATACATTGGGATTTAGAAAAGAATGTGGTGTGTTTAATATTTCTTTTGTGTATCTGTATAAATAATCTCCTGCATACAATACAGAGTCCATATCAATACTTTTCCAACAGTAATTATCAAATGGTTTTAATAATGCATTTGAAAAAATGCAAACACCATAGTACACCGTCTTCAGTGTGAAAATTGACTGAATATTTGATGACCCTGGTGAAAATATCCATTTCAGGACATTTTGTAAACTGGTAACGTGGTGGTCCAGGATTCCATTCAACATATCCACATAAAAGTTATCAACATTAACAACCTATATGAAAGCTTCACAAACAAACCTTCATATTCTGATGTTTCTCCAAAATCGAAAGAATTGAGTAGTGATGTACAATTCCAGTCAATTTTAATATCTCCAGTTCAATAAGTATGATTTATGGATAACGAAACGCATTCAGCATAAAATGTTCCTGATTGTTCGAGAATATACAACACATATCCATAACTCTTTGTCTAGACCAAAACAAACATGACCTACTTATAGATTTACGTGTATATTGACTTGAGATATGTTCGATTCTCATATAGCTTTCAATCAACATAATAAATAATAAATAAATAGCATTATAAACTGTGTTGCGTGACCTAGATTTAATCAATCTAAAAATACAACACAGAAACACAACAAACATAACGGTCGGTTGACCTATTTAACCGTTAAATATGTTCATCAATACACTGCTTGCGTAAGACAACAGATTGGCGTATTTTTCTATAAACAACAAATGTAGCCTCGAACCTAATTTCGTTATTTACTATCAAAATTAAAAGAGGACAATCCATAGTGAATAAAATACGTCCTCTGCTACGGTAGATGCGTGTTGAAAGTTGTGAACTACTTTATCGGTCAGATGAATATGGCGGTTCCTGCCATATGTAGTTTGTATAACAGATTGCTAGGGCTGCACGACAGCTAAGGAAATCAGAGCTTTGCTCGCCTTCCAAAAATAAAAACTATTGTGAATTAAAACTATTTTTAGCAACACAAAACATTATAGCTCCAGGTACGAGATATATTTAAAATGTACTCCTTTGTGTTTATAAAACTTAGCAGATATATTTTATTTTAACAATATCAGTTTTTTTATCATTACAAATAAACATATATTTACACACAAATAAAGTATATCATAATGAAGATCATGTATTTCTTGTATACCGGATAAAGATATTTGTATTTTCATCTCGAGATATAATTATCGCGTTGGACGTGGAACCATTTATGACGTGGTATATAAAATATGATGTTTTTTAGTTAACATCTTAAAAGCGATCATGGTAAAAATATGATAATTTAAAATTAAAGAAACTATGAATTTGGTAAATGTAAGACAAAGAAACATTCATGGCTTTTCTAGTCCCTCCCTTGGGATAACTGTTCTTGTGGAAACACAGCAGAAACTCAAGTTATCCCTTGGGACAGAATATTTTATAGGAACCTCAAACCCATGTAAGATTCTTATAATCTCAAACACTGGGGATTATAATCTCAAACACTGGGAATATGTCCAGCTGGGGACAATATTTGTTAAAACAGACAAAATAAGCTTTTAAAATTACCTGTTTAAATTCATGCACACTGTATAAATCTCCAACACAAATATCATGGGACACAACATGTATAGCTTTCGTAAATAAGTTCAGATTGCCTACGTGATCCGAGTGGCCATGCGTGCAAACTGCAAACTCTATCTTATCTGGGGGGACGCCATGCTTGTTGAGGCCTGTTAGTAATGGAGTATAAACATAATGTGAGAGAACAAAGAAAAGTTTACAGGTTCAAGTTACCTGTGTTTATGATTATAAGGTTCAAGTTACCTGTGTTTATGATTATAAAGGTTCAAGTAACTTGTGTTTATGATCATAAAGGTTTAAGTTACCAGTCTTTATGATTATATAGGTTCAAGTTATCCGTGTTTATGATGACAAAGGTTCAAGTTATCTGTGTTTATGATTACAAAAGTGCAAGTTACCAGTGTTTATGATAACAAAGGTTCAAGTTATCGGTGTTTATAATAACAAAGGTTCATGTTATCGGTGTTTATGATTACAAAGGTTCAAGTAACCCGTGTTTATTATTACAAAGGTTTAAGTTATCTGTGTTTATGATTATAACGGTTTAAGTTACCCATGTTTATGATTATAAAGGTTCAAGTTACCAGTGTTTATGATTACAAACGTTCAAGTTACTCGTGTTATGATTACAAAGGTTCAAGTTACTCGTGTTTATGATTACAAAGGTTCAAGTAACACATGTTTTAATTACAAAGGTTCAAGCTACCGGTGTTTATGATAACAAAGGTTCAAGTTACCTGTGTTTATGATTATAAAGGTTCAAGTTAACCATGTTTATGATTATAAAGGTTCAAAGTACTCGTGTTTATGATTACATAAGTTCAAGTTACCTGTGATTATGATTTAATGGTTTAAGTTACCAGTGTTTATGATTACAAAAGTTCAAGTTACCCATGTTTATGGATTATAAAGGTTCAAGTTACCCGTTTTTATGATAATAAAGGTTCAAGTTACCTGTGTCTAGGATTTTAAATGTTTCAGTTATCTGTGGTTAGGATTTTAAAAGGTCAAGTTACCCGTGTTTATGATTTTAAACCATCAAATAACCTGTGATTATGATTTAAAGGTTCAAGTTACCTTTGTTAATGATTTTAATACAAAAAAATTTTAGTTGTATGATTTTGAGGAGGAGGCCAATCTTAGTCAATGGTCAGCAACCCTGTCACTGGCATACACAATTACATTATTTTCACATCAATAAACTGGAATTTACTGGGACTTGGATTTATTTTTTTTTTAAACAAAATATCATCCTTCATGCATAAACGTCTAATACCTAATTAGCATAATTATAATATTCAGTAACAATGTAAAGCTAAGATAAAAAAAACAGTTAATAAGGGCTGTTTGTAAAGTAATTCAGAACTACTGCATCCTCACAAGCTATCGCGGTCTATAAATAGTGGTCCAGGACCTCCCAACAAAATGTTTGAAAGGCCTGCAAGAATTTGAGAAAGGTCCAAACTTTACTGATAAAATTTGCATTGTGAATAATTTTATTTTTAATAGGTTCCATTGGCCTAAGGACTTTTTAAATGACATCAACGAAGCTAGCACAACAATAGTTTAACAGTATGGCCACACCAAATACTGCATTAAACAAATCAATTACTTATAACATGATCATTGGTTGATGCAAGACCTAGCTCAAGTAAATTTACAAGAGTCTGTCAGCGAAAAGCAAAGGTCCCCGATCTCAAACATACACTATTTTTTTTAACACCTAGCTATGTTCAGCTTTGCAGTAGTTCTGAATTTCGTCATCAGCAGTCAGTAGTAACATGGTCAGTAACAGCATGTGACAGACAACAGATGCAGGCAACGTGTATACCTGTCCAAATCCGTGCATAAGGTACTTATCCTCATGGCAAACTTCTCCCGCAATGATGTGCATAGCATTGCGGAACATATTCAGGTTTCCGACTTTACCACTATGTCCGCTGGTGCATACTACATAGTTTATATCGTGTTTGTCTACTCCATGCATGCTTAATCCTTCAAAGTGAAAGTTCAACATACCATTTACTAGTACTGGTATACTGTATTTAAATGTGCATTTTGTCTAAACTATAGGATTATTGGCTACATTTATTAAAATATACTTAATCAATGTTCTAGCCTAACACTTGGTTTTTTGTTAGTGTAGTATAAACTTATTTATTTTACTTCGATTGTGAAACAAGCTCTTACAACTTAGGCAAATCACGCTCGAAGTCTTCCTGGCTAGAACCAGTACTATGCATATGCCGAAAAATGTCTTGCTCAAGGATACAACACATAGCCATGGGGGAGGATCGGACCCACGACCCTCTGAACATGGGTTCGGTGCTCTACCACTGGACCATGCCCTCCACAATATTGACATAATTCACTGAAAATTGGGCACAATGTTAAATGACAGTGATAACAACACAAAAAAAAACAAGTGTGTGCTTAGAAAAGTTGCTAAGTATATATCGACAGACTTAACAAGAATGAAATGTTGATTTTTAAGCTTCCCAAAACCAATAAAATGTATACATGACTATATGTCAGAAGACCAACAAAGCTCGCCTCTGGGTGTCTAAGTCCAAAAAGGGCCATAACTGTGCCAAAATGCAACCAAATTATGGTTCTTATCTGTGTATGTTCCACTGATAATGGTGAAAACACGTGCAAAGTTTCATTCACATCCAATGAGTGGTTGCATAGATATCTTAAACTTAAACTCAAAAGTTTAACCTGGGTGTCTACAGATGAAGCCAATGACGCAGGGGTCATGACAATAGCTGTCTTTGTACTTCCTCCCCAGCGAACTAAAAAGTCTAAAAGGCACTCCAATGAGAGAAAAACGGATTACAATGTGACTGCGGGTTATCGTACCATGTGTCTGCCGAAAAATACTTCAATGTGGCAGTGCTGAGTAGACACCATCACGGGGCTTGATGTGATAGAGAGTAAAGTACTCCCTTAAGTGGTTAACCTGCATGATACCAAGTCTTAATGGGGCAGAATCAACAATATAGGCAAACCCACATGTAAGAGTCCCCTCTATTAAGCAGCCACTTGTCTTAAGCAGTCATATTTGCTATTCCCATTTCTAAGTTTTCAGATCAAACTAACCTAAATTAAGCAACAACTTGTGACCTCTGACACTACTTCTTCCCTTGATTGGCTATTTAAGATAGATCTGACTGAATACCATGTAGTAGAAAATTTTGCAATATGACTGAATGAGTGTTGGGTATGATTCAATAGTTTGGGGTGCTTGTTTCAGCCAAAGGTTTTGGGGTTTAACCATAAAGTATCTATCGGTTGGACAGTCTTTTTCAGTGGTAAAAAAAAAATACTTTTAATTTCATAAAAAGTGAGCAAATGAGCAAATGAAATGGTGTACAAGCCAAAATCCTTTGACTGAAACATGCGCACCAAACAATAAATACAAGTATATACCATACCACTATCAAGCGTCACTGGCTTTGTCCCTTATTAATATTTCTACATGTAGCAAGATCGACTTTTTTTATCAAATATTTCAACACATATATAATATATGTGCATATAATTTGACTTGAAATGCCATATTACATGACAGTTATACATACGTGTACCTACCTTGAATAATCAAGTCCTTGTCCCAGGGGTTTCCTGTATCCACTATAATGTTATGAGGTCCCTTTAACAGAGTGATTGAGCCACATGCCTTCTGTTGACCTTCATAAACAATAGACACAAAACAAGTTAAAATTCAGAACTTAGTTATGCTCACCTTATTTTTGAGAAAAAAAAATATGAACAGCTATTGTCATGACCCTGGCATCAACAGCGTCGGTCATCATCATTGTCTAGTTTTACAGACCAACTTTTTCATCGATTCAACAAACTACTTATGTTATAGACTGAACTTCATAAACATCTCAAACAATGTAGCTAAGTTACCGGTGTTTCCATACTTTCTAACGGCTCTTAAACCATAGTTAATTTTTTGGGGGAGTGGGGACATAAAACGCTATATCACATTCTTCGGAATTCTGAACTGTTCATTACCGGTATTTAATAGTGTTTTGATCAACATTACTGTAGATGTATTAAACAATAACATTATAAAAATCAGCATTACGGATTAATTGAATAAGTAAAATACCTTAATCGCAATATGTACAACACTATATATAGCGGTTAATACTTACCTGGGCCTTCCTTGATGCTGTAGCCTTCCTTTAAAACAATTATTTCATACATTGCTGACAACCTAAAATGACAAAAGAGAGGGTTTTACAGACTCCACATGTATGAACTTTACCGACATGATGTAGAAACAGCTATACAGAATACAATGGGGGAAGCTAAAATTAAAGTAAAGTGCTTCAATCTTGTGGCATTTCGTTTAAAACCACTTTACCAACAGAAGAGTTCCTGCACTGTTTTCCACTCTGTCAGTTAATATTAACATAATTCACTCAATAATTCAAAAGCCTTCTATATTAAGTGTCTAAAGGTGTCTATATTAGAGGTGTCCAAAGGTGTCTATATGAAGTAAAGGGTTAAGGTGCGAATTTATACTGCCCAACAAGAACACTCAAAATGAAATTCATCTGACCAAACAGAGAATCAACAGACCCAAAAGACAATCTGTTATGATTGTAATACTATGTACTTTTTAATTTTTAACACTTTGCAGATCCCTTTCTCCGGAAATTGGAAAGAGGCCCAAGCCTTCGAGATTGGGAAAAATACAGCGCGATTGACGGGAAATTGGGAATTTTTAGCTTTAGCAAACTTGAAATTATAGTGTAAAACTGTTAAGATCATGTTCTAACTAATAATTATGAAATATTACAACAATATTTCATATCCAGTTGTGGGTTTTATCCTCAAATGTAAGAAAAATTCTAAATTTTTTTGATTTTTTTTTGCCTCAATTGGGAAAAAACATGATTTTTTAATTTGGAAGCCACCGAATTTCAGCCTCTGTTTAATAAGGTAAAAAAGCCCCGTCAGAGTTTCGTACCTTTGTGAATGAAAAAGTAACTGAACCTCCTTATGCAAGCAGTGTATTGATGAAAACATTCATTTTGAACAAATTAACAACTCAAAGCTTATACCACTGCCACTATCGTCATTCAGTCATGTACCAAATTTGGCTGAAAATCACATGCATGGAATTTGTGAAAACAAATGTATCTTCTGCTTATCATTCCCTATGCCACCCACTTTGATACCGAGCCAAAACAGGTCTTTAAGTAAAAATGTGATTTGCTTATTAAACTATTGAATGACTGATGATCTTGTTTTTTACTTTGTATGCTGAGCATGCACAATGCAGTTCAAATGCCAAATCATTTTTAACACAAATTCAAGTTAAAAAAATATCATTGTCTGCTGAAAAAAATTGACTGAACCAACAGACAAGCTTTAACTAGCATCTTGCCAAAGACTCAATAACTTAACTATAATATAAATAGTCAGATTGGTCTTTTCCCCTAAAAACTAAAGTACGCAGAAGTTATATAGTTATAGCATGCCGTTTGTATAATATATGTGTATTTAGTATATTTAAAACTTATTTTGGCTGTTTGCCTGAGACCTGTGATTACCCGAACATATTCTTTAACCTTATAAAACTGTAAATATAAATCATTTTGGAATACTCATATACACATTGAAAAATAATACTCATGAAATGTTTTTAAACATCTATGTGATGCAGTTTATATGGTACAAACGCAACACAGAAGGCTGCGATTCCGCGATATTTTTGCGTAAAAATTGAATATATCTTGTAAAAAAATGTCTCGGTGCGAATATTGTCATGGGCGAATATGACTGAGTACGAATCGGTAAATAAGCGTGATTATTACGATGAAGTAAATTTTCCAAGCACGCAGACAGGTGCGCGGCAACTACGCGACCGCAATGAAGTCAAATTATGATTGGTTTATCTGAGTTTCGCGCGGTCTGAGAGCCAATCAAACAGCTCCTAACATTAACTTCTATTTGTAAACAATCATGGCTACGAGTTCACCAAAAAAAAAAAGAAACCAAGAACAATTTTGAGTTGTTTTCGGTTAACCTATGAATAAATTTGAACAAACGTTAACAGAAAAAGAAAGATAATGCCCTCTCCAGTTCGGTAGATAAATCAAATAAGCCTGATCAATCTTTGACACAAAAAGAGAGCACACTCTCTAGTCCAACATGCCCCGCCACCTCAAATGCGAAAAAAAACTGATCGAAAATTTCAAAGTAGCTGGTTGCGTGATCATTCCTGGCTGGAATACAACAATGTTGAAAATGTTATGACTTGTAAGCTCTGCATTAAGCACAAGAAGCTCAGCCACAGGTACCATTTTTTATTGTGTTAACATTGATTGAGAGAGAGAAAAAAAATGATATCCTATTGTGCCACTGATTTTGAAAATGTCCCCTATTTTTGAGGGCTGATGAGACAATTGTCCCCACTGTTTATAATCCTTGGCAGAACACTGGTAAATTGATTTTTTTTAATACTTTAATACATGTTTCCCATTCATTTCATGTAAAAGTATAGAAATTAGATCAAAATATTGACATAAATTATGAAAGATATTGTGTTTAAAACTTTATTTTGTTTTATACATGTTACCCATTCATTTCATGTACAAGTATAGAAATTAGATTTAAAAAAATAAAGTAACATATTATAAACTGATCAATGCACTTAATTTCAACAATAGGTGATAATTAACAGTGTTTGATAATTAAGGTACACGCACGCATGCTCAATTTAAAGACCAAAACAATAATTAATAAACCAATACATCACACACTAATTACAAACAAATACCATCATAAGCATATGATTGCGACACCTAATCATGGTGTAAAATACTAAATAGTTTATGCATAATTCTATGTGCGATACAAAACCTCTCAATTTGGTACGAAATTGTAGTTGTATGAAACCTACAGTAGTTCGTGGGCATTACCAGCGGAGTGTTCCACCAAGGACCTGGGCTCTGCAGAGAGATAAGTAAGTCCCTGCCTGTGGGGAGCTTGCATTTCAAATGACTAGTTTTGAATATCAGATGATTTTGCACAGGTAAAATACACAATTAAGCTCTGTACTTTAAGTGTAGATTTTTGTATGATCAAATTACAAAAAAAAGCATTGCATACAGTGTATTTACATTTTGTTGCTGGGCAACATGTAAATAGTGTTAGAACAGATTTAGTCAGCTGTTGATATATATCTACACTTTTTTATGATACCACTACCTGGCATGATAATCATTTTTCATGGAGACAGCATACTATTCTATAGAAAGACAAAAGAAAGAAACTCTTATCCGGTATACTGTTCATCCGAAAACATAACTTTTCATAAACATAATTTGTCGATAGCAAAGTTGATAATTTCTCCAACAAAGGAACGTTTGGGTAAAATTTCAATATTAATACGCATACAAATGTTCAATTATTCATAAACATTTCAAAATTTACCAACAAGATGTTTATATTCACGAATATCGTTGTTATTAGAAGAAACTTCTGAGAACTTTCGAGTCGGCAATGCTATTCCTATCTTTAATTGAAGAGCGATTAGGAAGGGCTATAATCCGGGCATTAACTATATCTCCTGGATCACGCCTGAAAACGGGTTATCTTAGCCTGTTGGTTATTTTTATTAGTGTGTATTACTTTCAGGGACCCGGGGATCAAAGGCCTAATTTATGAGATCTTGGGAAATTACTTTTGGGGTATTATGGCAAATACTTTTGGGGATCTGGAGAACAATGGCCATTACTTAAAAAGATTCAGAGAACAGCCCACCCCTGGGAGAGCCTCGGTAATTTATTATATGGGCCTGTATTAACTATGCTTTAGTTAACTTGGGTTACAATTACATTTTTTTGGAGAGAAACTAAAACGGTAGGAGTATTGGTATTTTTTTCGTTTGGTCATATTTGAATAGCCAAGTTACGTAATTTATGTGATTGTGAACTATCTCAATGACTATAAGACTCGAGAGTCCTGCAACTAAAATGTGTTTCATGACACATAATGTAGTCATGGGCAACACTTATGAGTTAACAGAGATATGTGCATTAAAGGGACACGCGACAATGTTGATACATTTTCACTTGAAACAATCTCTGAAAATATACTTTTAAAAAATCTGTGGAACAATGGCGATTACTTTAAGAGATCCATGGAACAGGGAGCCCCTGGAAGGGCCTCATTTGTGCTAAGTTGTTTCGAAATAAAAAAAAATTCAAAATCTTAACCCGGGATATAGATACAGAGATGATAATCCTTCATTTGTCACCCACCAACAGTGTGAGGATAAACACACCAGGGGCCGTATTCACCAACCCGTCTTGATAATACCCTTAGACGCAAGCTTGAAGATCCATATTTCAACCTAATATATCTAGTTTACCATGACAGATAGAGTAATTGTGAGAGTTTATTTGACTTATATAAGTTGTCCCTATGTTTTTCAAAATTCATTCTTGAGTTACAATTTACGAATAATCTTAAGAAGGTTAGTTAATACTACCCCAGGACTGCATATTCTATCGTATCAAGGCATACGCACGTGCGCCAATGTATACAATTCGTCAGCAAAAGTAAAAACATAAATGGCTGAATTATAGCATGAGAACGCATCGTTTGCCTTTTAAATTCCAAAAGACCCGCGAAGGCCACACCCACAATCCCGCTCGCAGCGCCGCTGTTCATAAATGGCGTATGTGGTCCTTACCTGCCTGGTACGCTCCTGTTGTGGTTAGTATAAATTTGCATGATTGACAAAATTAACAACCGCAGCGCTGATGCCAACAAGCCATTGCGACTACCAATGACTTGTATAGAAGGATATAGGAAACTTGCATATCCTGACTATATGTTGATATAAAACAGCGCATGAAGGATTTATTATTTTAATAATTCATAAGCAACTGATTTCTTGTACATAAACTGTTAGTTGTATGTAATCTGATATGTTTAAACATGTTTCGTCACGCAAAATGCTCTTGAATTAAAGATATTGAGGTTTTAAGGAAAATTTATCGTAATTTGTAGTCATTTTAGCTGCAGTATACAAATTTTGTAATCAAAAGAACATCAACAATTTAAACACAAATTTCTGGGAATACTATTGCTCTGATGACAATTTCATTCTGTAATGTAAGAATCTTGATTTGTATTCCTGAGATGAATGAAAGTTAAGATAATTAAAAACGAGATATTGCGAGATTTTGCATGAATACGCGGGCGTTCATAAACTCTTAATCAGTTGCATTTCCTTCTCTATATAGTTCCTTTCAATTACTGATGATGCTGTATGCGTAAAACGGCTTCCAACAAGTGTAATCTTCCATCCGTCGTTGCAACAAAATGGTACAGACTTGAGAAAAGACCAATGCTTCTGTAGTAGCCAGAAGCCAATTCCGTCTTTGGACCAATTTGTAACGAGACAAGTAGGTCTGTCTATATAAAAGATCTGAACATCCTCTTCAATTTCACTCGCAATAACACGTTTTGATTCTTCGAACAAGCTTTGTAGCTGACCAGTCCAGTAGAATGGTGTGTTTGGCTTTAATAACTGTCGGAAAGGGAGCATCTTTTCAGTCATGCTGAAGGCATACGCCACTTGGTTGACCAGTCCAAACCAGGAACGGATATCAGTAGTAATGTTCTTCGGTGTTGGAAAGTCAAGTATTGCTCGAAGGAACTTTCTTCATGGGCGAACGTTATCCGATAATATCTCAAACCCGACAAATTCGACTGTGTCTTCAGCAAACACGAACTTCTCTGGATTCAGTTTGATTCCATTCCTACCACATAAGTCTAACCATTGAACTGCCTGGAAGAAGCTTTCCTCTATAGAGTCAGACCATAGCAACACCTCATCTACACATTTGGTCTTGTTGGGAATATCAGAGATCAACCCATCATATCGTTGCGTGTATCCATCACCAGACGCAATGTGCCCCTGAGGTGCTGTCTTGTAGCGATATCGTCCCCATAGTGTGATGAATGTTGTAATATGACGATCTTCCTCACGAATAGGTACACTATGATATTCATTCCAGGCTTCAAATACAGTCTTCTTCTTACCATGTGGGACAGATCGGGCCTGATGGAATGGTGAAAGTGTATGATGGGATTCACGTGTGACATGAGCGTTGAGTGTCTGAAAGTCAACTGTCCGTCGAGGTTCACCGTTTTTCTTGGCACAAACCACCATTATGTGGCACTATGTGACGGGCTCACCGACCGGAACTGGTTCAATAACCCCTAAAAGTACGTCCTGGTCAAGTCCAGCTTTAACAGTATCACGCCAATGCATGGGGGCAGGTATTGGAGTGTGTTGAGCTACAGGTTCGGTATTGGGGTCAACCATTAGCTTTATAGGAGGGACATCCATTAAAGGCAGGGATTGATGCTTACACGTGTTGAAGGTACTGGACTTGTAATGATCTAACTAGAAGGCCTTTAAACGTGGTACATTTTCCTCTGTTGCTGGAAACGGCAATTTTGGTGGGGGTCCCTGGCGTTGAGGGCGGCTACATGTGTTGTCTGCTCTTGTATTGATGAGTTCAGGTCTGGGTAATTTGTTGACTGCACACCTAATGCAGGGAAGTCATCTGCCTAGTTTCAATAGTCTCACCGTTGTGATCTTTGGCACTCAAGCAGAGGACTGTGGCACCGCGGATCTTGATACCAAGATTTGTGGCTGTGTGCATTTGCATGGTTACAGGAATAAGGTCGGACTCTCGAAGAACGAGGCGACAGATGATCTTCATACCAGCAAGGTAACTTTGGCATCCTGTGTCTGCCGTGGCAGGTAGAATAGCTGAAATTGTACGGTGATGATTCAACTGAAAACCAAGGGCATAGTAATCTTCAGGTGAGACTCTAACTACAACATTTACAAATGGTTGTGACTTAGATCGATGCTCAACCCAAGAGTTTGACAGTTTGTCATATACATGATGAGCAATGCAAAGTGAACGTTCAATACCAGAGTCATTTAACATACAAGACTCATCAAATACATTCACAACATCACTAACAGTACACAAAGCATCAAAAACAGCTGCATTGCCAGATAATGTATCATTGTCTCTAGCTTTGGGTTTGTCTTTACTGCGACAGACACTCTCCATGTGATGATTGCGATTACACAGTCCGCAAATGTGTCCGTGAAGCTGGGCACTCATTTCGACGAATACGAGCTGGAGCGCTTTTCCCATGACCTCTCTTGCCGCAGTAGGTGCACATTTCTGATTTGTCCTTAGGTGTGAATGACTTGTCAGATTTGTTCTTTCTGTAAGTGCTACTTGCAGCTTCCGCTGGATGTGAATCTAAAAGTCTACAAGAAGAACGTTTGGCAGCTCCTTTAGTTTAAACAAACTGAAAGACCTCTTCTAGACTCATGTTTTGATTTTTGTCATCAAGAAGGTCTAGCTGGATTTCTGGATCGGCTATTCCCCTAGTTAACACATCGCGAAGGATAGCATCTGTGTAATTAAGATCACTGTCACAACTGGGGCATTTCATAATAAATTCACACACACCTGCTTAGCCGCAAAGACGAGCCCCAAAACTACGAACTGACTCGTCACGGTCCTGACACATATTATGGAGAGCTACCTTAGCTACCGTAGTGTTCTCTTCACGGACAGCCAGTTTCTTAATGGCAGCCATAACTTGTTCTTCACTCTGATCTGTGAGACTACCACCAGCAGAACGTGTCAGTTCCTTTCGTAAAGGTTCATAACAACATTCTTACAGCTGCACAACCTTATCATGACCTACTTTTTTCGTGGCACTTACATAGTCCTTCCAACGTGATTGAAAATATGTCCATTCTTCGCCAGTACCAGCTGCAGTGACTGTGGGTCTTTTGACCTTTTCAACTTTAGCACTTGGTTCTGAATTGTGAGTCACAGAGTGAGCCGTGATGAGTGCAGCCACGATAGCTGCATCCAGGTCATCTGTCTTGTACTCACAGCCGGGAATAGGACAGGCTATTTCAGGCATCGTGTCGTCAGTTGTAGGTTCAAGCCGTGTTCATAAATAAGAGCGTGATCTATTTGTTTAACCGTTTATTCGGGAACAATAAACACGGTCTGAAAAAAGTCAACAATAATGAAACAAGTTGTAACATTCCTTAACATGTACTGTTTGTAGGTAATTATAGATACAAGTACTATTTATCTTTAAAAACTACAATCCTCTAGAATATGTTAATGAAAATTCGTGCAATATGTTCCCATTCTGAATAGGAAACATGATGTTTTTGTGCCAAATCATGGCAAGCTTTCAATCGTGCGTAGCATATTAAATGAACTGAAAACTGTAAATTAATATGCATTTAAAACAAAAAAACGGGCCTAGGTCGCCTACCTTATTTTATACGACACTTGTTTACAAACTAAGCTGACAAAGAACTTAAAAAATAGAACATGAGAATTACCTGCTTTTCTCATAGCACTCCGATGTAAAAACTAAAGTCCCTTTTTTGGACCCCTATGATCCCTATCCCTTATCCTCTTTATATGAACAATTTAAAACCCAACTCATATGTATCATATAATATTAATATGTAAAAATCAAAGTCCTCTTAATGGGTTTCAATGGACCTTCATTTTGACTAACTTGAAACCTCTATTCACAAGTTATCTTACTTGGTTTCAATGGACCTTCATTTGGACTAACTTGAAACCTCTAATCACAGGGATCATTTAATCAAATTATGAACACATTTTCAAGAAGAAGATTTTTGAAAACTCTTAATTGTATCGCTGGTTCATAATGGATATTACACCCCCTTTAAAGAAACCAGCCTCAATTTTATCCTAGATCTATTGAGATATAGAAAATAGAATGTCCTGTTTTCCAATAGTATTTCGATGTAAAAATCGAAGTCCTTTTACTGGGTCCTAATGGAACCAAGCCATTTCTTTTGAACGCACTTGAAACTCCTACGTGTAGGAATTGTTCACACTAAATGTGAGCACATTTGGCTGACCGGTTCTTGAGAAGACTTAAATTGTAAAATTGTAAAATTGCTCTATGTTTAAACTGGTAAGTCTCCATGACGGGGCTCTAGAGTGATGGCTTGAACAAATCTACGTGAAAATGATATGGTGATACTACATGCAAAGTATCAAAGGCTCATCCTTGCTCTTTCGGAGAAGATTTTTTTTTAAAGTTTCGAAAAAAAAAAGGATAAGTCCATTGGGCGGAATTTAATTTTACACCAGCGTCATGACTGTAACACATTTGAGAGAGTTGCAAGAATGCTTAGTTTGGTGAAAATATGTCAAGGAATTTCAGAGAAGAAATCATTTAAAGAAACTACCGACGGATGGACGGACACTCAGACATACAGAGGGACCTAGACGGATGAAAAAAGCGACTAGACTGTCAGTCCGGGAACCGAAATATCGTAATATATTCCGCGGAATAACGCGGTCTTTATTCAGCCATTTTGATTGGCTGATATGAATAGTAACATCAATTAGCCAAGTAAAATGGAAACGATGCCGATTGACTGGAATTGATGCCAGATTTAAACTTATTTCCACGTAAATATGGACATTTAGCTTCCACGGACTGTGACATTTGTGAATCATAGATAACAGGTAAGATCAGTTTTACCGATTATTTTGATTTTAAATGAAAATTGACTCTTTGAGGATCCATTTTTTGCAACCGGCTTCAGATGCTGAGATGTGGAAAATATGGCAGCAAAATTCAAAGACACTCCCGTTGCCGAGTGAGTCATTTGAAGAAAGAATGCATATTTAAATAAATTTTTAGCTCCGGTTCACAAAATAGACTTGAATCTTGTACTATTCGTGCAATGTTATTTAATTTATTTGAAAACTGTCTTTGTTCTAAGCTCAGGTGTGAACAAAAAGGAAAATATAGCGACATTTTTATCAGTGAGGGGTCGTCTCAAAGGATAATAATCACGCTTCGTCCAGCTGTTTTGCATTGTGCTCAGTCATCTGGAAAGACCATTGTTTTCTTTCTGTAGTCATATATATGCCCAATTAGTTGGTAGATTACAAATGCTGCGAGGTCAGTGAGTAAATCAGTTACCTTGGACTGTTTGGCTGGGTAATTAGTATTGATAGGATGAACAGCAAATCTGTGGAATTGAGTCTATGGGGAAACACCATTTCTGTATTTACAACACAAGATGTAGGGTTTGATGGAGTCTGAAGATTGAATGTGAAATATATGATTGTACGTTAGAAGTCATGTGCAGATTCAGGATGCAAAACTATTTCATCAGATCACTCTTGACTTAAAATTAAGACTGCCTGCACACACTTCCACTTAATTTTTCATGTTTTAATTAAGGAATTGCGATGGTTTAGTGGTAAGCATGCTCGCTCCCAAACCCAGAGGTTCTTTATGTTTTTTTGTTTTTTTTCAAATGTTCACTCCCATACTATTGTACCTTTGTTTTAGAAAGGTACTGCGAAATAATGCAATCCTTTAGATTTAAAGTGGCCGGTCCTGCATACAGGAACATTGATATCAAGTGCACATTAAAGATCCACTAATTAACTTTTACGTAAATCAATGATTAAAATGTCCTTGTGCCTCCCTCAGAAATGAGGCTTCCTATAATAATCAGTTCATAATTGTAAAGCAAACGAAAGTTAATGAAGAAAAAAAGTGTATTTTAAGTTTTTGCACTTTTTATTTTCTCCAGCTTTGTTTTCATATATGTAATGTTACTCTGACATCGGCGGGGTAAAGGTGTATGCCTGGCCAAGTTGATGTGGAATGATTAGAAATGAATTTGTTGTTTAACAACTTGTTTAAGCAAATCTTCATTATCAGTTCCAGTGAAAAAGGAAGTAGACATAGGAAACTTTGATCCATGCCTCTATTTAACTACTTTTCAATAAAATTTCTTTTTTAAAATTTGCATTACCATACCATACATGTGATATTTTCTGGACCCCAACCTGTGAATTCAGTGATTATTTTCTGTGAATTTTTGCAAAATTCTGTGAGTTTTTTTAGCGTATATTTTCGTGCGTGAAATTCAATCATAAAATTACTTAAATATACATTTGCAGATAACTTGGATGTTATTTTGAGCATGTGTACATTTAGGTAATTAAAGTTTGTTCATAAATTAGAAATCACATGTATGATAATTATATGTTACATGTATACCGTTTACTACATTGAACAGGAAAATAAGATTTAACAAAACAAATATCTTTTTCAGATCATATTTTATTTCTCATATAATTTGTTATTTTATTCATTCTATTATTCTATCAATTACAACAGGCTTAAACAATATTTTCATAGCATCAGATTATAGAATATTATTTACAACACACTTTATTTTCTTTGTATCAGTTCTTTTACATAAAATACAGCACTCTTTAATGTCTTAGTATCCTCTTATAGCATATTGTTTACGGAACACTTTCCTTCGTTTCAATTTCATATTCTATTATATGATAGCTATACCACACTAAATATTTTCTTATTTTCAGATTATTAGCTTTGCTTTCATGGTTTCATAATACATGCATTATCACCACAATTCACTGCATTCTTTGAATTCAATTACATACACTCTTGACTATTCTGATAAGACATTTGTTTGGTTTGAACATGTGACAATAATTGTTGATCTTCACACTTAAAATGACTATAAACGGTTTCACTGCTTAAATTTCCTCTACAGTCACTAGAGCTGTATTTTCCTCAACATGCTAAAACTTCTTTCTGCATCAGCATTGGAGTGTGCAATGCTGAGGCAAGTGATGGCAACTTTTGATAAGGATCCATACTGAAGTTTTCCGTTTGGTAGTTTCTGTTCACCCATCTGGACCCAAAAGTCATCTAGTTCAGTACTCTCAAAATCGTACTGTGGCAATTCTGATGATGGTGACAAGAGATACTCCTCAGTTTCATCCTCAACCTGATTAATTGGCAAGTCTGGGCGGAACCGTTGGCACAGCTTCACAACTGAAAGAATATAAAATGTGCAACTGTTTAAAAAAATTTAATAAACATATTAATCAAAGGAAACTCATTAATCCAAGCAGAATTAAACTTAGTTAAGTACTTTCCATGTTTTACACTGTGCGATACCGAAGCATCGGGTGATAAGCGACGTTTAAGCATTTCAACAAATTGTGATAATAAGTAAAAAATACCATGGTATATAAGCAAAATGAAGCTATTTTAATTACTTAAAACTATGAAAATAATTCTTTTGAGTAAATGCAATTTATACATTTCCTTAAAAAAACAAACACACATACAAAACAATTTTGACTTCAAAGACTGACCTGCAGATATTAAAACAATAAATAATTACTGCTCTATAAAACTCTTTTAATAATAAACATCCATTAAACTATTCACTAAACAAACAATCTACCTTAACTATTTAATTACTTACCATCAAAACAATTTTATCGTCGACTTTCCATTCTCATCTTGATTCTTCACCTACCAAACACTCGCTTTCCGTATGATCTGTTGTGACAGTGTTTGTCTTTCTTTAGTGACAAATAAACTATAAAATGTTAAGATCGTCATCCAACTTTGTAATCCTTTAATTACACCCTCAATTAACACCTCCCCGAGGCGTAAACTTGTTAAAATTGCAAATTATAACCACGTGCACCTGTTTGTGTCAAGGTCAGGTAAACGATTTTGGCATACTTGGATTTTTTCGCCAAAATCAATAAGTGTAAACCAACTAAAAGTCGGTCATTGCTGTAAAACTCGAAAAAATGGTGTTCATTTTTTTTTTCCCATTTGCGAAATACGGATTTTCCGTGAGATTTTGAACACGGCCCGTGAGACCGTAAATTGCTGAAAAATCTGTGAGTTTTTGTCTCACGCCGTGAGATATCACATGTATGCCATACGGTACATCAGATTCATATGCATCATGGGACAGTTTAGTTTTACCCTTGACCCATGGCTTGAATTCCGAGGAAGATGTGAACAAAGTAAAATTATAAATGTCCTCTTTTATACTTGCTGCCACTGTCACCATGGTCATGACTTAACAAACAACCTGATGCGAGAACGACGTTCGCTCTGCCCACTGGCATTGTTTGTCCACTACAATGTACTGCTTACTGGACATTGTTGTGTTTGACTAAGGAAAATGGCAACTTAGTAACCAATATTGATAGCTGATTGGATTGTTGACTTGCTTGAGTGCCAGTTAAACCAGTAAATTTGTAATGAAATCCTTATTCTAAACATAAGACAGCACTTAAATAAGGCTTCACAACCTTCGCATCACCATTCGGACTTGGTCACTGTATTTACAACGTGTAAATATGTATGAAGGATCTAATTATAATTAAAATGAAATAAAATGACTCATTTAATACGTCACAAAATACATTGCAATTTTAAGTGGAAAATCTATTTTAGTGTAACCTAGGTGTGTAGCCCAAGTTAGAAAATCCCTTTTCAATGTATTGTTTTGGTATGTTTAAAAAGATATCCATTCGGAAATGCAGGGTCAGTGAGTATATTTTATAGGCATGATATATTAGGGGAAAAAGTTTTAGCCAATTCTTAAATTTTGAAAAATGCTGATATATTCTTCTTTAAAGTTTAATTCTTTACATGATTCGACCAATAAGATATAGATATAAGTATGCAAATGAAAATGTAAATATGACATTCATATTTTTTACTAGTTGTGAGAGGGTGTTTGTTTACATGTCATCAATGGTCACCGCAGCGGTGGTCTAGTGGTAGAGTACCCACTTCACTTGCGGAAGGTTATGGGTTCGATCCCTGGTCGGGCTATACCAAACACTTGAAAAATGGTACCATAAGCTTCCTTAGCTCGCACTCAGCATTTAGAGGATAGTTCTTAGTGTGGTCGGCCCGGTAACAGTATATTGTAACCCGTAACATGTGTCTGAGGCGTGATAATCCAGTGTGGCAGCACTTGGAATACTGTCTCAACTTACATTCAAGTAGACACTGTCGCGATATAACTGAAAAATTGTTGAAAGTGACGTTAAACATCATACAACAACTCTTTCTGATAAATACCTTCGACAGAAAACTGGGATTCATGAGGTCAGTAATTTATGTGCGTAAAAAAGCTACACAAACCTTGATGATGTCAGCACATAACATCTACAAATTAGAATAATTTCGAAAATTAGCATATTAGCAGGGTTCTCCACAAGTTGGAATCCAAGCGCTGGGGTAAGAGTTGGCACACTCAAGGGTCTGCCCCAAAACATTTTCAATTGATGTGTAGAGCATTCATTAAAATAGATTTACATTTATATAATAGTAAAATTGGTATAAATCAGTAAGTCATTAGATTTAGTTCGTTAATTTTTTTGCATTGAAATAAGAAAATTGACTATTTAAAGGAGTATTAGCCTTTGAAAGATATTGTTTTAAGATTTAAAGCGCTGGGGTCATACCATTTCTGCCTTTCAAGCGCTGGGGTGCCCCTGTGCTTAATTGGCTGGTGGAGAAGCCTGGAGTATATAATATAAGAGTGGGTTCCATTTCTGTAATGGCTATTGAACCGCTAAAGTTATTGCACCCAGAAACCCCAAGTATGCCTATGATGATATACTGATTTATTACATTAACTTCCTTGGTAACAGTCTCCCGCCCACCCCCATATACACATGTTAAAAATCAAGTGGTCTTCATGACCATGGTCTAATATGATATTTTTCAAAAAAATTTGAATTTTTTAAAGTGTTATTTTTTTACATTTTATTGCAAAATATATCTATTACGGACATAAGTAGGTAAGAAAAATTGGAAAAACAAAAAGAAATTAAAGTTACCAACAACAAAAGTTCACTGCTCTGAAAGTACGCGTGAGCTGTTGTAGAAATTAAAAGTTAAACATCTACGAAATTCAGCAGCAGGGTAAAGATGTTGTGTTGGAAGGCAGGTGGATTAAGGGTATGGGGCATAGAGTTTCAGGGTATAGGCGTCCAAATCATGATTTTGTAGAGCACATTTAATTAAAACATATCATTTGACCTTTTTCTTGATGGGATGGGAAAGGTGTCATACTCTGGACTTCTGGCACAAGATTTTCCATAAATTCAACTATACTTGCAGCAAATTACAATTTTGGGGCGCATTACTGGATCTGCTAGGATTATTATGTTGCTATATGGAATTATTTTCACGCTTCTCTTGCAGCGGATTCCTTTCAGCAAAAAAAATATTCATACATAAAATTTTAATCTAATAATTTTGAAATAAAAATAATTCCATTGTCATACAACGCTACAGTATAAAATTCTTGCAAGTTTCAAAACAGTTTTTTTACATTCGAGGGTTCCAATATGTCTAGCAAAACTTGTTGACAGTAGTTGTGATGAAGCATTAATTCAGCTCTCCGAGTGCTTCGTAGTTGTTTTGAATTCACCAATTTAATCATAAAAATCCACAAATTGGTTCACATTTTGATTAGCTGCCTATACATTAACACAGCCATGGCCAGATATTTTTTTCAAATGTAGAGGACGCATTTACTGATCATCTTAATAGTTCTCCAGCGCCACAGAAAATCTTTCCGCAAGCATCATTGAGTCTTTTACTTGCTGAATATTCCAGAATGCTGATTTTCAAAACACAGCTAGTTGCTGATATATTAATAAAAAAATAAGGGAGTTTTTAACCGTGTTATATATTAGACATATACAGTTTTACTGGTGGAGTAAGACCTCAGAATGAATCTGAGTAGAAGCATCTGGCAAACATTCTCTCAAAGTTTTTGGAACAGAGCTGTGCTTGAACCAATGACCTCAGCAGTGGGAGGTGACTGGTTGTTGAATGACTGTGCTTTAAATAGACCACATGGCCACAGGAGATGAAAATGAGAAGCATGCTAATAAGTTGCTCTGATTGACTTATCACAGCAGCTATCAAGTTGTGTCGGGTGGTGTGTCAGTGGAATGTGAATTGAGGGCTCAGTATAGAGGAAATACCGCAGAGGTGGTCTAGCGGAAGAGCATGCAAAAGGTTTAATTCCCAGCCGGGTCATACTAAAAATTTAAAAAGCGCTTTTGACTCGGCATTAAGAGGATAATTCTAGATCTGGTTGGCCCAGTTTCAGTGTAATGTGACTGGCTTGGGTATCATACAATGTGTCTACAGCATGATACTCCAGTTTGGCCGAGCTCAGAATACTGTCTCTGGTAGGCACCGTCTCGATATGACTGAAAAAATGTTTAAAGGAAGCTTAAGGTCCCACTACACAGTTACACCCATTTTTTTGTCACGGTAGCAACAAAATGGTTCATAGGATCTGTGATTTCTTGCTGCAGAAGCTGGCATAGTATATACTGCAATATGACATCACTGGTGACTTTTATAGGATTTTAACAGATGCATGTATCAGTGATTTATCTACAAATTCCAATGTATTTCCAGTGTAATTCCAATGTCCCAGGACTCGCTGGACTACAAATCTGTGAGTCCAAAAAATGAAAGCGTGAGTCCAATTTTTCGAGACATTTTAACTAAATCATTATAATTTCAAATGATGCAACATTGTGAAAATGAAGATACTTCACCATTTCACTGTGAACCTTTAGCTGTGCACCATTTAAACAACCACAAATGAGAATTAAACAACAGTACCATTGACTAGAACAGTAAAAAACATTAAAAAAAAACACTTGTGCAGCTTAGTCTGTCAAAAAACAGACAGTGTTTGTTGATTTGGTTCAAATAACATTACACACTGTATCTCCTTTATTGACAGTGGCGTAGTACATATTTCAGAATTGTGTGTCTGCCGCGAGATTTGTGCATATAGGACGCAGGACGCAGGCGTAAATAAAACACTTATGTATTTATGAGCATTTGGGGACTTCTTTTTAAAAAAACAACAGGGTGTCACTGCACCGTCTTTAAAAAAACAACAACTGGTCAACCTATCAATTAGCATGCATTTTTGTGTCCAAATACATTCCTGCTATGAAAAAAAAATACTTTAAAAAAGATTCTATGTGGAAATGTTTTTTACCCTGGAAATCCTATACGTACCTTATTTTATACAGAACAAAGAACAAAATTCAACTGTGTAGTGAGACCTGTACACCATAACCTGCGAGGACACTGATTTGATCCAAGTCTCAAAACAGTTAGCCTCTCATAAACAACTGTCCTACACTCTTGCCCTAACAGAACCTGAACTCCAGAGAGGTCATCAAAGATCTAAACAATGGATTCAAAATAAATTAATACAAAGTGAGTCATATTTTTGCGAATTAGACAATAATTTATTATCTTAACTCCGATCGATACATTACTGCAGTTAAACTTTGTTTAATCTGTGTGTAAAACTTTAATCTAAAGAATTCTTTGACATAGCTTATCACTGCCAATCCTTCAAAAGCTGAGGTGCTAGAATGCTGAAACCTGCTGCAGAAAGACGGCATTAAGGATATCATTTACCTTTTCTATGAAAATTCATAAATTTAAAAAATCTGTCTGCATAGTCACGAAGGCAATTTTGACAGCTAGTGTATGTTGTTTGGATTTTATGTTCCTTGATGTTTAGGATAGAGTAAATCATTTCAAGCTGTATGCACATGCAAAAATGAATAATAATACTATATGGGTTCTATAGCTACCTGGAAAAGTCAGATTAGCTTAAGTCTGTAACACATCTAACTATCTATCCAGGGGTCGTGAGTTATGAAAACATTGTGTCTCATTGTCAATCGTTTCTCACTGCTGGTTTAACCCTTTACTTCATAGACGCCTTTTGATACCTCTTATATAGACACCTTATATAGAAGGCTTTTGAATTATTGGGTGAATTATGTTTATATTAACTGACGGAGTGGAAACGAGTAACGAGCAATCTGAACACTTCCTGCACTGTTTTCAAAGGCCTTCTGTGATTGGTGCGGGAAAATGTGTATCTATGGAGTAAAGGGTTAAGTGGGAAAACTTTTAAGTTATTTAAAGAGATGGGTGTACTTGAATACTGGTAAACCTTCCAGGATCCCAGGAAAGATTAGGTTATCTGATTATCTTTTGGTCCTTGAAGGTATAAAAATGATGTTAAATCTTCCCAGGAAAACAGTGATTCCATGACATTGTAAAGAGCTGAGCTTACTTCACAATCAAACTAAAATAAATTGATATTTTAAAAGTAAACATCTTTCATATGTTTTAATTATATATATCTGCATATAACATAAATGTGCAATGTAGGATTTAGAGGTGATTTGGACAAGGGGATTGGGGTGCCTCTAGAATTCTTTTAGATTTCTTGAATATAAAAAAAAAGTTACCCATTTCAAAGAAAATGGTAAAAAAAGTATACATGGCTGAGGTCATAGGTTCACTAGCTACATGCACTCAAGTTTGGTTAGATTGAGTAGTTTCTTTAGCTATTGAAATATTGTCTTGACACCTATTCTAAAGGACACTGGAATGAATAATCCAAGAGGTGTTCCAGGTAAAAGTGGGAACATTAATATAATATACAGATGGGGTATTACAATTTTTGCTGCATTCTATACACATCCCTTTAGTGAAAACAACCTATAAAAGTAAAACTGAATATTAAGTTTCACTGTTGTAACCATACATCATTACATCAAACGATTGTCAGTGACATTGCACACAATAGACAATAGATCATAAAGCTGCATGCGGACCAAAGCTCAACTGTTGTGTTAATGTGTAGATTTGGTATCAGTTACTAAAGTGAATGCCTAACTACCCTGATCACAAGAGGCATTGTTTTAAAAAGGTTAATATCTGTTACTATTTAGGTCGTGTACATGAGAAATGCTCAATGCTAATTGGAAAGAATAGGTTTGGTACTGTCTGAGATGTGGAGTGTATCAACTCTGCCACGGGAGCATTGGAAATTAAGAAAGCAGCAGATAAGAAATGTTTAAACACTGATCCGGTTTCATTACATGCTGAAATTGTTAATTTAGCGAAAAATCAGCTACACTTCTGGAAAAGTTAAATTTAGGGGTAGTTAGGCACGTTCGAGTGTACCTATATGATATTTCCACTATGGTGTACTGTGTATAATCTGTTGTAGGTAGGATCGTCTGATTTGAGAATTTTAATGTCAAGATACTGGATTAGAAGAAAAAAATTTAAAAAATGTTGAAACAGTTGAGTCAAGGACATCCACTGACATGGGAATGAATGAAATGATGGTTTTATGGCATACCGTGTTACAAGTTATATGATGCCAACAGGAAGGAAGGTGCCAGGCCCACACTCAATGTACAAAGAAACCTCAAAAGATTAACATACAGACAACAAACAAATAAATAACACAAACTGAACTTTGAACCTTCATACCTGCAAGACTGGGGTGGTAGTGTAATGGATAGGGTGCTTGCCGCTCACGCCAGTGGTTGCGGGTTCGATGCTGATATCGACCCGATGCCTCTCAAATAACAACACTCAGTACTGGTTCTGCCCAGGAGGCGGACCAAAGGGTGGTTCTACACGGATTCATTCCGAGCTCTTACACCTCCAATAAAACTTAACTAGATGCCCGTATTATAAAAGTATATTATAACCTGAAATATTTCTTTTGAAAATGGCATATTTAAATCCCATTCAAAAAAAATTTAATGCATGTCTGGATGCTTAGAGTTGTAACCTAAATTGATATCAGACAGAAAGTTAATGTGTTTATCTAACCTTCAAAAATGATATATTAAAACAGAAAACTTGTTTATGCTGGCTGTTGTATCAGTAGCCTTTAATATAAAAATTCATAAAATAAAATATATAAAAAAGTTTTAAATTAAAAATTGATATCTGTGTAATGAATGTATAACTTTTAACGATTTGCCATACACACGATTCTCTGCCACTTGTTTTGTATATTGATAGAAACAAATGCTACTGTAAGCCACCTTGTCAGAGAAAATTTGGAATTTTTGTAACATTCCATCACAACAGGTAGTTGAGTGTGCGATATATATATATATAAACACATGGCCATGAATATAATGCTGTAGTATTATCACTATAGAGTCTATCATTCTATAAAGTCTAGTGTTATCTAGTCTGTCAGAGAAGTGCTTGTCAATATAAAGTCTCATGACTGTTGGTTAAGTGATTGTTAATGTAAAGTCTTGTGTTGTCTAGTCTTGTTGAAGAAGTGCTTGTCAGTATAAGGTCTCATGTCTCGTTTGTTGGAGAAGTGATTATTAATGTAAAGTCTCGTGTTGTCTAGTCTGTCGGACAAGTGCTTGTCAATATAAATTCTCCTGTCTCGTTTGTTGGAGAAGTGATTGTTAATGTAAAGTCTCGTGTTGTCTAGTCTTATCGGAGAAGTGCTTGTCAATATAAAGTCTCGTGTCTCGTTTGTAGGAGAAGTGCTTGTCAATATAAAGTCTCGTGTCTTGTTTGTTGGAGAAGTGATTGTTAATGTAAAGTCTTGTGTTGTCTAGTCTGTCGGAGAAGTGCTTATCAATATAAAGTCTCGTGTCTCGTTTGTTGGAGAAGTGATTGTTAATGTAAAGTCTTGTGTTGTCTAGTCTTATCGGAGAAGTGCTTGTCAATATAAAGTCTCATGTCTCGTTTGTTGGAGAAGTGATTGTCAATGTAAAGTATTGTGTTGTCTAGTCTGTCAGAGAAGTGCTTGTCAATATAAAGTCTCATGTCTCGTTTGTTGGAGAAGTGATTGTAAATGTTAAGTCTCGTGTTGTCTAGTCTGTTGGAGAAGTGTTTGTCAATATAAAGTCTCATGTCTCGTTTGTTGGAGAAGTGATTGTTAATGTAAAGTCTCGTATTGTCTAGTCTGTCAGAGAAGTGCTTGTCAATATAAAGTCTCATGTCTCGTTTGTTGGAGAAGTGATTGTTAATGTAAAGTCTCGTGTTGTCTAGTCTGTCAGAGAAGTGCTTGTCAATATAAAGTCTCATGTCTCCTTTGTTGGAGAAGTACTTGTCTATGTGAAGTCTCATGTTGTCTAGTCTGTTGGAGGTGTGTTTGTCAGTGTTAAGTTTCATGTCTGTTAGAGAGAAATGCTTGTCTATGTAAAGACATGTTGCAAGACCGCATCTTGTTATTAAGTCAGTTAAGTGCTTGTCAGTAAAATCTCATGTTTCTACTCTGTCAGAGAAATGCTTTTCAATGTATATTTTCCAGAACATTCAATTTGGTATCAGATATTCTTTAGGCATGTGTTTTGTTGCAGTGTGTATATTATGGGGTTGTTAAGGGTGTATACTATTGGTTTTGATCTTTAGTTACTTATTAATGAGAAATATGTATAGATTGGTTGATTGAAAATTTAATGTCATTTTTCTGCCATTGAGGGCTAACAGATGATCATTTAACCTAACCACTCTTTCCAGGGACCCTGGAGGTTAACCAGTACTGAAGCACACCAATCTCCACAAATAACAGATAACTTTCCCACTTGAATCAGCGGTGAGAGGTGAATGTTAACAAGACATAATGTCTTGTATCAATCATCACCTAGACTGTTGCCGGGTTGGGATGTGATCGCAAGGTCCCTGGATTGATTGTTAGACATGCTACCAACTGAGTTAATTGGGCCCTGGCAGTGTTTATAAATAAATATTTATAGGTGTAATTGTTTTATTTGAAAATGAATCTTGACTTTGAGTACTTTCTCAGTTTGAGATGTTTTGTGAATATGGAGCCCGGTCTGTAATCTTGGATTTTTTGTTTGAGATTCATAACAGTAAACATTAGTAACCCTATATCCATAAACATAAGTAACCCTATATCTGACCAAAACAACCCAAAATATTGGAAGGTTTTTCGCTTTATGCAGATTAGAGTATATAATAATTAGCTCTTATCTGCTGGAAGGAAATAAGCCAATAATTAGATTGATGTGTTTGTGACTCTGGTATATTGTGCTAATTGCCAAACACACTTTGTGGCTTCTTGCTGACTTTGGACTTTGTAGTGAATTAATATATTTATCTGTTTGTACAGGTGAACATCAATGGTGGGAGGTTGCTGCTCTTTAGTAAGGATTTTATTAGAGTTTGGGGTTGAGATCAAAACAGATTTGAAATGGGTGGGAATGTTTTTATGCCCCCTGCCAGCATTCAAAGAATATTGAAGGGACATTATGTGTTACCACTACTCGTTTGTGTGTCTGAGGTCCAATCGGCTTCCGATCGATAATTTCTAATGTATACTAATATTTGGTGCATAGCTGTATCAGTATAAAATATAGATGAAGTTTGATATTTGTCAGCAGTTATGGTCCATTTTAGACTTACTTTTCGATGAAATACTGGTTTTCGATCAATAACATTTGAAAGGGTCTAGGTCTTATTTATATTTGGTATGTAGAGCTGTATGGTTATAAAATACAGGTCAAGTTTGATATTTGTCAACATTAGTCAAAATATAATAGGTGTTACAACCCCTTCATGCCGCAATTGCAGAAAGCAACTGGTGCAGTTGTATTGTCAAGATCACAGGACATTATGAATGATAATAAGAAGTGATTAAAATACATGTATGACTAAAAAAAAAAGAGTGTAACTGCTACACACAATACAACAACTCTGTTGGTGTCAGACCCTTCAATTGACCATATTATTGATGTCATAATTGATTTGCAAACCAGTAACATGATATTTTAGACACCTGCATACCATGTGACACTCTTTATTATTTTATCCTGTTACTGATGTAAAGATATTGTTTTCCAATATCATATACACTATCTCTTTGTATACATGTTACTCAAGTTCTATTAGGATTAATATTGAATTTTTTTTTGTAATCATTTCTGGTTGCTTTTTATTATGTTTTACTATGCAATTGTTGACACCACTTGGATAACTGTCACTCTCCACATCATTTCATTCCTAGATCCCACTTCTCTCACTCTCTCTCTGAGGCTGGTGACATCTGCATCTACAGAAACATAAAGCTCAAGAGTGTTCTGAATATTGTTGTTGGCAGCTTTTGACAATTTTTTCGGTCGTATCGTTACGGTGTCTACTTGAGACAGTACTCTGAGCACTGCCACACTGGAGTATCATGCCGAAGAAACATGGTATAATACCCAAACCACTCACATTGACTCCTTCGCTAGTATGTACGCCTTTCAATCCAGAGGTTATGCGTTCAAATCCCTTCCTGACCATTCTCCGTGAAGATTGATACTCAAACTTGCGTCTCATTTTCATTCATCTCTCACTGCTGATTCAAGCGGGAAAGTTATCTGTTACTTACGGAGATGTGTATGCTCGAGTAATGGTTAATCTTCCAGGATCCAAGGAAAGAGTGGTGGAAGTAACTGATTGTCCCATTGATGGCATAAAAACGATGTTAAATATTCAATCCATATATCTGTATGGAAAACACTTATTTTGCTGATATAATATTTTCATTTATATGCTGTGATAATTTTGTGAAAAAATCACTTTTGCTTACATTTGAAAATGTTTACTTTTATAAATGAATGTAAACTAATAGGCACATGTTTTGTGTTTCAGAAATTTCTATACATGTAGCTTTACTTATTACTTGAAATTTCAATTTTAACTTAAATGCTTTTAGTTTGAATTCAGCAGTTTATTTTCCTGAACGTAATTTGCACAGTGTATTACTATTGTTTTTAACAGGATTAAGTACATACATGTATCTTTAAATTGCGCTAATGATTAAACTGGCATCTCTTATTATTATTCATGAAAACATTATTTTTTTTCTTCAAAATAAATATATTTGTAACAACAGCTCGAGATGATGTCATGATGACTGCATGGATAGCTATATAAATGTGCTTTAAACTTGATGATATGAAAATCAACCCCAAGATGCATCAGTAACTGTTTAACATCCTGTATGTCTCAGCAGGGTGCAGAATTGGACTGATTATCAAAGTTTTCATGTTTGATCCTGCTTACTTCAGTTTACTTAGCTCCAGTACCAGTCACCTTCATAAAAACATATGTTTCATCAACTATTAGAGGATGGTGTACCAGTCAAAACTTCTTACTTATATTAAAAAAAATTGCTGTGGAGAAACATTTCAAACCAAAGGATGTTTGTTAAACTTTTTTTTTTTTAATGAGTTATGTTGTCTATAAGAGGTTAAAATGTCAAATAAAAACCATTATGGTCCTCTGTTCTCATCTCGACATTAACGTTATCTTTTAAATGGATTCCTCCATGGCCGAGTGGTTTAAGGTGCTATCTCAAGATCACTTACCTTTCCATGCTGAGGTCATAGGTTCGGGTCCCGCTCGGTCCAAAAAGTTTGCTTGCGTAAGAACAATTGTACAACTCAGTTTCATTCTGAGATCTTCCTGAGGTCGTCCTCTACCAATGAAACTGGATATGCCATTATATAACCTTAAATGTGTTGAAAATGGCTCCAAACCAATTCAAATATATATAAAAAGAAATATTTCAGACCAACAGAAAACTTCAAATATAATTTACTATAATGAGTTACATTGCCCATATGAGATTGAAATGACAATTGAAATTTATCATGATCCTCTTGGTGTAATCCCACCATTGATTTTTGTTCTTTATTCTATAGAAAATAATAAAAGATTGAAGGCTTGTCATTCATAGAGAGATCCAAACGAAAGCTGTGAAACTTACATTTTACTGTTTGTCAACCTCTGCACTACCAAAATATGATGAGAAAGTCATGTGTCATATAAGAGATTTTTTTCTTTTGCTCATTGTGTACACTGGATTCATACCCTAATTTCAAAGCGTCAAATTTTTTTTTATATTCACAATTCGCCGAGTGGTCTTAAAGGCGCCGTCTCAAGATCACTTACCTCTCACCGCTATGGTCGTAGGTTCAAGTCCCGCTCGCTCCAAAAACTTTATGTGAGAAAGTTTCCAGTTACTTGCGGAAGGACGGTGGTTCTACTCAGTCTGACTCAGTCTGAGGTCTTCCTCCACCAGTAAAACTTGATATGCCATATATAACCTGAAATGTGTTGAAAATGGCGTTAAACCCCATTCAAAAAAAAAAAAATAAAAAAAATATTCACAATTCAAACATGACAATGCTTTCAAAATGTTCAAGATACATCAATCATGCCAAAAAAAGAGCATTAAAATAAGGAAAATGCATTTTTAAAGAAGAAGAAACAAATATTATTAATACTGCCATTATGCAACTACCCCACGGAAGCACTTCCTTTTACCAATGGTGGTACTATGCCTCGAGCTATTCTTATCCCAGCATTTTAAATGGACTTCTCCAGTCGGACAAGTACTTATGAAATCTACTTGTCCTACTTCAGATAAAAAAGTTACTTGTCCGAGTTTTGGAGTCAAGATAATGTATGTCTTGATTATGTTGTATGTGTACAAAGTATAATCCAGCTTCCTTGTATTATTAATAAACAATTGAACAATACAAGCTTTTAACAGGGATACATCTCCGGCGATGTACAGAATGATCAGGCCAAGATAAATACCAAGTAAAACTGGCCTGATGTACAGAATGATCAGGCCAAGATAAATACCAAGTCAAACTGGCCTGATGTACAGAATGATCAGTAAATACCAAGTAAAACTGGCCTGATGTACAGAATGATCAGGCCAAGATAAATACCAAGTAAAATTGGCCTGATAATGTGTTACTTGCACAATTAAGACTGCTTAACCCTTTGCTCCATGTGCATTTTCTTAGACTCTTCCAAAATGAAAGCATTAATTCTCCACGCATCAGCAATGGGTGAATTATGTTTATATTAACTGACAGAGTGGAAAACAGTGCAGGAAGTGTTCAGATTGCTTGTCACGAGCAATCTGAACTCTTCTTGCACTGTTTTCAAAGGTCTTCTGTGATTGGTGCGGGAAAACGCGTATCTATGGAGTTAAAGGTTAAAGTTTAAAATGCTGAAATATTACTTTTTTTTGAGTTAACAAACTTCTTCAATTTGGTAATTTCCATGAAGAGTTGGTCACGGAAATAACCGAAAGACCGGTACTCTATAACAGTACTGTGGTATGTACTGGCACAATTAAAACTGGCGATATACTGGTTTTACCACAACTCTATTTACAGTAATACTTTGTACAAGTACTGATCACAGTCCTGCTGTGAAGTAGCATTAGCCAAAACAGTAACACTTTGTATCACTTTGTATATATGCTAAAACACAGTCATGCTGGGCCGCAGTAAGCTCAGCTCTGCTGTCTTGATATTCATTACCTGTGTCTAAGTAGCAAATTGATTGCACTATTTGGATAGGAAGTTTACACCAGTACCATTTGAATCTCTCCCCAGTGGAGATAAGGTGAAGAAGCATCCAGATCCATTTTGTGATATTGCATGTAGATAACTGCTAAAATTACATCCAGCAAAAATATAGATAGTGCTGAAGAAAAATGTGGTAGAAGTATATATATATATGTATTTTTGTGTATGATTCAACCATGTTTATTAGATATATAAAGAATTTATAAAGAAGTTAATGTAAGTATTAGGTGTGAATTTGTAGTAATTTCCCTTGGTTGAAATTGAAAAGAGATTAGGGCAGCATTTTAATAGGTTTGCGTTTATTTTTACATTTTTTTTTTGTATTTTTACTTGTCTTAAAAGTAACAAAACAGGTAAATTTGTTTCAAAATATAAAGTTTATTTTTGTTTATTGTCCAAGTGACCAAGTGGTAGCCCGTTTATTTTCGTTTTCACATTTACAAAGTTACATTTTACATATTTATTATAAATGCATTTAAACAAAGTTTATTTAACATATAGTGTCTTTCTTATGCTCTCTAGGGCAATCAGATGTTTATTCAAGCTAACACTACTCTTTTGTTGGATCCTGGAAGGCAAACCCATACTTGAGTTCAGCAATCTTTGCAAGTACCTAATAACTTTCCCACTTGAATCAGCGATGAGAGATGAATGACTATGAGATGCAGTGTAGTATATCAATATCAATCATCGCGGAGACTGGTCAAGCGGGGATTCAAACTCACCACCACTGACCACATTTATTGAAAGATGATGTCATGGGTTACAGATTCCAATAGGCGTCCCCAACAAATGCTATTAAATTTGTCAAACAGTGAAATTTTAACGTTCGTAAAAAATTGTATTTTGATGTTTATTAATCCAAAATACCTTGATGGATGGAGTAAATTGCTGAATTTTTTTCTCTCCCGGTTTTGTTAATTAATAAATAATCTTACTTCTCATTAATCAAATTGTTAAGCTGCACCTGCATTTATTACACATAAATTGACCTTGACACGCCCGTACAGAGAGTGTTTCTGGGAAAGTAGTAGAGATTTGGCAAGAAATAAACAATTTCTTAAAGATGAAACATAATTAAGAGTTGTACAAAGTGTGCAAAACAAAACAAATGTGGTTTCTTTGTTGTTGTTGTTACAAAGTGTATTATATAGAAGATTTAAATACTCTTTATCCACGATGTTTATATTACCAGCAATTTGCGTAATGATGGGACGTGCCTAGAAATGACATTCTATTTTCGCTATTGAAAAAATATAAATGTTTGGAAATAATAAAAATAAAACAAATAAAACTGCTTGAGTGCATTCTGTCCATTTTTGTACCACACATACAGTTTGTTTTCACACCAAAAGCAGCTTTTAAGCCTATGCCAACCAACTCACAATGGGCAGTCTTAGGTATGAACCTTCAAACCTACAATAGTTCTGTATAATACAGATTCATGTACAATACTGTAATTATGCGTCTGCGATCTGAGGTCTTTCCAACAATAAAACTGGATGCCCCTATCCTACACTTTTTGGTGGTCAAAAATGTGAAAATAATGCTTAATTCCTTGTTTGGGACCGTCCTTGGAAACAAATGTTTTTGCCTTGCACACTCACTCAAAATTGCAGCTACCGAGACTTTTTATAGACTTTCAAAGCATTGATTTTTTTCCCCATGATTTCTGTCCATCTTTCTTTCAAATGAATATGCAAAATAAAAACCTGCAAAAAGAAGCAATTGGCTGCCTGCCTACCCACATGAAATATACTGGATCAGAGTATTATTTTAAGGATGGCCTAATGTTCAAATAACTAGCTGGTCAAAATGAATTTTTAAAAGTGTGACACTGGATGCCTATGTTTATAAGAATTGTATTTGCCTTCAAGAAATGAATGCAGCGACGTGAATGTGAAAATAGTGACAATCAAATTAAATTTTCCCTATTCATATTAAAACTTGTTAATGTTTCCCAATGTGACAGATACTGGTACCTGATATCGACATATAAATGGGAGAGTAGAAAAATAAGTTTAACTTCTTTATTGAGGCTTAGAACTATTTTCTCTACTGAGCAAGAGACAATATCTGTTTTATTGGACAACAATGAAGCATTTTATAAATCTGTAGGAATGAAATCCTCCACGTCAATATAATGACTGTTGTTGGATGCTGCGTAGATATTTGAGAGGCAATCATGTATTTAAGGAATGCATTGTGTTTGTTGACTGTCATGAGATATGAACCTACATGTACGCAATTGTACACCATCAGAGTATTTTAAGTCCCTTAGGCCATGATAAATTAATTGCTAGATTATCATCCCCGCCCACCCGCCCACTAATTTTCATGCCGGCCCGGCCCGACCCTTTTTATTTTCATTAAAAATATTAGAAAAACATAAGAATTTTAAAAATAAGAATGCAAAATAAAATCCCCCGCCCTCCCCTTTTTTAAGAAAAATTTGGATGATAATCTAACAATTAATTAATAATGGCTTAATAATTTTATAATTTTTTTTTAAAAAAAAAAAACATCAACAATTTTAAAAATGAAAATAAAAAATAAAATCCTCCCGCTCTCACTATTTTTAAGAAAAATTTAGCAGTTAATTTATAATGGCCTCACAGGTTTCATCCAAATAAAATTGATAAACCAATAGGGGACTCATTGTTTGCAATACTCAAGTGTGTTGTTTTCACTATTTTGGGAACATAGCCCATGTGGTTAGACTTTGGAGTTTTAGCATGTTGTGGGTGTATTTGGAGAAAAAAGGATAAATGTAAGCTACATAAGTGACGAGTTGAAGCCACTTGTGACATCAATAATGCAAACTTAGTGACATGTTGAAGCCAACTGCGACATCAATAATGCAAACTTAGTGACGCATTGAAGCCAACTGCGACATCAATAATGCAAACTTAGTGATGCATTGAAGCCAACTACGACATCAGTAATTCAAACTTAGTGACGCATTGAAGCCAACTGTAACATCAATAGTGTAAACTTAGAGATGCATTGAAGCCAACTGCAACATTAATAATGCAAACTTAGTAATGCATTGAAGCCAACTGTGATATCAATAATGCAAACTATGTGATGCATTGAAGCCAACTGCGACATCAATAATGCAGACTTAGTGATGCATTGAAGACAACTACGACATCAGTAATACAAACTTAGATATGCGTTGAAGCCAACTGCAACATCAGTAATGCAAACTTAGTGATGCATTGAAGCCAACTACGACATCAGTAATGCAAACTTAGTGATGCATTGAAGCCAACTACGACATCAATAATGCGAACTTAGTGATGCGTTGAAGCCAACTACAACATCAATAATGCGAACTTTGTGATGTGTTGAAGCCATAATGCAACCTTAGAAATGCGTTGAAGCCAACTGCGACATCAATAATGCAAACTTAGTGATGCATTGAAGCCAACTGCGACATCAATAATGCAAACTTAGTGATGCGTGGAAACCAACATACTTTGGGACATCAATAATGCAATCTTATTGACAGGAAGTCACCACACTTTGGGACATCAATAATGCAATACCCTGCGTCTGTGTCATGATATATTAGTTGTACCACATTTATGATACTGCCTTAACCAGACACCGTTCTGATATGTCTGAAATATTATTGAAAGGATTTTAACAAAATACAATAGACTCTGAAATATATTTTTATTTTATTTATTTGCAGAACTCCTCGGGTGTGGCTGACGTCAGGTGTCCTAGAGGTCTTAATAGTAATAATACTACAGGATTGTTAACCACTACAAGAACTCTTGGATCAAGATTGTTAACCACTTCGCAAACTAATATCAAGACCTTACGATTGTTAACCACTTCGCGAACTCTAATATCAAGACCTCACGATTGTTCACCACTTCGCAAACTAATATCAAGACCTCACGATTAATAACCACTTCGCGAACTATTATCAGACCTCACAATTGTTAACCAACTTCAGAACTAATATCACAGCTTCATGATTGTTAACCACTTTGAGAACTCTTAGTGTCCAGGCTAAATGATTGTTAATCACTCTGCTGTCCCGACGAGATCTTCTGGGGGAGATTGATTATAACTGACGCTCCTCAACGTTTAATGATTGTTTTATCATCATTACGTAAGTATCATATTTATATCGATATTCATTATATATATATGTTACGTTATCATTATTTATGTTATCATCATCATGAATTGTGTAAGTTGTGTTATAAATTGTGTTATCGATCATCATTATGTAAATTGTGTGATCATTAATATATATATATAAAAATTATGTAAGATGTGTTTTCATCATTGTGTAAGTTGTGTTCAAATCATTGTATGAGTTTTGTTTTCATCATTGTGTAAGTTGTGTTCAAATCATTGTGTTAGTTTTGTTCAAATCATTCGGTAAGTTGTGTTCAAATCATTGTGTGAGTTGTGTTCAAATCATTGTGTGAATTTTGTTAACCCTTTACTTCATATAGACACCTTTTGACACCTCTAATATAGATGCCTTTGGACACCTTATATAGAAGGCTTTTGAATTATTGGGTGAATTATGTTTATATTAACTGACAGAGTGGAAAACAGTACAGGAAGTGTTCAGATTGCTCGTTACAAGCAGTCTGAACTCTTCCTGCACTGTTTTCAAAGGCCTTCTGTGATTGGTGCGGGAAAGCACATATCTATGGAGTAAAGGGTTAAATCATTTGGTAAGTTGTGTTCAAATCATTGTGTGAGTTGTGTTCAAGTCATTGTGTAAGTTGTTTGAAAATCATTGCATACATCTGATATCATGTAGTTTGATTGATGCCATTTCACAGAGATCACTGCACTTTTCCAATACGACCCTTTGCATGCTTTGAATATAGCATACAAAATCATTGACAATTTTTACTTTTGTTCAGAGCAAATAGAAATTATTAAGCTGTTATTTGAGTAAAGTTTTAAAAAGAATGTTCACCTTATCCCTTTACTCCATAGATACGCGTTTTTCCCGCACCAATCACAAAAGGTCATTGAAAACAGTGCAGGAAGAGTTCAGATTGCTCGTAACGAGCAATCTGAACACTTCCTGCACTGTTTTCCACTCTGTCTGTTAATATAAACATAATTCACCCATTGCTGATACATGGGGAATTAATACTTTCAGTATTAGAGGTGTCCAAAGGCATCTTTACGAAGTAAAGGGTTAAATGATAAGATTTTTTTTCCAGTTTTGTTTGGGTGTGTGTGAGTCAGCCAGACCTCCAAACTGGAGCAGACAAGGTTTTATGGTATGGAAAATAACATGGCCCAGGGCCGACCAATCAAGTGTGTTGTAGTTGGTGATGGTACCGTGGGGAAGACATGCATGTTGATATCCTACACCACAGATAGTTTCCCGGGTGAATATGTACCCACTGTGTAAGTATCAACCATGTTCAGTGTTATGCTTGTGTTGTACACCACATATTCTCAAGGTTGAATTTGTACCCGCCGTGTATATAGTATATTTATATCGTAAACCCTAAACAGTTCCTAGGGCATTATGAACACAACATTTATACTGATGTATATTTTTTTTTACATTGTACTCCATCAACAGTTTCTGGAGTCTGTATGTACCCACCATGTATAGTATATTTAAATTGTAAATCATTAACAGTTTCCTAGGTCAGTATGAACGCAACATGTATACTGATGTATATTTTTTTTACATTGTACACCATCAACAGTTTCTGGGGTCTGTATGTACCCATGTTGTACAATATATTTATATTAATCACAGTCAACAGTTTACGAGGTTTGTATGTGCCCATCTCATACTATATACTCATATTTAGCACTGTCAACAGTTTCAGGGGTCCGTATGTGCCCATCTTGTAAAATATATTTATATTTAGCATGGTCAACAGTTTCCAGGGTCCGTATGTGCACATCTTGTATAATATATTTATACTAAGCACCAACAACAGTTTCCGGGGTCCATATGTGCACATCTTGTACAATTTATTTATATTTAGCACCAACAACAGTTTCCGGGATCCGTATGTGCATATCTTGTACAATATATTGATATTTAGCACCACCAACAGTTTCAGGTCCATATGTGCACATCTTGTACAATATATTTATATTTAGCACCACCAACAGTTTCAGGGGTCCTTATGTGCACATCTTGTACAATATATTTATATTTAGCACCAACAACAGTTTCCGGGGTCCATATGTGCACATCTTGTACAATATATTTGTTTTTAGCACCAATAATAGTTTCAGGGGTCCATATATACACATCTTGTACAATATATTTCTATTTAGCACCACCAACAGTTTCTGGGACCTGTATGTGCACATCTTGTACAATATATTTATATTTAACACCAACAGCAGTTTCCCAGGTCCGTATGTGCACATCTTGTACAATATATTTATATTTAGCACCACCAACAGTTTCAAGGGTCCGTATGTGCACATCTTGTACAATATATTTATATTTAGCGCCACCAACACTTTCAGGGTCTATATGTGCACATCTTGTACAATATATTTATATTTACCACCACCAACAGTTTCAAGGGTCCGTATGTGCACATCTTGTACAATATATTTATATTTAGCGCCACCAACACTTTCAGGGTCCTTATGTGCAAATCTTGTACAATATATTCATATTTAGCACCACCAACAGTTTCAGGGGTCAGTATGTGCACATCTTGTACAATATATTTATATTTGGCACTGTCAACAGTTTCCTGGGTCCATATGTGCACATCTTGTACAATATATTTATATTTACCACCAACAACAGTTTCCGGGGTCCGTATGTGCCCATCTTGTACAATATATTTATATTTAGCACCACCAACAGTTTCCGGGTTCTGTATGTGCACATCTTGTACAATATATTTATATTTTGCACCATCAACAGTTTCCGGGTTCCGTATGTGCACATATTTTACAGTATATTTATATTAAGCACCAACAACAGTTTCCAGGGTCCGTATGTGCCCATCTTGTACAATATATTTATATTTGGCACCACCAAAAGTTTCCGGGGTCAGTAAGTGCACATCTTGTACAATATATATATATTTAGCACCACCAACAGTTTCTTGGGTCTTTATGTGCCCATTTTATTTAATATATTTATTTTTAGCACCGCCAACAGTTTCCAGGGTCTGTGTGTGACCATCTTGTACACTATATTTATATTTAGCACCAACAACAGTTTCAGGGGTCCGTATGTGCACATCTTGTACAATATATTGATATTTAACACCACCAACACTTTCAGGGTCTGTATGTGCACATCTTGTACAATATATTTCTATTTAGCACCACCAACAGTTTCCGGGACCTGTATGCACATCTTGTACAATATATTTGTATTTAGCACCACCAACAGTTTCAGGGCCCCGTATGTGCACATCTTGTACGATATATTTATATTTAGCACTGTCAACAGTTTCCAGGGTCCGTATATGACCATCTTGTACAATATATTTATATTTAGCACCACCAACAGTTTCAGGGGTCTGTATGTGCACATCTGGTACAGTATATTTATATTTAGCACCAACAACAGTTTCCGGGGTCCGTATGTGCACATCTTGTACAATATATTTATATTGAGCACCACCAACAGTTTCAGGGGACCGTATGTGCACATCTTGTACAATATATTTATATTTAGCACCACCAACAGTTTCAGTGTTCCATATGTGCACATCTTGTACAATATATTCATATTTTGCACCATCAAGTTTCCGGGTTCCGTATGTGCGCATATTTTACAATATATTTATATTTAGCACCACCAACAGTTTCAGGGGTCTTTATGTGCCCATTTTATTCTATATTTATTTTTAACCACCGCCAACAGTTTCAAGGGTCTGTATGTGCCCATCTTGTAAAATATATTTATATTTAGCACCACCAACAGTTTCAGGGGACCGTATGTGCACATCTTGTACTATATTTATATTTAGCACCACCAACAGTTTCAGGGTTCCATATGTGCACATCTTGTACAATATATTTATATTTTGCACCATCAAGTTTCCGGGGTCAGTATGTGTACATCTTGTACAATATATTTATATTTAGCACCACCAACACTTTCAGGGTCCATATGTGCACATCTTGTACAATATATTTATATTTAGCACCAACAACAGTTTCCGGGGTCCGTATGTGTACATCTTGTACAATATATTTATATTTAGCACCAACAACAGTTTTTGGGGTCTGTATGTGCACATCTTGTACAATTTATTTATATTTAGCACCACCAACAGTTTTAGGTGTCCATAAGTGCAGAGCTTGTACAATATATATATATATAGCACCACAAACAGTTTCTGGGGTCTTTATGTTCCCATTTTATTCAATATATTTATTTTTAGCACCGCCAACAGTTTCCAGGGTTTGTATGTGCCCATCATGTAAAATATATTTATATTTAGCACGGTCAACAGTTTCCAGGGTCTGTGTGTGCACATCTTGTATAATATATTGATACTAAGCACCAACAACAGTTTCTGGGGTCCGTATGTGCACATCTTGTACAATATATTGATATTTAGCACCACCAACAGTTTCAGGTCCATGCGTGCACATCTTGTACACTATATTTATATTTACCACCAACAACAGTTTCAGGGGTCCGTATGTGTACATCTTGTACAATATATTTATATTTAGCACCACCAACACTTTCAGGGTCTGTATGTGCACATCTTGTACAATATATTTATATTTAGCACCACCAACACTTTCAGGGTCTGTATTTTCACATCTTATACTATATATTTGTATTTAGCACCAACAACAGTTTCCGGGGTCCGTATGTGCACATCTTGTACAATATATTTATTTTTAGCACCACCAATAGTTTCAGGGGTCCATATATACACATCTTGTACAATATATTTCTATTTAGCACCACCAACAGTTTCCGGGACCTGTATGTTCACATCTTGTACAATATATTTATTTTTAGCACCAGCAAGTTTCAGGGGTCCATTTGTGCACATCTTGTACAATATATTTATATTTAGCACCAACAGTTTCCGGGGTGCGTATGTGACCATCTTGTACAATATATTTATATTTAGCACTGTCAGCAGTTTCTGGGGTGCTTTTGTGCACATCTTGTACAATATATTTATATTTAGCACCACCAACAGTTTTAGGGGTCCGTATGTGCACATCTTATACAATATATTTAGCACCAACAACAAATTCCGGGGTCCATATGTGCACATCTTGTACAATATATTTATATTTAGCGCCACCAACACTTTCAGGGTCCTTATGTGCACATCTTATACAATATATTCATATTTAGCACCACCAACAGTTTCTGGGATCAGTTAGTGCACATCTTGTACAATATATTTATATTTAGCACTGTCAACAGTTTTCAGGGTCTGTATGTGCACATCTTGTACAATATAATTATATTTAGCACCATTAACAGTTTCAGGTGTCCATATATGCACACCTTGTACAATATATTTATATTTAGCACCAACAACAGTTTCCGGGGTCCGTATGTGCACATCTTGTACAATATATTTATATTTAGCACCACCAACAGTTTCAGGGGTCCGTATGTGCACATATTGTAAAATATATTTATATTTAGCACCACCAACAGTTTCAGGGCGCCGTATGTGCACATCTTGTACAATATATTTCTATTTAGCACCACTAACAGTTTCAGGGGTCCGTATGTGCACATCTTGTACAATATATTTATATTTGGCACTGTCAACAGTTTCCTGGGTCCGTATGTGCCCATCTTGTACAATATATTTATATTAAGCACCACCAACAGTTTCTTGGGTCAGTAAGTGCACATTATTATTGACATCTGTGAATTTTCACTTTCGGGGGTAGCTTCGGAAAATGGAAAAAAATGCATAAAAAATTAAAGTTTCAGTCGTGAAATGTCATGAAATTTTGATATACTGTAATTTGTAAAAATCTAGCGTAGAGCAGAAATAAAACTCTGTAAGATAAAAAAGTTATACTGTTAAAAAATGTGGTGCATTTTCAAAGTCCCTGATAATTCTCTCCGTGCGACAGAGATTCAGTGCATGTATCCAGGCGGATGGTTTATACACTCATTATTGATGCCTGTGAATTTTCACTTTTGGGGTAAGCGTCTAAAAATGGGGAAAAAAGGCATCAAAAATTCAAGTCTCGGTTATGAAATTTTAACAGCAAAAGACGGAGATGGCACTTTCAACATACAAAAACTTTCTTTGACATCGGATGGCATTTTCTGCAAGTGCTAAAATTACCTGTATGTAAGTGGTGCGTTTTCAAAGTCCCCGAGTGTATTTGTAATATATGCCAGTAAGAGTTTCCATGGCGAATATATACTCACCATGAAGTATTAACTATTTATACTTCAATTGTACACCAATCACAGTTTCACGAGTGAATAATATATGTTCCGTACTAGTATTGCATAAAAGACATCAATATATTTCTATCATATGCCACTTACTTGTCTGTGATGAATATGTGGCCATATTATCGCATCGCGTTTATATGAATAAAACCATTTCTTAGGTTATTTTACACTTGCAATGCCTGTTTACAAAATTTGCTGGATTTTTTGTCGCCCTGGCAGTATAGTGTTTCTATATAGGTAATAGCATTAGCGTCAACAATAGATGTCTGGATGTATTTTTATGTCAATATTATATAGATGAGTCATTTTCTTTTGCTTATCACAATTTTCCAGGCACGGTTAGCTCAGTCAGTGAACGTCTGATTATCAATATAGGGGTCATGAGTTCCGAGTCCCCTCCCAGCCACAGTCTCTGTAATGATTAATATTGTCATTCATTTTTCACAGCTGATTACTAGGGAAACTATTAGTTACTTGTGGTGATGGGTGTACCTGAGTTCTAGTTAACCTTTCGGGATCCCGGGAATAGTGATTGGGATTATCAGATCTGATAGTAGTTGATAGCATAAAAATGACTCTAAATATTCCAACAACTATTTATGGAACTATTTTAAGCATCTTGAAGTCTGGAGCATTGTTTAGTTAACCCTTTACCTCATAGATATGCGTTTTCCCGCACCAATATCAGGCTTTTGAAAACAGTGCAGGAAGAGTTCAGATTGCTCGTAACGAGCAATCTGAACACTTCCTGCACTGTTTTCCACTCTGTCAGTTAATATAAACATAATTCACCAAATAATTCAAAAGCCTTCTATATATGAGGTGTCCAAAGGCGTCTATATAAGAGGTGTCAAAAGGCGTCTATATGAAGTAAAGGGTTAAAACAGGATTGGCCAATTAAAGAGGAGATAATATTCATAAAGGGGACCAGCAAGGGCAAAAAGAGTCTCAACAAATTGGTTGATATTTGGCATAACATATTATAAATATAGGTTTTAAATTTATTCAAATAAAGAGGCTATAATTCATGGGGCCCCTTAAAGGGACTTCGGATTTTTTGCATAGGAATTCTATGGCAAAACAAAATGTTATTCTCATTTTCTCACCCATGTTTGCTACGATTTCATTCAGTTTGAAATCTGAATTGTCCAGTAATGAAATTTTTTTTAAAAACATTTTCTTTTAGAGGCTGTAATATCATGATTTTACATTAAGGACCTCCGGTATCCCATAGTAAAAAAAATCTGAATCTTGATTCAATGGCTTTCATCAGCATATAAATTAAAAGGAAACTTTTATCTTCTTCTCAGAAAATATAAATGGCAGAACTAAGTTGTTATATTTATCGTATTCCGATGATCCCCTTTCCAAGTTCAACTTCAAATTTTCTCACAGATTTAATCCATTCAAAATTTGAAAAGCAGTGTCAAGTTGGAATCAGTTGTGGGACTTATGCCCATTTGTTAATCTTGTTTAAAAGTTTTATGTTAGTGGTTGCTCTTAACAGAGTTTTCATTAGAACTTTTTTTTACATTGGATGTCAACAGTATATGCATTTAAAATTTATATTTATGTATTTCAAGTTGCTTTAAATAAAACTGTTTATTAATACACTTTTTTGCCATTTTGATATTTAAAAAACAAACAAACAACGTCATAATTGGAACAGCAATGTTGTCATCACACTGGATGAGTGCACACATTTTTATGGCAAACATTGCACCAGCTAAACATGAATAAGCAACCAATGAAATGCAAACTTGTCCTTTTTAGCTCCGCCCAACTGCAAATGTTTTTCATCAATGGTAAATGAAATGCAGTTAATTTATTTATAGTCCATTTAGCAGTAGAAATGAAAATTACCCTTTTGAACGTTGTATTTCAGATTTGACAATTACACAGCCAACATGATGGTTGATAGTATAGCCGTGAGTCTGGGATTGTGGGACACAGCGGGACAGGAAGACTACGATAGATTACGTCCTCTATCTTATCCACAAGTATGTATCGGTCTTATCATTTTCTTTAATTAACGCATTCCTCCTAATAAAGCCTGTGTGGTTCCAGCTGAGAATAGAATCCCTGTTGATCTCTGCAGAGGGGTAGGAATCCTCCGAATGGATGTCATGTTCATTTTATCTTTTTTTGTCATGTTCACTATTGTGGTTAAATTATCAACCCCTGTGTGGTTCCAGGGAGCCATGAGTGATGGCAAGAATAGGATCACTGTGACTTACGCATGTCATAAGAAGCGACAAATTGAGTAATACAATAGAATTTGATGAAACTCTGCAGTTCTGCAGGTATCAAGGTTCTAGGTTCATTCTGCATATTCATTTGTTGATGTATTTTTTTTAATCTGTATGTTAATTTGTTTATTTTGTACATGTAGAGTGAACCTGGAATCTTCCTTCCTGTTGGCGTCAAATTACCTATAGTGTGTTGGTACGCCGTAAAACCCCATTCATTGATTCTTCCTAATAAGCTTCTTTTTCAAAATGAGAAATTTACTCCATTCGTGTGTAGTGCTTATTTTCAAAATGTTAAGGTTAAAAATTAACATTTTGACTCAAATTGCTTTTTAGAATAAACCAAACAACACTGAAATTGTCAGTATCCATTGTTTATTTTACCACTCTGTTTAATTTTAATGATTAAGGACCCCCAAAACGGTGCTTATCTGGAGCCCAGTTTACATGTAGGGGAGCTGGGCCCGATTAGCTCAGTTGGTTACGCGTCTGACTATCAATCCAGGGGTCGTGAGTTTGAATCCCAGCCCGGCAACAGTCTCCGTGATGATTGATATATGACATTGTGTCTCATTATCATTCATCTCTCACCACTGATTCAGGTGTGAAAGTTTTCAGTTACTATGGGGTGTGCTCGAGTACTGGTTGCTAAATATTCAATCAATCAATCAATCAGCATGTAGGGGACTAGATTCAACACATCAGGTTATATAATATAGTCAAACCTGTGCGAGCAGTCACTTCTATTAAGCAGCCACCTGTCTTAGGCACCATATTTTTCCCCCATTTCTGTTCTTTCATAGTAAATTAACCTGTACTAAGCAATCTGTCTTAAAAGGCCACTTTTTCTCCCTCAATTGCCTGGTTGCTTAAGACATGTTGTACTGTATGTATGTCATTCATTTTTATTGTTGGAGGAGGAACTCCGGAGTAGAAACACTAAAAACTTCCTCGTACAAAGTAAAAGCAAGGTTCAAAGCTATGACCTGCAGTGAGATCAAAGCTGGTTTGAGATGACCCCTCACACAAACATGCATATCAATTAGTTTATATCTTGTTAAACTTCACAGCATTCATAATTTTTTAGTCAAAATTCAAAAATATATTTCGGGGTGTCAAAAGAATGTAAAATTTCAGAAATTTATAAATACCTCTTTTGTATCTTGTTCTTCGTGATTATGTGTCTTATTGTCAACTGTGCTAACTACAGTGGGAAAGTTTCAAGCTGATTGCAAGATGAGTGTGCTTGGGTATTTGTTAACCTTTCAGTATTGCAGGAAAAGATCCCAGGAAAGAGTGGTTCGATTTAAGGTTAACTGAATGTCTGTTAGCCCTCGATGGCATAAAAATTACGCTGTAATTAAATGTTTGTAATAAACTCTGTTTGCCATCAAGGGCGTAAAAAAATGAACTAAATATTCAAATAAATATGTTGTTGTTAGTGGATTTTAAGTTTATTATTTTATGAAATGAGAATAGAAGCTGGAAATATCAACCCATTAACTGCATAGATACGCGTTTTCCCGCACCAATCACAGAAGGCCTTTGAAAACAGTGCAGGAAGAGTTCATATTGCTCATTTCAAGCAATCTGAACACTTCCTGCACTGTTTTCTACTCTGTCAGTTAATATAAACATAATTCACCAATTGCTGATATGTGGTGAATTAATGCTTTCAATATAAGAGGTGTCCAAATGCGTCTATATGAAGTAAAGGGTTAAAGAAAAAAAAGAAATGTAATTAAAAAAATTATCCATTAAATTTACTCTTACAAAACATGATAAATGACATTTCAATCCCCAGCCAGATTTGAACACGGTACCAGAAGCTTCCTCTCTCAGTGATCAGCATATAGAAGATGGTTCCACGACTTGTCAGCCCCGGTGTCAGTATAATGTGACTGGGTGGGGTATCATACCGCATGTCTATGACATGATACTCCATTGTGGCAGTGTTATGATTAATGTGTCATGCAGCCACCCTTGGAATAATGAAAATTTGTTAAAAAGCTTCCTCAGTGGATGATTGGTCTATGATGCTGTTGTCTTATAAACACTTATCTCTCATCCCAGAGGTTGATGGTTCGAGCTGTGCTCAGTTCAAAAAATTTATGTGAGAATGTTTGTAGGACAATGGATTTTATTCTGATTTATTCTGAAGTCTTCCTCCACCAATTAAACTGGATATGCCATAGTATATAACCTGCCTTGTGTTGAAAATGGTGTCAAACCACATTAGAAAAATGTATACAGAAATGCTAAACACCAGTGTGTACAATTCACTGCCTAATTATCAGTCAGTTTAAATACTGGAAGTGTTCCTTTTCACAAAGGCTCAGTTGATGCTATGTGCACATCAAATTTTCATACTATTAATTTTCCAATTTCAATTTCTAAATAGTTAAGCCCTTAGGAAATTGATTCTGTGGCGTTGTTGCAATGCAAGATTATATCGCGTTGTGGTTAATGGTTCAAAGAAGGATTATGATTGGTTCTGATTCCTATATGATCAAAAACAAATCTCAGATACTCTTTCTAGTAACCTCTGGGGCTGGTTTAGTTTAAACTTATTTATTTTACTTCAGTTGTGAAACGAGTTATTAGTATAATTACAATTTATACAAATCACTCTCAAAGTTTTCCTTGGTAAATCAGTACAAAGCACATGCAGAAAAGTTTCTTGCACAGGACATCTTACTAAGCCGTGGCGGAGGATCAAACCCATGACCCTCCATTCATGGTACCGATGCTCTACCACTGGACCACGCACTCTGGTGTCGGTTTTTGAGCTTCGAAAGAAATCTTTTGTTTTCCAAATGATAAACTTTATTATGCATAAGATGAATACAAATTTTAACTTCTCATAGATAAAAGGATAACATACAAAATGATCACTGTGTATGAAGTTACAGCTTTGAACCTGACCAGCAGTTGCCATATTAGATAATTATATTTGTATGATTTTATGCTTTTGTATTTTCTTTTGCAGACGGATGTATTCCTAATATGTTTTAGTGTTGTTAGTCCATCTTCCCATGAAAATGTAATCACAAAGTGGAACCCGGAAATAAAACACCATTGTCCAGATGCCCCTGTCATAGTTGTAGGTGAGTCTCCACTAATCATATGTTCATGAAATGTAGCATAGTAAGACTGAGATTATGAGATCATAAGATTATGAATTTTCCTCTTCTCTTTCAATGATCAATCATGGTGAAAATACAGACAAGCAACTGGTTTGTTAAACCTTTTTTTTTTAAAAGAGATAATGACCTTGAAAATATCAAGTTGATAAAGTTTACGATGGTGAAATAAGTAGTATATTTGTTTGGATTTGAAGTCAGATACACACTGAATAATTTCTAATGTATCTGTTTTAGCTTCAATTTCCAATGCAAAACAACAACAATTTCCAGTGCAATACAGCAACAATATCCAATATAAAACATAGCAACAATTTCCAATGAAAAAACATAGGAACAATTTCCAATATAAAACATAGCAACGACTTCTAATGCAAAACATAGCAACAATTTCCAATGTAAAACATAGGAACAATTTCCAATATAAAACATAGCAACGACTTCCAATATAAAACATAGCAACAATTTCCAATGTAAAACATAGGAACAATTTCCAATATAAAACATAGAAACGACTTCCAATATAAAACATAGCAACAATTTCCAATGCAAAACAGCAACAATTTCCAGTGTAAACATAGCAACAATTTCCAATATAAAACATAGCAACAATTTCCTGTGTAAAACAGCAACAATTTCCAATATAAAACATAGCAACAATTTCCAATATAAAATAGAGCAGCAATTTCCAATGTAAAACAAAGCAACAGTTTCCAGTAAATCAGCAACAATTTCCAATGTAAAACTGTAATAATTTTTAATGTAAAACATTCACTGCTAAGTGTTGTCTTGAAAAACATTTCTGACTCAGTATTTTTCATGCGGGTAGGTAGATAAATATTTTTTGCCAGAATTTGATTTTGCATAGTCAATTTTAAAAAAAAATGGACTGAGATCATGAAAAAAAAATTAAACGCTTTGAAAGGCATAAAAAAGTTTGGGTAGCTACCATTTTGAGTGAGTACATAGGAGCACGGCAAACAAGTTTTTTAAGGCTGGCGTAAGTATTGAAATTTTCTGAATTATTAAGATAATTGTTCAAAGAAGAAACTGTTTACATCAGATATTTAGATTGACAAATAACCCAATTTTTTAATAATCCAAATAATTTGCCTTTTGTCATGTTTTTTATTTGAAATATCTGTTTTCCTGTCTGCTGGACCCAGTTAGCTAAGTCAGTGGAATATCTGACTATCAATCCAGGGGGTCACAAGTTTGAATCCCAGTCCAGCAACAGTCCCCTTGATGATTCAAATATGCAACATTGCGTCTCACTGTCATTTGTCTCTCATCACTGATTCAAGTGGGAAAGTTATCAGTTACTTGCGGAGATGGTGTGTTTTCAAGAGTATTGGTTAACCTTCCAAGATCCCAGGAATAAGTGGTTAGGTTAACTGATTGTCTGTTAGCCATTTATGGCATACAAATGGTTCTAAATATTTAAACAAACAAACTTTTCTAGTCTGACATGATGTTTGTGAATAACTTGAATAACTGTTGTTTAACAAACGATTGATTGATTATTTAGTGTCATTTTTATGTCATTAAGGGCTAACGGATGATCATTTAAACTAACCACTGTTTCCTGGGATCCTGAAAGGTTAACCTGTACTCAAGGACACCTCATCTCCATAAGTAACTGATCATTTCCTCACTTAAATAAGAGGTGAGAGACGAATGATAATTAGACACAATGTTGTATATAAATCATCATGGAGACTGTTACCGGGCGAGGACTCAAATTCAGAATCCCTGTATTGATAGCCAGACGTGCTACAGACTGAGCTTACTGGACCTGGCTATTTTAACTTACAAAATATCATCTTTGGTTCTGCCAAGTTTTAATTGGATATCTTAATTATTATAAAATACATTATGTACATAAATAAATATTAATGTATAAAAATCAAATCAAATCTCCATAAAAAGCACTGGTATAAATTTACAGTGCAAGCACCAGGTTAAGTCGTAAAAAAGAAGTGTATGTTACAACCCTATTTTATGTCTTCATTTACAGAGATTGATTCCTGCATACTTCCAAGGTGATTATCTTGTCTTGAAAATACATGATTAATGTCTTCGTTTTAAAATTGTTATGATGGGAGACGCGAGAAACTGATTTCAAATTGACTTCATTTTGTCTGCATGGCTTCAAGCAGGCAGAAAGAGTTATTGCTGGGGAAAAATGCTCCCCGCATGTGGAAGGAAGATGGGAGTTAATATAGGGAAATGAAAATGCCAACATTTCTGTAATATTTCTATATATAGAGCTTTATGCCAAAAAGGCAGTTAATGTTACAATCAAAATATGTTTTACCATACAAAAGACCGGATATTGCAATGTCTAAAATTTATTTTTGAAAATGATGTTAAAAATGAATAGCCTGTATTTTAAGCCATAATAAATTAATTGCTAGGTTATAATCCCCGCCCGCCCCCTAATTTTCATGCCGCCCCCAACCCTTTTTATTTTCATAGAAATAAAATATTAAAAAGTTTTGTTTTTTTGTGTTTTTTATTAAAAAAACATCAAACATTCAAAAAAAAAAAAGAAAAAGTAAATCCTCCCACCCTCCCCCTGTCTTTAAGAAAAATTTGGATGATAATCTAGCAATTAGTTTATAATGGCCTTATATGAAAAAATATTAAGTTCATTGTGTGGCAAACACATACATGGTTGTTAACTGTTAAATGTTTTTAAAATAGTTTGATGAATAGTTGAACAGTAAGGATCATTAGCTCTTAATCTTTAAGATTTTTAATTGTTTTACTATTAAAGTAGATCAACCAAGAGGTTTCTTTGGGAAAATATGTGATGTATGCCTCAACACTAGCTTGTAATATTAAAAGATAGTTGAATGTTTTACTGGGACCTGTGTGGCTGAGTGCTCCAAGGCACCATCTCAAGATCACTCACCCCTAAGGTCATAGGTTAGAGTCCTGTACGCCAAAAAAAAGCTTTATGAGAGAAAATTTGCCAGTTACATGTGGAAGGACGATGGTTCTTCTTAGATTCATTTTAAGTTTTTTTTCCATCAATAAAACTGGATAAGCCATATATAACCTGAAATGTGTTGAAAACGGAGTTAAAACCCATTAAAATAAGGAATGTTTTCTGGTCATGATAATTTAAGTTTTGGATCACAGTTGTGGAATAGCAGGGTGTGTGAAATATATATATAACAAAACAAACTGTATATACCAGGATAACTAGCAGCAGTTTGTGACATTGACTTTGTCTTTCATCAACAGTAATTATTATAAATTGCGTTTTCAGGTACTAAAATTGATTTACGTGAGAACAAGGAAGCCATAGGTCAGTTAGCTCAACAGGGATTGTCTCCAATAAAACGAGAACAAGGTATTAAGTTGGCAAATAAGATCAGGGCTGTAAAATACATGGAGTGCTCCGCATTAACTCAAAGAGGATTAAAACAGGTGAGTAAGACTTTCATCAGTGAGGACGTGGGTTCAAAGCCCTCGTGGGTTCAAAGCCCGCTCAATCTTAAAACTTTATGTGAGAATGTTTGCCAGTTACTTGCGGATTTACAATGGTCCAACTCAGATTCACTCAACCAGTAAAACGAACACAACCTAAAATATGTTGAAAATGGATTGACTTGCTATGACTGTGTCGTTGCTTTTCCTCTTGAACTAACACAGGCATTTTAATGAAACTTGGTGGAAAAGATCCATATGAAATCAAGTTGTGCATATCCCTGTTATGTTCATCTTTGGTGATTTGTCCATGTTTGGATGAAGAATCTTGTCCGTGCTTCTCCTCTTGAACTAACACTGGCATTTTAATGAAACTTGGTGGAAAAGATCCATATGAAATCTAGTTGTGCATATCCCTGTTATGTTCATCTTTGGTGATTTTTCCATGTTTGAATGAAGAATCTTGTCTGTGCTTCTGCTTTTGAACCATCCGTTGGATTTCAGTGAAACTTGTTGGGATGGATCAATGCGGTGTTTTTTATTCCCATCAATTTGGGAAGATGACCCATACCCTTGGAATTGGTAATTTTAGCAGTGTTTTCATTAAAATTGGGAACACTAGTGCTTTAAATCTATCTGTTAAACTTGATAAAATGTGTACACTTGCTTCACTGACCATTTAATTTAAGATTCAATTACATACTCAATACAGAATGGAGAAAACTTTGTTTATTTTATCAAGGCATTACGGCAAATTTCAATTTACAATTATTAAAGCTTTTAGTTAAGTTAGGAAGTTTTACCACTCAATTGGGAAAAATACGATACTACCTCCCCCCCCCCACTGCAGTGTGAGGTATTGATGCACCACCACCTAAAAGCAAATTATATAGTCAATCCTGCCTTAAGCAGCCAGTCAAGGGAAGGAGCAAAAGTGGCTTTTTAAGACAGGTTGTTCTGAAAGCATAGAAATATGAAATAGCAAATGTGGCTGTATGATAGAGGTGACCGATTACACAGGTTTGACTGTATTTATAAAATATTGTGACATACTTATACATTTGTACTTCTTTATTCAGGTGTTCGACGAGGCAGTAAGGGCAGTTCTACATCCACAACCTGTAAGACCTAAGAACAAAACGTGTAGACTTTTATGAGGACTATATGTATATAAATATGTACACATATTATATATACACAAACTTTTATACCTAATGCATAACACAGGCCACAGTGTGCTGCACAAAATTCATTATTCGGCAATCAAGAATGGGAAGTATCTATCTTCAATACCACAGCTTAGTGTGGGGAACCAGCCTGTAGACAAAGAATCAATACAGACACAGCTATATCTCTATACTATACGTCAAAACCATCGCTTGGAACCAACCAACATAGAAACTTAGATTTTACACTATCAAAACAAACATGGGAGCCAGCTTTTCTGATGGATAAAAAAATAGTTTGCCCGAGGATCAACCCATCACGCAAAAACCTTAAATTGTAACTTTTATGTGATCAACTGACAGTCTCATTGAATGAAAAATTGCCTTTGCACGCTTTATTGTCAGACATATGGAAAGTACCATATTTCTCTTGCTGGACATGATCAAAGGCTATAATATGTCTGTGTTGTAACTTGTCGGCAAGGTTGAAGGCTAAAGTGACCGTTCTGTCAGACACGGCTTGAATGTTGCAGATAATAAAAAAAACTATGTCTAAATAAAGTTAATGTCCTAAGGTTGTATGAATGTCAGTTAGAGAGAGGCAAATTTCACTTTTGGATATTGATTCCTAGAGTTCCATGTAAAATGATGATCAAATACTACTCCAAAGTATAAATAGATCATTGGCTCTAAATATAGATTTCAATTCTCTCAGTGAACACAAACTTTTTTTGCTTTTTTTTTTCCTTCTTAAAGAAAACTGTACCCTTTTTGTTTTCAACTGAATTTTCAGTCTGTACAGATTTAGAAAATGAATTTCATAGTGCAATGTAGTAACTCTAGAGAAAAAAGAATTTTCAGCTATGTCCTATGAAAGCCCTTGATTCCGCTGTATTCAAGTTAAATTGTATTTCAGAATTTTTACTCTTCTTATCATAGACGAATTATTGTTCTAGCAAGGGCGTTGTCTTGATCTGCTTGAACTTGGAGGGGATGAAGGTTTTTGATTTTAAAAAAAAAAATGTAAATCCAATATTCAAGATGGTCATTATGATTAAAAAAGCCATCTAACGCTTCTAAAATAGTTAATAACCATAAGGGGTCAGAGCAGTAACATTTAATACCCAATCACAGGCTCTTATTTTTTCTTTAAGAAGACCCCTGCGCTATTTTTGTATGCAATCATAGATCCTTTTAGTCAATATGATTCAAGTTTTGAGTTAAAGAAATGTGGGTAACATTGACAGAGAAGCAGATACAAGGTCAAGAGTTTTTGTAAACTGTTTATAAGTCTTAAATTGTTCTTTGTTACCTAATTTCTCATATACATGACTGTGTTTGTGAAAAGTTGATTTAGTAATTTAGTTGTTAACTACATAATGTTTTTAATGATTTTACATCCTTTATTATTTTAATAATGGAGTATTTTTATGGTTTGATATTATTATTTTACTGCCATTGTCAGTTTTACATTTTAATTTGTTCAAGAAATACTTTTTATTTGAAATGTTGACTTGTGGAATTGTATTCTTACTGTCCGGGTTTTTGTTTAAACTCAACATAATCCTCAGTTTGATAAATGTTTTGTCTGCTGCAAATGTCAATCCATACAGGGTAAATGAAATAGACCACACAATATAGAATTAACAATTAAGAATTACTATTTTAAATATTGAAGTAAAACGTCTATGAAGAGGTGTGTCGACATAAAAACAAAGTAAGGAAATGTCAAGCCATGTAGGGTAAATGAAATAGACCACACAATATAAAATTAACAATTAAGAATAACTATTTTAAATATTGAAGTAAAACGTCTATGAAGAGGTGTGTCAACATATAAACAAAGTAAGGAAATGTCAAACTGCTTGTTGCAATAAAAATCACCTTATCTGCTTCAGAATTGTTAGTGACAAATAATTAAGCATGTCAAGTTTTTTTGTTTTTGTTTTTTTTTGTAAATTGCTTCCTTGATGGAAAAAATCAGTGCTTTAACCCTTTACTCCATAGATACACATTTTTCTGCACCAATCACAGAAGGCCTTTGAAAACAGTGCAGGAAGAGTTCAGATTGCTTGTGACGATCAATCTGAACACTTCCTGCACTGTTTTCCATTCTGTCAGTTAATATAAACATAATGAACCCATTGCTGATACTTGGTGAATTAATGCTTTCAATTTGGAAGAATTTCAATAAAAATGCTTATGGAGCAAAGGGTTAAAACACATCTAAACAGACGTATTTGGTGTAATTCACTCTGACCAATTAGGTACCTAATTCAGATGGGGAAAGTTCAAACTCGGATCTGTTTAATTATAAAAGTCATTACTACCTTTTAATGTGTTTTTTTTTAAAAAAAAAAATATTAAATGGAGGCCTATAAAGATCATATATAAATAGTTAATGAGATGACATAGATGTGAAGAAATGATGATGAGCAAACAATAAAATGTGAAATTAGTGTGATTGATGTCTGTAGCAAGTTGCTGTGATTTTGTACACCAAAAAGATATTATTAGAATACTCCCATTTTGTGTCAAGCATGTAAGTGCCATGTCATGAACAGCGTGTTTTGTCATATGTTTGTCATTGTCTCAGTCTCAAAAGTTCAAAATAATATACGTTGGAAGGTTTAGGTTACAGCTAAATGATGTCTTCTTTAAAAAGAACCGAATTGATTTTGCCCTAACTTTGTATTTTTTGTAAACTCTTGCAATTTTGTTTTTTGTGCAATATGATGTGGTTATATGCGAGCATCATGTGAAGACTCTCTCTCTCTCTATATATATATATATGCTACAGACAGTGATTAGTATACAATTTTCAAACTCTGTGCTTTATATATAGTAAAAAAGATGATATTTGTATTTTGATCTAATTAGTCATAAGAGACTGAATAACTGTTTAAAACAAGTATTTATTGAAAAAAGAAAATTATTTAAGACTTTTTTTAAATTTGTATCAATAATTTTTAATTGGCTTAGCTCGGTTAGCTCAATCAATAGCACATCTGACTGTCATTCAAGGGGTCGCAAGTTCAAATCCCTGTCTGGCCACATTCTCTGTGATGATTGATTGATATATGACATTACATGGTGGTGTCATTCATCTCTTACCACTGATTCCAGTGGGAAATGACATCAGTTACTTGTGGAGATGGGTGTGCTCGAGTACTGGTTAACCCTTCAGGATGTCAGGAAAGAGTGGTAAAGTTAATGGATTGTCTGTTAGCCCTTGATGGCATAAAAATGAAGTTAAGTATTCAAACAAACGAATTACTGTCAAATGGCCCAGGTCTGTTTATCCGGAAGATTCACTGAATTAGTGAAGCTTTTGCTTTTACCGACAATTAAAGAGATGATTATTTTAAAACCAGAGGCGTCAGTGTTTTCCAAAAATTAGATTTGTGTGGATATTAGATTTCACTGTCTGTGGTTTGTATATGTATATGCTGAAATCTTGTATATAGATAAACATGTAGGCTATTATTGTAATTTTCCAAGTCTTCTTGTTTTGCCGAGTGTTCAGATATTTATTTTATAACTGTAAAATATTAACACTTGGGCTTATGAAGATGAGTCCCTCTCAATGCCTTGATTGTGTCTAGGTTGTGATATGAGCCAATTGGAATGAAGCAGATTTTTGTAAAAGACATTTTCATTGGTTGAATGTAGGAGTTGTGATATTAACCAATCGGAATGAAATGTGTTTGGTAAGAAACCTTATTATTGGGTTATATTAAAAGTGGGCATGTTTACTTAACAAGAAGAGTTTTCTCCCTTAAGATGTCAAAGGGACTTAACTTTTGCCTGCTTCAAGATTAATTTATATTACATGCTTTTGTTTATTATGGCATTTTGATGTACGTATTATTATTCTTAATACATGACTGCGTATTCTGCATTCTTCAGGTTCGGAATAGGAGTAAAATGAAAGTGTATGTACATGTACAATCGTGTGTTTTATATAAATATGTACAAATGTGTCCATTGACTGTCTGCTCATTTTAGGTCCAGTATTCATTAATGACGTGTGTAAAAGAACTGATATCTATTCAACTGTTGCCATTGTAATTAGGCAGAACAGGTATCTAATCAGCTGTTGCCATTGTAACTATGCAGAACAGGTATCTATTCAGCTGTTGCCATTGTAACTATGCAGAACAGGTATCTATTCAGCTGTTGCCATTGTAACTATGCAGAACTGGTATCTATTCAGCTGTTGCCATTGTAACTATGCAGAACAGGTATCTATTCAGCTGTTGCCATTGTAACTATGCAGAACAGGTATCTATTCAGCTGTTGCCATTGTAACTATGCAGAACAGGTATCTATCTAATCAGCTGTTGCCATTGTAACTATGCAGAACAGCTTTCTGTTCTGTTGTACGTATTGCATCTCATATTTAAAATAATTGTCCATACTACATATACCTACTGGGTATGGATTTCAAAACAATTGTTTAATTGTGTATTAATTAGTAAAAACAGATACTTCCCACAAAACAACAAGCAAAGACAGTTTAGTGAAAGGATATATATCTTACTTGATTTTAGCTTAATATTACTTGCTATGTTGGACTGATTACCAATTAGAAAGAATACATTCAGTTTCTGTAAATATCTCATTATTCATGGCTGTATGTTTGTATTATACTGCGTACTGAGCAGAGAATCTACTTGGAGTTGCACAACCTTTTATGATATCGCTACACTGTTTTTCTGCTTTTCCTGGTTCAGGTAACCAAACATTTAATAAGCCATTCAGAAGTGTGTTCATTTAGATGTGAAAAGCTATGAGGAACCAGGAAAAGTGGCCAAATATCAGTCATAAACGACTTTCAGTTTTCTTTTCCCTGAATCTAGCAGAAATTCAGCATGGTGATATTATACTGTCATGTGACTTCTAGTGAATTCCCAGCCACTATAAATGTGTTTGATATGTGTTTCGCATTATGGTAAAATGGTATAACAATGTAATTTGTTCTTTGCAATACTGAGCCTATTTGTTCTTTAAAATTGCATTACTGAGCCTATTTGTTCTTTAAAATTGCATTACTGAGCCTATTTGTTCTTTAATTGCAATACTGAGTCTGAGCCTGTTTGTTCTTTAATTGCAAAACTGAGCCTTTTGTTACGGTTAAACATCATTGAAATAATTCTGTTATAATTCAAGTGTAAAAATCTATTTATACTGAAATATTGATTTTTTGTTAGACTTTCTCTACTTCTTTCATAATTATTTCATTATTCAATAGTTTTTGTAATTATGATGCTTAACATAAATATAGAATGTGGTTAAAGTAAGCGTTCAAAATAAGAATTACTTTCAGGCCTTTGAGTCAATTTATGCAGTGAAATTTGTGATTTATTCAGGATGAGGTCAGTGATTTTAGTATAGCCATCACATATGTATATCACATTTTAGTGATGGAATTTTACTTGATTTTTACATACACATGTAATCTACATGGTTGTACAAGTTGTTTGTATGTGGAAATGATGGTGTTAATGCCATCTTCATATCGCAAGGAAATGATGTAAGTTGGATACCCAACCTGTCTAATTGATGAAACACATTCTTGCAGTATTAAGTTCGCTGAACATTGTTAATTGGAGAAGAAAAAAGAGGTAAATTGAGGTTAATTAATGTAATAGTTACAACTTTTCTACAGTACTGTCTCAATTGTTTATGTACTGCAAATGTATTTGCACATAAAAAAAAACAACATAAAACACAACATTTCTACAATAAGTCAATTCTGTGTGTTCAAAATCAGGATCAGTAGAAGCTGTACCCATAAACAATGTTCCTGTATTATGATTCAGAAATCCTTAATCTGTGTGCAATAACTAAATGTATGCTGTTCAAATACCAAAACTGTATGATTGGTGAAGTTATACCGTGAGTGTTTATCCACTCTCTTGTTTAATAGAGTCTAGGAAATTGGGTTTAGCGTCGGAAGTTGTGTTTCTACAATGCAACATAATAAATTCAGACCATAATGTATTGGTGTGTGTTGGTTTTTTTTCCCGATAAAATAAAATAGTTTCGTTAGATAGGTATAATGTTTTGAATTATACAATAAAAGCAATTTCTTTTTTTCAAAAGTAAAATGTTTACGTCTGAAGTTGTATTGCTGCTTTATGTGTTTAATTTTTTTTTTATAGTTATTTACTTTTCAAACTTTTTATATATCCCTTTATTTTGGTGCTGGCACATTTTACTAGGTTTTTATACATGTTCAGTATCTAGTCAGAAATGGGAGGAGACCTATACTATGTTCAGACTGGTTCCCGTTGTCATTCCACTTATCTATATATAGATACGGTGAAGAAGGAAAACCGTTCTGTTTTATTCACCAAATACACATTATCTATGATGCTAAAGAGAGAAAAGTACTGATAGCCGGACTTTGATAAATATTCATACACCTTCCTAATTTGATTGGTATTATTGAAGTGTTTGGTTTATGTTATACAATATCGTCCCATTGGTGCAATAAGGTACCAAGAGTATATAAAATAAGAAGGCATTTGGTACCTTATTGCACCAATGGGGCGATATATTTTTATAGTTTGATTTGTTTCCGCTTGCATATATAAAAGACATGGGAAAAAAATAATTTGGGGAATAAAAAACATAGTCTTTGTCGCGTATGGTCATTTTGTCTGTGATCAACACTGCAATGCTTGATCAGGACTACATAAGCAGGGCTGTGCTTCTGGCATAAAGCCAAGCTTATTACGAAAAGAAGTTTTAACCACCCACCATAACGAGGTAGAACATCAGAAGAGTAAGGTCATACAAAGTTATGTATGTAATTTGTCTGACATAGACGCCTTTGGACACCTATAATAGTGAAAGCATTAATTCACCAAGTATCAGCAATGGGTGAATTATGTATATATTAACTGACAGAGGTGAAAACAGTGCAGGAAGTGTTCAGATTGCTCATTAGGAGCAATCTGAACTCTTCCTGAACTTTTTTTGATTATCTTCTGATTGGTGCAGGAAAATGCGTATCTATGGAGTAAAGGGTTAACTTAACTTACACACCGTTATTGATATAACTTGATTTTGAATCTGAACTTTCTAGGCCTTTACTATACAAAACATTTATGCCCCCACAATTCAAAGAGTATTGATGGGGCAAGGCATTCAGTGTAGCCCCTGTCCATCCGGTAAAAATTGGTTTCTGATCAAATATGTCCTAAGGGCTCTATGTATTTAATAACTATTACCTGTATACATGTAATTATAAAATAAACGTGTCAATGTCAGTAAAATTTTATAAGAGTTATGGCCACTTTTCTACTTAATATTTGGTAAAGTGCAGAGTCATTTGTGTTGACAAACACATTTCTTGTTTAACTTTAATTAAGAGTGGGCCTGCCATGCTTTCTCCAGCCCAGTTGTGGTAGTAGGTTTTGTGGTGTGCAACAGTTAAAACTTGATCATCTATCTAGCAGGTTAAGTGGAATAAAAGCAGGGGACCAGTCTTATTAATTATTAGATCTGTATTTGATATTTTCTTAACCCCGGATACCAGTATTGTTCTATTTTACACAGCTAATAGATTTGTATGTGATTTGTGTTTCATTTGATCATGTTATTTATAGATGCATTTTTATAAAACCAATTTGCTTCAAGGACATACATGTGTATATATAGAGGTGCTCCACTGATGTTAGATGCTTTATGTTGTTTTAATTTCAGCCCTTTTTATTGTTTTAACTGTTTCAATGGTGTTAATGTGCCATATACATATCAATGTGACCAAATATTTACACCTCGGGAAACAAGAAAAAAGTAGTAACTTAACCATACTGCGTACATGAAAACCTTTAAAGTGACACAAAAAATATGAGCTACATTGCATTCTGGAGATGTTATATACAGTGTAATACAAAATCTTGGCTGAATAATAAATGTTCATTTTCAAATTCAGTCAGATTTTTACACTTGTATAATTTGATAAATTTAAACTGAATCAAAGAATAATTATGTCAACTGCAATTCCTATCCATCTTTAATTAATATTATTAACTGTTCAGCTGGTTTGCTAAGCTGTTATTGAAATAAAAATGGATGATTTGCTGATGAGGGTTTATCGACTACAATGTAGCTATTGCAGCTTCTCAAAATTTGTTATTTTTTATTAGCCACTTTATTTTGTAATTTAAGACTGTGTCATTTATTTAACAATGTGTTATTAAACGTCATATCCATGTTACAATGGATTGCATATTTCTCCATGCCAGCGTGGCATAAAGTCTGTCTCAAGATCGCTTGTACCTTTCACCGCTGAGGTCATGGATTCGGGCACAGCTCAGTCCAAGAGCTTTGTCTGAGAAAGTATACTTGTATATAAGTCAGTTAAAAATTGCATTATTCGAAACGATATAGTGGAAATTATGTACTTCAATTTTAACTACACTCTAATATTGGTGGCGCCTTTTACTAGATTGAAGTGTCATGGATGGTGAAGTTGCTACTTTTACTTAACAGTGGTGTATTTTAAAACCAACAGTCCTTTTGTCATTTGTATGTTGTTTTTTTTAAGTTCAGTACACACTAGAAGCATGGAATGGTTTAGGTTCCTTTGAAGGTTCCAGGGTGCAACTTGAGTGTTGGCAAGAATATGACATTCTATTGTGGTGATTATTAACACATAATAAGTGTAATAAAGACTTTATCAAAAGCGAGAAGCTATTTAAACAATTGCCCTGACACGAGAACGACTCGCTTCACACACTGGCCATGTGGCATTGTTTGTCAAAGTTATGACAATGTAGTGTAAACTCATCGTTTTGTTGTTTAAGGAGAATGGCAGAATAGCAACCAGCAACAAATATCGGTCGCTGATTAGATACGACTTGTTTGATTAACAGCCTGCCATGAGACCCTCAAAATATTGCTCACAAGTTTTACTAGTATGAAAGGCATAGGTCTATTTTCTTCATCATTTTTTGTATCTGCATAAACAAACCATTTAAAAAAAAATTCTGCTGGAGCATAGACACCATTTTTGTTTGGTGAATCATAAAACTTTTATCTTTCCGGCAATCTGATGGAAGGCTGTGGTTATATGTCTATAAGTGTATCCAGTTTTATGTAGGACATCTTGAAATGAATCTAGCGTTTTTAAAGTATATAATTCATTGCATAATTGTTCAGTTATCCTGCGACAGACATTCTTGTATGATCCAGTGGGTGTAATGGATGCTCTTTAGATGACCTGCCCATAAGTGGAGGAACATTTGGAATATTAGAGTGGTCTTATATAATATTGATGTTCCGCAGAATTGTAAAGGTTGCGGGTAGGGGTCACAAGCAAAAAAAAACAAAACAACCAACAAACTTTCATACTTGATTTTGTCTAATTTTCCCATATCGTCGTCTGCCACTTTAATAGTTTCCTAAACCTGTGTTATCTCACTTCTAAAGTCTGTGTTGATATTTCAGGTAAAAGAGTTTTATCTTTTACTTGTAGGTGGAAAACAGCCCTAGTCAGTCACATGCAGGCACAATGTACATGCATTTTGAGGTGTTCAAGCAGCATATACATGTATAGTGTGCCAATCTGTATTGTGATGCACCTCATATATTGTGTAACATTATCTCAGTCATTCAACCTCAATTCTTGCCTACTCACTAGTTGTATTAAATGTATGTTCAAAATATTCTCTGTAAATGTTTAAGACAGTTATGTTTTTACAAAAACAAAGCCTGGGTTCCATGTAGACTGAAAATACCGTATAATTCATTGTGTAAAAATTGTTTTTAAATCGAGTCAATTTACTGGCAAATTAATGATGTTTTTAAATTGAACCAGTTTACTGGTAAAATTCATGATGTTCTTAAATTGAACCAATTTACTGGCAAATTCACAATGTTCTTAAATTGAACCAATTTACTGGCAAATTCACAATGTTCTTAAATTGAACCAATTTACTGGCAAATTCATGATGTTCTTTAATTGAACCAATTTACTGCCGAATTCACAATGTTTTTAAATTGAACCAATTTACTGTCAGAATCATGATGTTTTTATTGTTTAATATATGTGTATTTTGGTTTATGTATAGATTGCTTAATTATAATTTTTTTTTTATTAGAAACAAGATGTTGCGTGACCCAGTGTAGACACATGGAATCATGGCAGAGTTTTATTTTATTCGAATGGCAGAACTGCATCATAATTTTTAATGAGATTGATGATATTTATAATGTATTCATCGACTGCTCTCCGATCTTAAATACTGAATAAAGAAAAGGATTATATCTAACTTAAGTAAGTTGTTTATTCATACTATCGCAGATCTTGTAAAAAATTAACAATATATTCATGTCAAAAAGTTTAATTAATTTGATTGAAATATTTGCTTTTATGTTGATTATGATGTAAATTGAGCATACGTTGTTTCTCTTAAAACCAATTCTGTTTTCACATATGAATGCTGTTCAAATTTTCACAATGACTTTATGCTTGTACAATTAAAAACTACTCTAGAAAGTACGTATTAGAGTATATGGACACAACTTTGTAATTTGTGTTTTGTAATTTATTTTTACTGAAAATATTAACTACTGGTAAAAGATGGAAAAGAGTAAATAATGAAAATGTTAGAAATATTGACAAGATATTGTATTTAATTGCAGAGATAGCGAAAGAACGCTTTTATACCAAATGACTTGCATAATAATAAAAGTCTTTAAAATCCAAGTTTTAAGTTTTACTTATTTTTACCATCCTTCATTGAGAGTATGTTTATATGTTAATTTTCACTTCTATATCTGACCATCGTAACCGGGATGGTTAGCTCAGTCGGTAGTATGTCTTACTATCAATCCAGAAGTCCCGAGTTTGAACCCCTACCCGGTCACAATCTCCATTATGATTGATATACAAAATTGCATCTCGTCATTGGTCTCTTTTTAAATGAAAATACCAACTCATTACTGCAACTGAAGTTTATTTTTGATAAATATTTAGATATTATAGTGCCTGTTGTAATTGTTCGATAACATCATCTTGAATTAACCTCTCAGAAATTGTTTAACAGATTGTGACGAAACTTGTTTCAAAATATTCTAGGTGTTGCTTTTTCTGTATTTGTGTTTTTGTCACACCCTTGATTAATTAAAGCGGGATAGTTGTTGTGTTGGTCCTTCGCACCAGAGGTTGAAGGTTCGATTCACAGTCGATCGGATGTCTCTTTAAAAAAGACCACACGGTACTGGTTCTACTTAGGAAGCAGACTAAAGAGAGGTCCATATAAGCTTTGAGCCTTCTTTGCAATCTTAACTAAAATAAATTGGTATGAACTCAATTCTCTTGGCATCATTACTAAATTCAGACCAAATCTGAGAAACCATGCTTACAACTCGTGTTACAATAATTGCTACATTCATTACATTGTGTACCAGTATAATAAATTAACAAGCACAATGAAGTTGTTGTTCAAAGACAACCTTATTAATATGTATGGTTGAAGGTCGCTTTGAGTAGAAATGTTTAGAACTTGATATTTCATTTAACCCTTTACTTCATATAGACGCCTTTGGATACCTCTAATATTGAAAGCATTTATTCACCATGTATCAGCAATGGGTGGATTATGTTTATATTAACTGACAGAGTGGAAAACAGTGCAGGAAGTGTTCAGATTGCTCGTTACGAGTAATCTGAACTCTTCCTGCACTGTTTTCAAAGGCCTTCTGTGATTGGTGCGGGAAATCGCTTATCTGTGGAGTAAAGGGTTAAGATACTGGATGTTTCTCTATTCTGTGACATTATATTGACCATTACATTGATAAAACCAATATTGAGGTCAACAAATGGTTGCTAAATGTTGTATTGAACACATGCTTGATATATTTCATCATTTAGTACAGTGGATAGTGTTAGCCACTCGCGCTAGAGTTTGTGGGTTTGATTCTGGAGCTGGACACATTGGCCACATCTGCTCTTACATTTAATTTACTGTATAATAAAGTTTTGGTGAATGGCCTTTAAACTTTTTGAAAGAAAATTTCTAAGATAGATGTGTGTGTTCACTGAATTTCATCAGGTAAAAACTATAGTTACTTTGCCAAAGCTGTTGCAAAGCTCAGAAAAAAAAACATTTGTTAACATAAGAAGTGATAATAGAGGGGATGAAAGTATCTTTAGGCTTAAAAGTGTGCCAACAATTTGACCAACAATTTCATTTTGAGAATGAAACCATTAAAAACTTAAAGACATTCTAGAATTAAGCCAATTATAGCGGGGTCGGATTCAGGATTTCAGATTGTAGTGGAGGGGACGAGGGTATAAATTCTAAATAAATTTTGATAATTCACTCCTAGCTTAACATGTTAAATAAAAATCAATGGTACATGATGCACACGACAGACGACTGTAGAGCTATTTGGTTTTACATCTCACATGTGATTGGTCGATTCAAATAGGCAGAAGCAGTTTGAATGTGCATGTAATATTCGCTTAGGCCATTGAGAAAGCTTAAATGACTGACTGACAGTTAGAAACGGACACAAATACCTGCTTCCATTTGCTCATCACTTACAAGCATAATGTCAGGCGGGCCTTCATGGTAGTGAACATTCAAAACAATTATGAAGTTAACTTGATGATTTATTATATAAGTTCCAATAAAACATAAACTGAAAAACAATCTATATGTCAAAAACACACCATACCAATATATCCAATATGGCCTTAACTGACAAAATAGCAACATTTTTATTTGCTTAATATTTCAATATTTACATCAATGCCATAATATAACTTAAATATTTTTTTCCACATGAAAAGGATATTAAACTCGAACGCTAATTATTAGCTTATGCTAAAAATGTTATCTAGAATTAATTTTTATTCTATGCCTTTTTGAGGAATTACAGTAGAACATACTTGAAATTGATGTATCCTTGTTTGAAACTGTTATAATTGTGAAAAAATAATTTTCAACATTTTTAGTGAATCAGAACTATCTTGATTAAATACATTTAAAATGTGAATGTACAAAATCATATTGATAAGTTTTAAATATTTTTTTACTATAATTCAACCTCGCGCATAGCAAATGAAGGTCACAGGGTTCATTACGATTATTCTATCTTGTATAAATACTTAATTCGCTTGATGAAAAAAGTATAAAATAAAAAAAGTGGAAAATTTGTCAATTTCGGTATTTGAGCACGAGTTAGAATACGACTTTTAGTATTCATGATCACGAGATGAAATTAATTTCAATCTTACAACGAAACCAACAGAAATATATAACCATAATATATCTATCCACTTAAAATAGATAAAGTAAAAAAGTAACACAAATAGTAACGACATACATTTCATTTATTCAAGGGCCATCAAACATTAGTTATTTTACCATATATCAATAATTATTGGTTGTAGAACAATTGCGTAAATAAATAGCAAGTTTACACATCAGGTTTCACTATTTAGTCCCAAGAAGCTACAAGAAGCGCCAAGAGCTTAATGCCAAAATAAAAGTTACCAGCAGGAAATAACGCTGAAAATGTCAAATCAGTAACCTGTATCCAAGACCTATATTTAAGTCACAGCCTGTATAGACATTTATCCATCAATTTAAATTCCATTGATTAATAAAATCGTAATTGAACTTAATACCACAGCTGTCGGCACTTCTGAATACAATTAAATGTAAAAAATCAAAGTATTTTACCCAATCACAGACTATAACGATCAACAAATTCTTTTTGTTAGTTTATTTTGTTACTATTTGATACAGCAGCTTAGTAAGTCCGAATAAGTGAAGGTAACACATATCAAACCAGTTGGGACTACAAATATAAATTGTTGATGAAAATGCAGCAGGTCACATGGTCTAGAAGCAAAGCATCGGGCGGAACTATGTTCCTTGAACTAGATCCACCAACCATGTATCATGTTTTCCATAAGCAAGGCACATTATACCCTCATTTTTTTAGTACTGGATAAACAGAATAATTTGAAGGCAACTCACATGTAAAAATTCAGTTCACAATCAATGTAAAACAAATAAATTTAAATCAATACATAACTAAGATAATTGTTATACTTATATAGATATGTACATACTTTCATTAATTGTTTGAAACTGTATCAAGCTAATACACATCAACAAAGTTTATTATTAAAAAAAAAAAAAGAGTAACTAACGACGAAAGAACATTCTCCATCTGACAAATGGCTGTCCTTATTTTGCATTTTTCAGCATTAATATTACAATCTTAAATAAATGCTATTTCTAAAAAAATTGTCATAAATGTTTGGCATTAAATGAGAATGCTCACATATTACCTTTTCATTAATTCTTTAATTTGAGTGTTTGTTTTATATTAAATATTCGTTATTATTATTGTAATGTGTTGGATTGTACTGTGAAAATGGTCCTAGTTAAAAGCAATTTTACCGGAACTAAACTAGACCAAGGTAATATTTTCTCGCTACAAACTAGTAAGGATTTATATAGAGGAGGAAAGGCAACTGATTGAGATTGTGTGACACAATATCTCGCAATTTCTTGTTTTTAATTATCTTAACTTCCATTCATCTCAGGAACACAAATTATAATTCTTACACTGCAGACTGAAATTGTCACCAAAACACTACCATTCCCAGAAATGTGTGGTTAAAACTTGTGATTACAAAATTTGTATACTGCACCTAAAATAACGACAAATTACGGAACATTTTCCTTCAAACCTCAATATCTTTTAATTCAAGAGCATTTTGAGTGATAGAACGTTTTTAAACAACTAAGATTACATACAACTTACAGTTTATGTACAAGAAATCAGCTGCTTGTGAATTATGAATGATTAATTGGCAAATTATGAATCCTTCGTGTGCTGTTTCATCAACATTTAGTCGGGAGAGGCAAGTTTCCTATCCTTCAATACAAGTCCTTGATACTAGTATACACGTGTAAGCCTGAATTATGAAACGACCATAGAGCATTCCATTGAAACCAAAAATAAATATAAATAAATAAAAAAAAAAAAAAAAAAAAAAATCAGCTTCACAATACATGTCCAGTAATGTACAATGTACCTGGGAGCTGGCTATATTAATGATAATAATTGCAACTGACCTATACTCGCAAATGGGTATACATGTAATATAACACAAATACTACTGTAGTATTGTAATATCCATGCAGAAGAATATTTTCATTAAATACAAGAAGCTAATGTCATCCTCTCACTCAAAACAAACAAAATAATAAACAACAAAAAAAGCAATCCAAAATCTGCTGCATTTTTAGATCATAATTGTAATAAAGCAAAATATTTCGACTCAAGCATCTATAAAATTCTGATATCATAGGTTATGAAATTTCAAAATACTATTAACTGATTAACCTAGTTCTATATGGGGTCAAGTTTTATTTTATTGGTCTAGGAAGATCTCGGATGCTTATACATGCAACCGAGTAGAACCATGAACCATCTTTTTTGTAGGAAACTTGGTGAGTTTAAGTTCCTTTTTGTAGATCGAGTTACAAAATTTTGCTACCGACTTTGTCTTAGTCATCATTAAGAGTGCACTTTTGGTAGGAAAAGTAAGAATTATATTTATGTTTTATTCATGTTCAACATCCTGCATTGTTCTGTATTCGCAAAACCCCGTCTCACTGAGCAAGCACTCCAGCTGAAATGTTGAAAATTCTTTATCAGCAATATTTGAATACATTTCCATCTAAACTCGTCTAAGTACAAATCTTATGTGTATAAACATAATTAACAGTGGTACTGAAACTGTCGAGAAACAATTATATTAATGGAAATGAAATTTAAGCTAGAGTGTTTCTATGCAATTTGAGACGGTTTGTGAATAAAGGGCAGGTATTAAAAAAAGTCCCAACTGCAATATACATGTATATAACTAAACACACACACACCAACGTATTCTTTACTTTGATGTAGGTCAAGTCCATGCACATTCCATAATCATGATACACATGGTGCAACTGTAACATACATAATCATTAATAATGACCAGCTCGAAGCTTAAGTTAACTTGACAATAAAAATTACGAGCGCAGTTTCTATTTTTTCATTGACCAGACGTAAACATCTATGTAGACCACATTCGTTATTTAAACATAACTCATCTTGCTTTTTTTTAAGCACACACATGCACGAAGTTCTTAAATTGTTGAATTTCTAAATATTATTCAGTCAAAAATGTTTAAGACATTAATGTATAATGTTGAATCCGTAGTTCTCTAGATTTGCTTGCTCGGACCAGGCAGCGTGCCGTGCACCGTCCATTTCCTCTGCAACCGCATTGTCCGCAATCAAGCGATGACCAGTTCCACCAATAGAAGCCTTGCACTCTGGACACCTGCCCACTTCAGATGCACCACCGCAGTCACCAATAGCATACACGTGACCTACAATAAATAAATTTACATATTACATGTATACTTATCGTCTCTTCCGAAGAATAGAAGTTGTATTAGTAAGCTGACACAGTAACATGACGCATATGAGAAAAAGTTCAATAAATGTCCCCAAACATCCTCAACGATTACTTAGAAATCACCTTAGACACTAAAACAACAAGGTCATTAGATTTGAGAAAATTTAATAGAAGAGTTATAAAACATCTTGTTTTTGACTTTGGATCATGAACACGTGTAAATTTTAACCCAATTCCTGTTAATAGCATCATAGAAAACCAGTACACCAACAGATATGGAACTTCTGCATAACCTAAAGATCCTTAAAGTACATGTGAAGTTTCAGTACATAACCATCATCATACAAACACTTTACCTACAAGACACCCATTTGGGCCTTAGTCGCTCACCTAATTTCACTATTATCACTTCTTTTCAAATTTGAATGGACTAAGCCTATAAAAAAAGTTTGAAGTTTGAACTTGGTGAGAACAAAGGCTAATACTATATAAATATCTAAGTCCTAGCATTTATATTTTCTGAGACCAAGATCTTAAAGATTTCCATATAAAAATTATAAGCTTATATAAATGAATGAACCAATTTTTCACAATTTTTTACCTCCCGGGACCACTGTTGGTCAATCAGGAATGATATTAAAATTCCTTAAAAGGAACATATCTCAATTATTATGCCTAGGCAATGGTTCAGATCTCAAATTGAATAAAATCATAGGAGAAATTGATCAGAAAAAATGACATTTTTTGTTTGAACTTAAGAGAGCATCACAGAAGAATACTTCACAACAAATTTAGCGAATAACTGTCGTACGGTTTAAGAAAAGAAACTGTTTATGGCAAACTGAGCGAGCACAAAAGTTCATTCTTAATTCTTAAAATTAAGAGTTATAAAATTTCTATATTTCTAAACAAATGAACACTTTAAGAAAGTTATCCATTACAAACCATTCCTAGGAGAACTTTCAGAAATACCAGTTTTCATATAGAATCTTTATCAGCATTCAAACACAACTTAACCATATGGCTAAATGATTATAATAATTAGTCAGTTCATATGCCATTGTAATCGTTTTCAATACGGATGGTATTTGTTAATAACTGACATAAAAGAAATCTAATCACTTGAGACGTAGGATCACTGAATATATACATTAAAATGCACTGACCAAATTAACTTTTAGAACATCTCATTTTAACCATGCTTTTTTTAGAACTTGTCTGCAATGACAATTTTTCACAATGGCAGCAAAAAAAGAAAACAAAATCTTACAGGTCACCAACCACCAAGAGACAGTTTCGGCACTTTCAAATTATTTTTCATTAAATGATGAAACAACGGAAAGAGAATAAAAGATGAACGGGCAACGACTGGACACTTTTATGATATCATCTCAATCACGGTTAGCTTAGATGAGTTGGCTTTGCTGGGCAATTTAATATCATAGATAATAATAATTGAAACTTTGAAACTTTTACCTTTAGGGCATTTGTACCAGTGACCTTTCGGGAGAGACATCGCAGAAACAATCATTAAACGTTCGTCCTCCGATATTCCAAATCCACTCAGTGGCACTTTCTTCTTCAGCTCTTCAAGGCACTTTTCTACCTTCACTCTGTTTGCTTCATTGTACTTGCCACTCCCAAGAAGTATTCTCTCAACCTCTCTTATATCAAATTTAAGTTTTGCTTCGATCACTGTCCGTGTCTCTTGAATCTTTTGCTGATGCATCAGGAGTTTAATATGTGCCTGTGACCTTGATACCTCAAGTTCAGCATCTGCAGTTTCCTGTGACGTCATTATTGTACGCTCCTCTAATAACCAATCTCGAAAGTGTTCAAGGAACTTTAACCCTTTATTTTTTTCATCAATGTATGCAATTCCTTTCAGCTTCTTCCATTCATCTTCCAGAGCGCGAATCGCTTTTAAAAATGTCAGTTGATTTTTCATTGCAGCTAGTGTGTTCTCAGATTTTGGATTGCCCATAACAACCAATCTTCTTTTAAAAAGAAGTTTTATACTTGGCTTCTCTTCAGCAATTTCTTCCCGTATATCGTCTTCTAGTTTTCTGATTCTTTCTTTATTGGTAAGAACTGTTTTCTTGACAGACTCTATATCTTGGAGAGATCTGTTTATCTGCGTTCCGTACCTGTTGCTTTTTCGAATTGGTGTTCTACATTTCGGACAGCTCTTGAGCATAATCTCACCCCGTTCGCTATCATCTTTTTGATCCATATACGCGTCCATTGCTTTTGATTCAATAATACACCTTGCCCGGCAATCTTGTAGGAGTACAAAGTGTGAATTTGGCTCATCTTCATCTCCAAAAAGCATTTCTGTAACTTTCTCTTTATCACATATTCGACAATCAGTTGGGCATGGTTCTCCACACAGACCAATACAGGCATGTTTGCAAGGAAGTCGCTTTTTACATGGTTTGTTGCATTTAGGTCTATCACATGGTTCACTACATAACATTCTACATCTGTGGTGTTCACATTTCCATTCGCACGGTTCCATGCAAGGGGCACACAACTCACCACAACGCTTACCGCACTTGCTGTGTTTACACTTGTTTTCGCATTTACGAGTGCATGGCGGACATTGATTACACATGTCTGTGCATGCATGACCACAAACAAGGTTTCTGTTGCAGTCGTTCCTGCAAGGTTGATGGAGTCGTCCTTGGAAGCATTTACCGCATGTTCCTGTACATAAATGTTCACACCCGAGTGGAGTACCACATGGGTTAGGGCAAAGGGCTTCATTCTTCTGGTAGCAAAATATCTTACCCTCGTGTCCGCAAGGCCAAGTTTTATCAACTGTTGCTTTACAATTTTCAGTGTGTGCACTTCCGCAACTGGCTTGACAATCATGTCTGCATGGAAGTTTCTCCTTGCATTTCTCTTTGCAGCAAAAATTCTCTGGATGCATGTGGCATGGCACTTGTTGCGTATGCCCACATCGTGGTATTCTCTTTGGTACCTTTTGTACACAGTCACCGCAAGGTTCGAAGCATCTTTTGGTACATCGATGGTTATTTTTGCAAACGATTTTCCCACATTCTCTGGAACATGTATATTCATTATGCTCACTATCTTTTACGTGGCAAAACATTTTACATCCATGACCACATGGTAGCCGGAAATCGCACTTCCTGTTACAGCCCCCTTCTGGTGCACCGTCAAAGTCGCTCAGCTTTTTCACGACTATTCCATCCATGTCTTGATGATTCTGGCAATATAGAACTAGTCCATCTCCCATGCGCTTCTTTTTCTTCATATCAATAGTAATTTCATTCCATAGATCAGACTTGGCTGAAAGAAGATCAAAATTTCCGATGACATAAAATCCCATCTTAGCTCGCGACAAAGCCACACACACACGGTTATCAATCTTCAGAAATCCTATGCTGCCTTCTTCGTTGCTTCTTACCAGTGATAGTAGTACTATATCATTCTCTTCACCTTGGTAGTTGTCAACAACTGTTACTTTTACGCCTTCGTAACGTTCCTTTGGCATGAGGTTCCTAATACAAAATAACTGCCCAGAATATAATGTAAGAACGGTAATCTGATCTGGTTTATACCCCTGGAGTAGAAGATAGTTGCATAGTCCAACAATGTACTGAGCTTCAAATTCATTTGAATGACTTCGCAAATCTTCGTCATGTGTTTCCGCATTGTTATGGTTTATAAAAAACATGTTTGTTGAAACCCCTTTGATATTTTCGTACGTTTTAACGTCGTCATGATCCCTAAAGTTGTCATATATGTGATGCATTAACTCAGCAATCTCTGGTCTCATTCTGTGTTGAAGTTCAAGACAATCGCACTTGATACCATTCGCAATCATTCTTTCAAAAAGCGACACATCCAGATTATAATCGGTGGCTAGTTTGTATACTGTGGGGTTCGGCTTTAGTTGTTTGTGATCTCCAATCAGGATCAAATGTTCACAGCCTCTGCTCAGAGTCGTGATAATGTGTGCTTCAAGAACTTCGGCTGCTTCCTCTACTACTATTATCCGAGGGCGAATTTCCTGAAGAACGGACTGATACCGGGCAGCACCGGTTGTAGTCATACCAATAACCGTAGATTGTTTCATAACTTCCTTGTCCTCTTGCATCAATGCTTCCCGATATCTTCCAGCAGCTGCGTCAAACTCATCTTCTTTATCGGAAATCTCTTTGAGGAGATGGTCACAATATTTCCGTATCCAAAAACGGTACAATCTCCATTTATCTACCATGAGCAACCGCCACATGTCATGGACATTTCTCGCTTCCTCTTCCGTCATTGTATCTGTTGATGACAAATTTCTCTGTATATCTCGTTTCAACTTCTTACGTTGCTTTTTCTGGATTTGCCACTCCCCTTGGTACATACCTTTTGGCTTATTGTCCATCTCAAATACGTTTAATGCTACAGATTTCATTTGTTCTGTATAAGCAACTTGCACTCTTATTTCGTTTAATTGTTTTGGTGTTAGATCTTCAAAATCGCCAGGCATTTGTATATTCCGAAAAAAATCATCATCTTCGTCGTCGTCATCATCTTCTTCATGGACAAGCCGCCTCTGTGCTTGAATTGCATCAATTTCATTTTCCACGTCAATCAGGTCATCATCTGCTTCTTCGTCGCGTTCACCTGGTACTGCTTGCTGACCAAAAGCAGGCCCCATATTACCCTCCATTTCTACGATTGGTGCAAGGTCCCCAAGTCCCAACCACTCTACTACTACAGAGAAGCCCCTTCTCCCGATAACCTGTCTAGCATCCGGATACACCTGTATCATCATCTCGAACTGTTGAATTAAGAGTTGGTAATGATAGGGTCCAATGAATGGCTGTAGGAAATCTTCATGTAATATTCCAGTTGATGCAACTTGTATTTTTGCGCCTATTTTGTTAATGACTCCTGTCAATCTGTTCATCTCGCTCTTTGCTTCTCGTCGTCCTTGAAAAATTGCCACTGGTACCTTCTGTGCATGTCGGAATCTTTGCCTAAAGTTATGAAGGTTGTAATCTTTCAGAACCTCACTTTTACTTCGACCACCGACCCTGAGGACGTCACCCTTGAAAAATGAAACTATTCCTTCTAGAAATTGGTCGAGTGCATGATTTGTGTAGCATACAACTAACATCGGACGCTGATCTGGTGCGCCTGTAGCTGGGTGTTTTGACCAAGCCTTTCGGTTGTGGAGGAGAGCTTTTACAATCTTGAGACCGATGTAAGTTTTCCCCGTTCCAGGAGGTCCCTGTGTGATCACAAACTCTTTCGTTAGTGCAGTATGAATTGCTCGGTATTGTGAATCGTCCAGATGAAGGAGATCAGCTGGTGGCCACATGTCTCGTGCCAACATGGTCACATCTTTCGCCGTTTCTGACCTATCACTAAATTCATAGTTTCTTTCGGCAACAACTAATTCACCAAGATTTTCCAATCGAGTGTCCCCTTTGAGTATAACGTCTTCATCGACCAGAGGCCGGAGGTCAAACGTGTCGTTGTCACGTAAATAGGCAGGTGGCGAAACTTCTTTTCCACACTTTATTATGTACTTCTCAAATGGAAGGTCACCAACTCTTGTCTTTTGTAATCCTGACAATACGTGACGGTACGATTCAAAATATGCTGTGGTTTCAGCCATTGTATACAGTTGGCCGAATAGAGTCTTGATAACTGTGTGGTCGACCTCAAACTGGACCTTGACAAGTCCTCTTTCTAGATCCTTGGGCTCACGGTTTGTCACTGTGGCAAAGAAGAATGATTTGAAATTATCTGGAGACAGACAGACCAATGATCCAAATATCAGACGCTTACTGATCTTCCACCGAACCTTACCAAGACGACTGACATCAAATTGCAGCACGTGTAAAAGACCGGAATCTCCACACTCAGGGGCTATAATTTTGACGTTATGGTATATTCTAACATCCTGAAGTTTGCGTGTTTTCCTTCCCGTTTCTTCAACTGCCTGAATATAGCTACTGATTCCTTCACGAAGTGGTGCAACAAAATCCTCCCGCAGAAGACGAAATTGGACGTCCAAATAGTGATCAAGATCATCGTATCGCCCTTTCATTTTGTTTGCTCTTAAATATCTGTCATCGTTTGTCTGAAAGAAAACAAAAGTAAAAAGCTGTTCAAAATGCGAACATGCCTACATAATCAATATAACGGACCAAGGTATTGTAGTTATGTCATTACATGGATATCTATTGCTTAATACTAGTACTAACAATACATTGAATATGTAGGCATGCTTTGAACTACCCAACTTGTATAGTCATTATATAAATAATTATTGCATGACGCTAACTGGGGAATCAGAGAAAGAAGGCTTGGAAGTATGTCCTTTTGCTAACTAATACAATGAATATGTAGACATGTTTTAGCTACCTAGTTATATAACCTGGAATTGAAAAAAGACTGATCGACGAAAATCTCCATCTTTAAAGGCACGAAGATAGTAGTAAAAGTTTTTGGTCAGATGCCAAAATTGCATTTAACGCAACATGCATTACGACGTTTGACTTTATTGTAATTATTTTTAAGTTTCACGAACCCCCGACGCCCACCCCCTTAAAAGCGTCCTTAATAAAATGGTCTATATATCAAAAGGCAAAGAAATATAAGTTTATTTTGTAATGTCACATTATATATTTGTATTTTACTGTGATCATTTGCCAGCTCGATGTTTTCAATCATATATTTTGATTTAAATTTATTTATTTTACCTCAAATCATACTGGAGGTCTTCCTGGGTAGTACCAGTACTTAAAGCATGTGTGGATGAAGTGTCTTGCTCAAGTACACCACATCAGAGTTGTGGCGGAGGATCAAACCCACGACCCTACGATCCTAGGTCCAATAATTTATCACTAATGCACCACGCTTCCACATCCAATCAGAAATAAATATGCTATACTTTTTCAGCCAATCAAAATTCTCGTGTCAATAGTGGTAACTGAGCTTTAACATCTAATGTGTACGCTGGTATTGTTACAACCACCAATGCTACAGTATAAGTATTTCCATTGTGACATATGTGTATGCAAATACGAGCATCGACACTGGCTATGAATGACAATGTTAGGCTACCTATTTGCAGAAATCTTCATTTATTACATGGTTCTCCGTACAAATTGGTGTGGTACTTTATAAAAGAGATATATATAATTCATTGATAATATGCCATATTTTCATAGATATGTCATGTATTAGCACATTTTATTTGATGCATTCAAGTGCTGGCATATTTCTCGAATGCATGCGACCTTGTTTTTTTATCATTATTTAATTTTCTTCTATCTTTGGGGCTTCAGCGCAACTTGCATACTTCCTGTTCAGTTTGGGGGGGGGGGGATATATACACAATTCATTAGTTTTAGCAGCGCTTTAATATTGACGGGGCTTATATGGTAACGGCTAATTACTTTACCTGAATTCCAGCTGGTCTGAAACTATTGTAGCATTTCTTACATATTATTACCAGCTATTTCTGGAACATCGTTTCTTTCATGTTGGTTCAGCAGTTTCTAAAATACTTACGTTTCTTACCTGTCGATCGGCCATTTATAAATGACTGTTTTTCTATCATGTATGTCGGTAGTTTTTAGCAATAATGGTTGGAGTTCTTACATATGAAATGCATGTTTTGGAAAATGACAATGTTTCATATACTATTGTTGGCCTTTTCTTTATAAAAATGTTCAACACATGAAGGTTATTTATGGTATAGCAAGTTCCACTGGTGGGGGAAGACATCAGAATGAATTTAAGTAGAACCAACATCCTTCTGCAAGAATCTGCAATTAACTGGCAATTTTCTCAATAAATTTTTTGGCCCAAGCTGTTTTTGGAACCAGGTCTTCATCGGTGAGAGATAAATGGTCATTAGACACCTCCATAGTGTCCGTTGTTTGCCAGATGACTGTGTTGCTTATCTGTATATAGTTTCATTCTTTTCGAAAGATGGCTTTTATCACATCCCTCACCTGCCTATCAGTTATGATTCGCATTGGCAGATGAATGAGTTTATCTGTATATATGTCAGCATGTCTTTGAAAATATGGCTGATTTAAACCTGCATGTCGGCTGTTTCTGGGATCATGGTTGATTCTTACCTGGATATCGGCTGTTTCTGGAAATATGGCTGATTCATACCTGCATGTCGACTGTTTTTGCGAATATGGCTGAATCTTACCTGGGTCTGGGAATATGGCTGATACTCATCTGCATGTCGGCTGTTTCTGAGAATATGGCTGAATCTTACCTGCATGTCGGCTGTTTCTGTGAATATGGCTGATTCTTACCTGCGTCTGGGATTATGGCTGAATCTTACCTGGGTTTGGGAATATGGCTGATACTCACCTGCATGTCGGCTGTTTCTGCGAATATGGCTGAATCTTACCTGGGTCTGGGAATATGGCTGATACTCACCTGCATGTCGGCTGTTTCTGAGAATATAGCTGAATCTTACCTGCATGTCGGCTGTTTCTGGGAATATGGCTGATTCTTACCTGCGTCTGGGAATATGGCTGAATCTTACCTGCGTCTGGGAATATGGCTGATTCTTACCTGTGTCTGGGAATATGGCTGAATCTTACCTGCGTCTGGAAATATGGCTGATTCTTACCTGCATGTCGACTGTTTCTGGGATCATGGCTGATTCTTACCTGCATGTTGGCTGTTTCTGGGAATATGGCTGATTCTTACCTGCATGTCGGCTGTTTCTGCGAATATGGCTGATTCTTACCTGCATGTCGGCTGTTTCTGGGAATATGGCTGATTCTAACCGGCATGTCGGCTGTTTCTGGGAATATGGCTGATTCTTACCTGCATGTCAGCTGTTTCTGGGAATATGGCTGATTCTTACCTGCGTCTGGGAATATGGCTGATTCTTACCTGCATGTCGGCTGTTTCTGGGAATATGGCTGATTCTTACCTGCATGTCAGCTGTTTCTAGGAATATGGCTGATTCTTACCTGCGTCTAGGAATATTGCTGATTCTTACATGCATGTCGGCTGTTTCTGGGAATATGGCTGATTCTTACCTGTGTCTAGGAATATGGCTGATTCTTACCTGCATGTTGGCTGTTTCTGGGAATATGGCTGATTCTTACCTGCATGTCAGCTGTTTCTGGAAATATGGCTGATTCTTACCTGCATGTCGGCTGTTTCTGGAAATATGGCTATGTTCCTGAAGTCATCTGGTGGTCCAGCCAAGTCCTGCTCTCTCTCTCGATCCTCTGGGGTGGGGTTTGGCTTTCTGTGGTGAAATTAAAGTAGCTATGAATCCCTTTCATAATTGTAAACACATGTGTTAACTAATATGTGATATTTTCAATTTAATTGTATACTGTTTGTGACTAAAATATGTTTAAACTAAGAACAAGAGTAATATTGAACTATCGTGTTTTGTCCCATGATTACAACCAATAATTACTTGTTTTAGAAATGATGTCTTGTTTTATCCGTTATTTTGTGTTGGAATACTACATCATTCTGGGATGGTAGTGAGTGAGTGGATTTGCAATGTACATAGAGTATGTTTGTATATACGTTACATCTGATTGGCTGAAAAAAGGATTGTATATTTATTTACAGTGTCTGGTTAGGGCCAGTTTTTAAACACCGCAACATCGAGCAGTAATAATTAGAAATAATTAGAAATCTGGCCCTAACCGGTTATCATAATTATTATATGTAGTCAACTGGTCTCTTTTTTAAATATAATGATGAAAATATGTCATAAAATTCTAAAGTGTGTTTCTTTTCAAATTTTAAGTTTCATAAATTCCTATACAATCGACCTAGTAAATGCATTAACTTATAAAAAATGTGCCATTATTAATCTACTCAGACTTATTCTGAGGTATGATTCCACCAATAAAACTATATGCCATATAAAACCTGAAATGAATTGAAAATGGCTTTAACCCCCCCCTCCCTCAACCCCCCATTTGTTCTATTATAAAGGAATGTCCATATACAATAGTCAATATCCATATCGACATTCAATCTATACTCTTCCACACCAAATGAATTTATCAAAAAATCATTTGCTTATTCTCGATCTAAAATATGGAACTCTATATTGCATATCATATAAAAATGCTTAATTCGTTTTTCATTTCAAAACCTTTTTTATACACTGGAGCAAACAGAATACAATCATTGGAAGTTTCAAACTCTGGTCTTGCATTTTTCTTCATTGAATATTTACCTGTACATAAAACATTATCATATATCGGTCCTAGTTGACTAGATGATTTATGATTTATCGCTTTATAGGCCCCTGATGACCTCAATGACATTAAATCCCCATTAAAGGACCCAGACTCAACCGGTATGCTCAAGACATCAAGATGATTGACATTATATTTAAAACAGATGAACAAACACAGAATTTCCTTTTTCCCATAGTATTCCTAAGTAAAAGTCAAAGTCCCCTTCTTTCCCAATGAACCTAAGCCACCTTCTTTGAAACAACTTGAAACCTTCACTCAGAGGGATCATTTACTGTATGAACCAATGTGGCTGGTGGGTTCTCGAGAAGATCTTTAAATTAAACTGACATTGCTTGGGGAAATCTAAGAAGAAAGTATTATGTGATACTACATGCAAAATACCAAAGCTCTGCGCCATGCATTTTCGAATAAGGCTTTTGAAATTGCGCATAATATAATAAGCACCAAAGCAGGAGGTGAACGTATTTTGAGGGTATTCGTCCTTAGGCGGTAAAAATGATGGGACGCGTTAAAAATGGCGGTTTTTTGTTAGGAAAATTGATGTCAAGTTACAGAAAATCACTGTAATTTAGTTTATACTCACTATTTTTCTTAATGCATACTTCCAAAATGTAACTACGTTTAATGTGTACCATCAGTAGTTCATTCCTACCTTGCAGCTATCACCACAAAAGACGCAATTCGCGAAAAACCGAAACTGTTTACATGTGCCGCAATCCATATTCATTAATTGGCACATTCTTTTAGACTTTTTCTATGTTATGCTGTGTTTTCATGCATTTAACTGTCAGTACTGTCTTTATCATCATTTATTTCGAAATTACACTTGATTTGTTTAAGACTTCCTCGTTGTGTATGACAATATATAATGGTTTTCAGCAGTCAGCTGTATTCCATAAATGAATGAATGCGTTCCCAATAGGAAAAATACAAACATGTACATGTGGTGATAGCTGCAAGGTAGCAATGAACTACCGATGGAAGACAATATTCTATAAAATAACTTTTTTCTTCGACATGACATCAATTTTCTTACGAAAATCCGCCATTTTTGGTACCGTTCCTTCATTTTACCACCTCAGAACGAATACCCTCAAAGTACGCTCGACTCTCCATCCCCTCTGCATAGGTGGGGCCAAACATTAATCACAGGTTCATGAACAAACTAAAGATAGTTTCATGTAGCAATGCTTTGCACCAAATTTGAATTTTGAAGATGCACACACTTCATTAACACTACCTTTTATTTTTATTCAGTAACTTTTCCTTTAGCTCTGTGAACTTTCGGAAACTTTCCAGAATCTCGTCGTCGATAACTGTATTGGTGTCACTTCTTAATGCGTCGATAACTACCTGTAGTACCCCGTGAATACCTGAAAATATATTGTAAACTGAATTAGTTTCGTCACTTGGAGTTCAGCTGGCGAAGGTTCTAGAACAGGTCAGCGTTAGTATAGTTTAATAATAAAGTATCAAACCCCGAATAAAAGGGTCATGGGTTGGATACCACAATACTTGTTTAACCCAGTTTTTATCAAGTAAAGTTTAAGAACTTGTTTCACAATCAATTTGAAATAAATTAGTTTAGACTGGAGTATGTGTGGCAGACGGACAGACAGATAAAAAAGTAAAAGTGCTCACCTACAAACTGTGTGACAGATGTAGGGTGTTTGGCCATCAGCTCTTCCATAATTGAGATCATATCCTTTATGGGCTGTTTAAACCGATCTTTTTTGTAGGCAGATACTTCAGTCTGCATCTCGAGAAAATACACCATCGCAGCGTCAAAGAAAAGAGTTTCTTTAATAATGGTGAATATCCTGCTTAGATTGTCTAAGGCTGAATTACAACTGAACGCTTTCGCTAAAACGTTTAATAACAATCCGACCAAGTCTGTTTTGGTTGCAGATAACATAAGGGCATCTCTTAAACCACTTTTCGGGTGCGCAAGTGTTAGAACAATGTGGCTGGGATCTCGTTCTTGTAATTGTTCCAACATCTTAAAGCCGAGAATTCGCGGCCTATCTCCGCCTTGTCTTCCGCCACCACCATCCCTGTTTCCTCTACCTCTACCGCCTTCTCGTCCACCTCTGAAATTTGGTTGTCCTCGGCGCTCGTGCTCATCATGGTTGCCATGGTGACCTCGTCCTTCCCGGTTGCCTAGACCTTCATCATCATAGTCATCGTCGTCATTTGAATCCTGACGGAGTGGTCTACCAGCACGTATGCCCCTTCTTCCTCTTCCACCATCTTGTCTGCGTCTGAAAATACAATATATGCTTATATCCATCATATTGAATTGAACACGTATTGCACCACAAATATATCAGTTTAAAAATAGAAGCAGCAACAAAAATATTTCAAATATTTCAAACTTAGATTTTATATTCTCATGGCAAAATAATGTATTTGGAAAAGAGGTTTCATAACTTGACCAATGTTAGATTATCATTAAATAAATTTTCCCTTTAAAATTGCTATGTCTTTTATTAGGCCGTCCTTAAAAAATAAATTGTTTGCCGTGCCCCTACCTACTCACTCAATATTGCAGCTACCCAAACGTTTTTATTGACTTTCAAAATTTTTTTTTCATGGTTTCTGTTCATTTTTCTTTAAAATGACTATACAAAATCAAAATTTAGCAAACATTTTTTTAGCTACCTACCTACCCACATGAAAAATACTGGATCGGAGCACAGCAAACAAATATTTTTTTTAATGATGGTCTTACCTTTTCAAATTAGTCGTGTTACTTTAGCATGTGTGATTTGAAATTCCAAATCATTTGTATAAATAATTTTCTTGATAAATTTAACCTCAATGCCTTCGGTATATTTGATAATTTTATAATACATACATATAGATAATAATTACAATACAGGGCCTGAATTCGCTTTATATCAAACTTAGTGAATACATGGACTAAACACGGTTTACATAGTGCATTTAGAACTTAGTGAACACAAGACATAGTCCAAGCCAGGACTTGGTGAATACAGGGCCTAAACACGTTTTACACAGTGCATGTGTTGGATTTGGTGAATACAGGACTGAACATGTTTTACATACCACATGTAGGACTTAATGAATACAGGACCTGAACATGTTTTATATAGCATATGTAGGACTCAGTAAATACAAGGCCTAAACACGTAGAACATATGCCTTATTGAATGCATGCCCTAAACACATTGTACATAGGACTTAGTAAATACACGGACTATACACTTTTTACAAAGTACATGTAGGACTTAGTGAATACATGGCCTGAACACATTTTACATAGTACACGTAGGACTTAGTAAATACAGGGTCTGAACACATTTAATACGGTTTATACAGTTTATAAGCCCAACTTGTTTTCAAATCCATCTTTAATATAAAGCTTAATACCCCTGGTTATCTCTACCATAGCCGTCGGCCATACTTGTGTTCTCCAAACTTCTCTCCCTTAATGACCTCCAGCAGGCATTATTATTTGGTTATCTGAAAGAACAGTACCACTTATTCAAAACAGTGTCAAATTTAAATAATAAAATGCATGTTTCTGAAAATAGGTACGTAGATCTAGGGAATTCATTTGAACAAGTCAATCTTCCATGAGGCACTCAAATATTCTGATTCCGTCCGATATTCAGACTCCAACTATAAATGGAATTATGCTCAGAATGACATTCAATGATTTAAGCTGAACTGAGTAACATTATATAACAATATTGCGGCATGACTTGACAATACAAATGTGTATGACTACGTCATTTTGTACATGGAATACCAAGCGTCCCTTTGAAATATACAATGTGTCTGTAAGGTTCCACCAGAGTGCAAGTAAAATCACATTATTTAACATGAAACATGTTAAAAGTGGCATTGACGTTGAGCAGAATGACCTTAAACAAGTAAATATTGTTATTGAATATTGAGTGTTATTTTATGCCATCAAGGGCTTACAGACAATCAGTTAACCTAACCATTCTTTCCTGGGATCCTCCGGAAGGTCAATCAGTACTTAAGCACACTCATCTCAACAAGTAACTGATAACTTTCCTACTCAAATCAGCCGTGAGAGACAAATGATAATGAGAAACAATGTCGTATATCAATCATCACTGAGACTGTGGTTTGCAGGGATTTGAACTCACAACCCCTGTATTGATAGTAAGGCGCACTACCAACCGAGACTGTTGTTGCTGTCATTGTCATTGTTGTTGTTGAATAGTGTTTAGCGTCACTTTCAACAAATTTTCAGTCATTTCGCCATGGTGTATACTTGAGACAGTCACTCTGGGGTATCAAACTGCAGACATATGATACTCCACCAAGTCACTAGACGGACCCTTTACCACTAGACTACTGCTGCGACTTTGTAAGATAGACCTTGACTGTTTAACAAGTGGCGCTAAAACATGACTAAGCTTCCGTTGCAGGTTAGGTACTTATATTCAATATATTCTCAAAAAAATTACTGAATGAATTCTTGAAGGGAAACAAATCAGTTAGACAATTTAATTCAAAGAGGAAAATGAGTTATTTCCCTTACATCAATATTTTTGATGCTGTGGACAATTTACCTATCAGTGCAACATTCCTATAAATATTATAAAAATCAAACCAGCCGAGTCACGACAATAACAGAGACTTTTTCCCGCTGACTTATGGAGACTCAACGTACGGTAGATTACTAGTATAATAAAAGTGATATTGGTTATATAAATGCTTTACTTTTGTCAAATGTTTAAGTTCATAGTGCAGTCATATTTATACTAAACGTTGGGACGTTTACAGAGGTATGTGGATCGTGGCACAACGGATCCTGGAACAAATTGTTACTTAAGTTCAAAACCGATCGATTTCTCCGGCTTTTACAGAGAACACCCAGTCCAACGTATATGTTTTATAAACGGCTACTACACCGCATTTACGGTGATAACAACACACGATAAACCGGTACTTCCTGGTATTTTTGTTTACGCGGTCGACCAGAAACCTCCTTTATTTTCATATTAAAACAAAGATAATATATATCTTGAAATAAGTGGGAATTATATTTAATGGTATTACATGTAAGAATACCGCAGTGATGGCATATGGGTAGAGCATCTGCCTCGCATGTGGAAGGTCGTGGGTTCACTTCCCAGTCGGGTCATACCAAATACTTTAAATATAGTACTAGAAGCTTCCTCACTTGGCGCTCAGACTTAGAGCATAGTTGTAGGTTTGGTTGACCCGGTGTCATTAAAATATGGCTGGGTGGGGTTTCTACAAATAAAGATTTGTTTCTGAACGGCAAAATGAATTTCAATTCAATTTTACTGTATTTAATAACAGATTATTATGTAAATATATGCTTAGATATATATGTATATGACTGGAGAGTTAACTATTATTATCAGTGTATATGCCTGGCCTGGTATGATAACAATATTAAACAAATATTTACAATCAAATATCTAGTCATGCTGTAGAATTTGAAAGATGAAATTCTTAATCAATTTGCCTGTGTTGCGTTTAACACTGTTTTTTCCATTGTATTAACATTGCTTTAAGCTAACACTGCTTTGGAAAACTGGGCCAAGATCAGTATAATTAAGTCTCAGTCTAACATAAATCAAACTCAGCCCAACATTATTCAGACTCAAACCAACATAATTCATACTCAGGTTGACATAATTCACATTCAGGTCGACACAAATCAGACTCAGGCCAACATAATGCAGACTCAGACCAATATAATTCAGACTCAGCCCAACATAATTCAGACTCAGGTTGACATAAATCAGACTCAGGCAAACATAATACAGACTCAGACCAATATAATTCAGACTCAGGCCAACATAATTCTGTCTCAGACAAACATACTTCAGACTCGAATCAACATAATGCAGAATCAGACCAATATAATTCAGACTCAGCCCAACATAATTCAGACTCAGGTTGACATAAATCAGACTCAGGCAAACATAATACAGACTCGGACCAATATAATTCAGACTCAGTCCAACATAATTCAGACTCAGGCTAACATAATTCAGACTCAGCCCAATATCATTCAGACTCATGTCAACATAAATCAGACTCAGGCCAACATAAATCAGACTCATGTCAACATAAATCAGACTCAGGCCAATATAATTCAGCATCAGGTCAACATAATTCAAACTCAGGTCAACTTAATTCTGTCTCAGACAAACATACTTCAGACTCCAATCAACATAATTAAGACTCAGACCAACATAATTCATACTCATGTCGACATAAATCAGACTCATACCAACATCATTCAGTCTCAGGTCGGCATAATTCATACTCAGGTTGACACAAATCAGACTCAGGCCAACATAATGCAGACTCGGACCAATATAATTCAGACTCAGCCCAACATTATTCAGACTCAGATTGACATTAATCAGACTCAAGCCAACATAATGCAAACTCAGACCAACATAATTCAGACTCTATGTCGACATAAATCATGATTCATGCCAGCATAATTCAGACTCAGCCCAACATAGTTCAGACTCAAGTTGACATAAATCAGACTCAGGCAAACATAATACAGACTCAGACCAATATTATTCAGACTCAGTCCAACATAATTCAGACTCAGGCTAACATAATTCAGACTCAGCCCAATATCATTCAGACTCATGTCAACATAAATCAGACTCAGGCCAACATAATTCAGCATCAGGCCAACATAATTCAGACTCAGGTCAACTTAATTCTGTCTCAGACAAACATACTTCAGACTCGAATCAACATAATGCAGAATCAGACCAATATAATTCAGACTCACCTCAACATAATTCAGACTCAGGTTGACATAAATCAGACTCAGGCAAACATAATACAGACTCAGACCAATATAATTCAGACTCAGTCCAACATAATTCAGACTCAGGCTAACATAATTCAGACTCAGCCCAATATCATTCAGACTCATGTCAACATAAATCAGACTCAGGCCAACATAAATCAGACTCATGTCAACATAAATCAGACTCAGGCCAATATAATTCAGCATCAGGTCAACATAATTCAAACTCAGGTCAACTTAATTCTGTCTCAGACAAACATACTTCAGACTCCAATCAACATAATTAAGACTCAGACCAACATAATTCATACTCATGTCGACATAAATCAGACTCATACCAACATCATTCAGTCTCAGGTCGGCATAATTCATACTCAGGTTGACACAAATCAGACTCAGGCCAACATAATGCAGACTCGGACCAATATAATTCAGACTCAGCCCAACATTATTCAGACTCAGATTGACATTAATCAGACTCAAGCCAACATAATGCAAACTCAGACCAACATAATTCAGACTCTATGTCGACATAAATCATGATTCATGCCAGCATAATTCAGACTCAGCCCAACATAGTTCAGACTCAAGTTGACATAAATCAGACTCAGGCAAACATAATACAGACTCAGACCAATATTATTCAGACTCAGTCCAACATAATTCAGACTCAGGCTAACATAATTCAGACTCAGCCCAATATCATTCAGACTCATGTCAACATAAATCAGACTCAGGCCAACATAATTCAGCATCAGGCCAACATAATTCAGACTCAGGTCAACTTAATTCTGTCTCAGACAAACATACTTCAGACTCGAATCAACATAATGCAGAATCAGACCAATATAATTCAGACTCACCTCAACATAATTCAGACTCAGGTTGACATAAATCAGACTCAGGCAAACATAATACAGACTCAGACCAATATAATTCAGACTCAGTCCAACATAATTCAGACTCAGGCTAACATAATTCAGACTCAGCCCAATATCATTCAGACTCATGTCAACATAAATCAGACTCAGGCCAATATAATTCAGCATCAGGCCAACATAATTCAGACTCAGGTCAACTTAATTCTGTCTCAGACAAACATACTTCAGACTCGAATCAACATAATTCAGACTCAGACCAACATAATTCATACTCATGTCGACATAAATCAGACTCATACCAACATCATTCAGTCTCGGGTCGGCATAATTCATACTCAGGTTGACACAAATCAGACTCAGGCCAACATAATGCAGACTCGGACCAATATAATTCAGACTCAGCCCAACATTATTCAGACTCAGATTGACATTAATCAGACTCAAGCCAACATAATGCAAACTCAGACCAACATAATTCAGGCTCTATGTCGACATAAATCATGACTCATGCCAACATAATTCAGACTCAGCCCAACATAGTTCAGACTCAGGTTGACATAAATCAGACTCAGGCAAACATAATACAGACTCAGACCAATATAATTCAGACTCAGTCCAACATAATTCAGACTCAGGCTTACATAATTCAGACTCAGCCCAATATCATTCAGACTCATGTCAACATAAATCAGACTCAGGCCAACATAATTCAGCATCAGGCCAACATAATTCAGACCCAGGTCAACTTAATTCTGTCTCAGACAAACATACTTCAGACTCGAATCAACATAATTCAGACTCAGACCAACATAATTCATACTCATGTCGACATAAATCAGACTCATGCCAATATAATTCAGTCTCAGGTCGACATAATTCATACTCAGGTTGACACAAATCAGACTCGGGCCAACATAATGCAGACTCGAACCAATATAATTCAGACTCAGCCCAACATAATTCAGACTCAGAACGACATAGATCAGACTCAAGCCAACATAATGCAGACTCAGACCAACATAATTCATACTCATGACGACATAAATCACGACTCATGCCAACATAATTCAGACTCAGGCCAACATAATTCAGTCTCAGACCAATATAATTCATACTCATGTCAACATAAATCAGACGCATGCCAACATAATTCAGTCTCAGACCAACGTAATTCAGACATAGACCAACATACTTCAGACTATGACCAACATAATTCAGACTAACATTACTCAGTCTCAGAGCAATGTTATCCTGTCTCAGACCAACATAATTCAGACATAAACCAACATGATTCAGACACAGACTAACATATTCCAGTCTCAGCCCAATACAATTCAGACTAAGATCAACATAATTCAGACACATACCAACATAATCCAAATACAGCCCAACATAATTCAGTTCCAGACCAACATAATTCAGACTCATGCCAACATTATTCAGACACAGGCCAGCATAATTCAGTCTCAGACCAACATAATTCATACTTATGTTGACATAAATCAGAATCATGCCAACATAATTCAGACTCAGGCCAACATAATTCAGACTCTGACCAACATAACGCATAATCATGTCGACATAAATCATACTCATGCCAACATAATTCAGACTAAGCCCAACGTAATTCAGACTCAGCCCAACCTAATTCATATGTAAGACACCATGATTCAGACTAAGCCCAACGTAATTCAGACTCAGGCCAACATAATTCATATGTAAGACACCACGATTTAGACTAATCCCAACGTAATTCAGACTCAGACCAACATAATTCATACGTAAGACACCATGATTCAGACTAAGCACAACGTAATTCAGACTCAGACCAACATAATTCTGATTCATACCAACATAATGCATACTCAGGTTGACACAAATCAGACTCAGGTCAACATAATTCTGTCTCAGACAAACATACTTCAGACTAAGATCAACATAATTCAGACTCAGGCCAACATAATTCAGTCTCAGACCAACATAATTAATATGCAGATCAACATAAATCAGACTCATGCTGCCAACATAATTCAGACTCAGGCCAACATAATTCAGTTTCAGACCAACATAATTCATACTCATGTCGACATAAATCAGACTCAGGCAAACATAATTCAATCTCAGACAAACATTATTCATACACAAACCAACCTACTTGAGACTCAGGTCTCAGACTAACATTATCCTGTCTCAAACCAACATAATTCAGTCTCAGACCAACATAATTCCAAATATAATAAAACCAATATAATTCAGACTCAGACTAATAATACTCAGTCTCAGACCAATGTTATCCTGTCTCAGACCAACATTATTCAGTCTCAGACCAACGTAATACAGACACAAACCAACATAATTCAGACTCAGACTAATAATACTCAGTCTTTCACCAATGTTATCCTGTCTCAGACCAACATGACACAAACCAACATGATTCAGACACAAACCAACATAATTCAGACTCAGACTAATAATACTCAGTCTCAGACCAGTGTTATCCTGTCTCAGACCAACATAATTCAGTCTCAGACCAATGTTATCCTGTCTCAGACCAACATAATTAAGACACAAACCAACATGATTCAGACACAAACCAACATAATTCAGACTCAGACTAATGATACTTAGTCTCAGACCAATGTTATCCTGTCTCAGACCAACATAATTTAGACACAAACCAACATGATTCAGGCACAAACGAACATAATTCAGACTCAGACTAATAATACTTAGTCTCAGACCAATATTATCCTGTCTCAGACTAACATAATTAAGACACAAACCAACATGATTCAGACACAAACCAACATAATTCAGACTCAGACTAATAATTCTCAGTCTCAGACCAATGTTATCCTGTCTCAGACCAATATAATTCAGACACAAACCAACATGATTCAGACTTAGACTAACATATTCCAGTCTCAGCCAAATATAATTCAGATGCAGATCAACATAATTCAGACACAAACCAACATAATCAAAACTCTGCCCAACATAATTCAGTTTCAGACCAACATAATTCAGATTCAGGCCAACATAAGTCAGACTGAAACCAACATTATTAAGACACGAATCAACATAACTATGACTCAGATCACACTAAATCAAACTTAGATTGACATAATTCAGACTCAGACTTGAATCTATCAGACTTAATCAGACCCAAACTAAACTAACACATTTCAGATTTAGACCATAATAATGTAATCTCAAACCAACACAATGTAGTCCGTCAGATAAACACAATTTAGACTGACATTAACACTTAAACTCAGACCAACATAATTCAAACCGAAGTTAATATAACTCAGACCTACATAATTCAAACCGAGGTTAATGTAACTCAGACCAACATAATCCAGATTCAAGCTTAAACAATTCCACAGACAAACAAAATTCAGACCAGGTTAACATAATTTAATTCCAGACCAATATATTTCAAGTGAAGATCAACATAAACCAGACATAAACTTAAATAATTCATACTAAGATGATTTAGACATAATTCAAACTTATAAATTCCAGTATAGCCCACACTCAGACCAATATAATTTACACTAACATGATTAAACATCTGTTTCATAATATAACAAACTTGAAGCAAATTGATCATATGAACAATATCGAAACCAAAACTAAAAAAAAAAAATAAAACAACTTGGCACAATTCCAAAACAAATCATATTTAAAATCAATATTTTTCCGATATTTGCTGTATGTTCAATGATAAGACTGTCATTGTGCGTTTTATATTCATTAAAATTCATTATTCTGCACAATATGCACTAGACAGCACTGCAGGCAGTATATGATACATATTGAAAAATCAGTTTTAGATATAGAGATCTATACTGTCCGTGTTTTGTTTATTTGAGAACGGTTATAAACGCTATCTACAAGTAAGATACTAAGGTATAGGTACACAATCATGGACGTGTGCATATTGGGTTTTGCATAAAAGGTTATACCGTTCAATGGTGAATTTGTCAACGAACTTTATATCGAGTGTACAAAGTGTTTAATGCGATCATCCGATAGTGTGTACAGTATAAACTATGTACGTTAGTTTGTGCTCAATTATGTTTTTTTTGTTTTTTTTATTATTGCGTTTATATAACAAGCAAACGGGTTGGGGCAATATTTGTTACGACCCTCCCCTTGAACACTTCACGTATGTATCAATCAGAAAAAATACTATTATAATCATATCTTTCTATTTTCATTATGAATGAAACAAAGCAGGAAATTCTATGCCTGTCCCGCAATTCACTTATTGAACAAACTTTCCCTGAAGCAATGGACCAATCAGGGTGCTCGTAACAATTGCTTTGTAACGGACCCAATCGGGAGGCTTGGTTCGTTCTACATTCTTATTCACTGATAGTAGGAATAATTTCATTAAATATTACGCTTTCGTTTTTATACCTTCGCAATGTTTTGTTAACACACTGTTATTCGCGTAGGCCTATACAGTTAGGACAAACACTGTCATTTAAGTCCACAATGACGACGGCATAGCAACGGTGAAAATGGTTTACATCCGCGTCCCAAGCTTAGATAAATCTATTTTGGCCGCCATTTTTGTGTGGTAAAACACAGGTGGGGTTGGGGTGGTATTAAACTTGTGGTTTCAATACTACGATTTCAGCTTTAAGTTTAATTCGAAATTATTTATATTAATAAAAGAAAAACTGGAATACTTTAAGAATATAGTAACGTTTGCTTGCTTTGTTTATTCAAAATATCGATTTGAACTCGTGCAAACTGCAAATGTCAAATTGTGTTCATCTCTTTCGTCGTTCGTGAACATTAGATCTATACTAATCATCTACGCTGTTGTTTAGGCCTACGAATGCGTTTTTTATAACATCACAGAATGAAAAGTAACCACATCAAAACTTAAAAAAATGACAAAGTTGATGGGCGTTCCATAATAGCACGGCAAGTTCGATCCATATAGATCAAGATATAAGAAAAAAAATTTTAGACTTGACAATATGTAACTTACAGTTCCCGATGATCCACCGTATGTTGAATTAATTACACAAGTTTACAAATTGCAGCTGGTTTCACAAATATGTAACAAATACATATATAAATATCGCACTTGCGGGTTTAATTCACGGAAAGAGAGGATAGATAAGTTTAAATAAACTAATGTCAAATAACTGATATAGATAACATCGTTTACCTGTCAAAGATATGCGTCCCGCTTCTCTTATTCCTGAGGAATGGTTTAGGTTTATCTGTTGGAAAAGCCCATACAAAATTTATTGGAAATACCGAAACATGCTTCACTTTCGTTTTCCTATTTCCCACTGTACATTGCACATAGAGTGAGAGACGGATAGTGGCAAAGTGCCAGGGATTACTCATACTTTGCACACATGTTAATGCACTGTAATTGTGCATGCATAAAACTTACGGAAGTCCATATACGGGCCATATAATAAGTGATATCACTTATTCGAAATGAATTTGTGATACCACTTGTTTGAATAGGTGATTTAATCAATTTAATCAAACTAGATCTACATAAACTTACAAGCTGGGTGACAAGATATAGAATCTAAATATTATTTTACAGGATATGAATTATGTGTACAACAATTCTCATTAACAAAGCATGTTACAAACGACAAATAATTGTATTAATGTCCGCGTGCACAAATCATCCTCCATCCAATATAAATACAGCGATGGTGAAGTGTGACGTAATTATTTTATGACGTCACGTGTTGCTCATTATACGTAAGCATTCAGTCGGAAAAGGTTTTTCGACTTCCGCACTCGTTGAGCCTTCTTGATATGGGGTGCCGTTTTACTATTTAACCTCAATAAGTGATATCACTCATTCGAATAGGTGATATCACTCATTCGAATAGGTGATATCACTCATTCATATGCGAATAAGTGAAATCACTTATTCGAATGAGTGATATCACTTATTCGAATGAGTGATATCACCTATTCGAAATGAATAAGTGATATCACTCATTCAAATAGGTTATATCACTCATTCGATTTATCAAGCAAGAAAAAACAGACTGATCCCTGCTTAATTATTCAGCAGTGAATACATGATGAAAATGATTCACCATATATATATATATATAAAGAATAAGCCAATAAATATTCTACATTCACAATAATATCTATTTTATAACACAATATTTTTTTAAACAATATATTTGATATTTCCATTTTATTCTAGTTATAGATCTACATCTATATTTTATTAAATATATTAACATCCTTGGGAGAAATCATTGTCTAAATTCATTTCGAATAGGTGATATCACTCATTCGAATAAGTGATATCACTCATTCGAATAAGTGATATCACTCATTCATTTCGAATAAGTGATATCACCTATTCAAATCGAATGAGTGATATCACTTATTGAGGTTAAATAGTAAAACGGCACCCCATATCTTGAACGCTAATTCATTATTGGATACCGTAATCATTTAATAATATGCTGGTTTCCCATACATTAAACACGTATCTCAGACTTTCGATTCTACTAGGAACAAACATCGTTTAACAGTTCATGTTATTCTGTCATTTCTAATCGAAAATTATACTGATGATAACATATTTGTCAAGGTGAGCGAAGATTTGGACAAACTGCAATCTGCCTTGCAAAAAGCAGCACTCTATGGGTGGCAGGCAATTAAATTTCAAGTTTCATTGAGGTGCAATAGTTGGAAGAGTGATTTTATTAAATGTTGTGCCACAGCAGATTTTTATTCAAAGCCTCTGGCACGTTGCATGACATGATCGTAAAGTTTCTTTACCCGAGTGATGCTCCTCAACAGCACACCCCTGTAACAATTTATGGAGATGGCAATTGCTTTTATAGATCAATCTCCAAAGCGCTTTTTTGTCACGAAAACAGACATACTGCGCATCAGTACAATATTTGAACTCGTTAAGAATATAAAATTGTATGTCTCTCAAGAAACATACAACACAATGAGCTCATCGCAAACAGATTTACAGTATGTCATAGAATCATCTGTATCGGACGACGCTCTCGTTTATCAAAATTTGGAAAGGTCTCTCCAGAATGAGGTGCTAAAATAAATCAGAAGTGGGGAATATTCTTCTATTGTACATTTTCTTTGCAGCTGTAAATGTAATAAAACGTACAAAACGTTGCTGTAAATAGAAGTGTACACAATCAAAGGATTGATCAAATTCCCCGACAGGATGATCCCCCAGGTCCCCCTATCTTTATTTTGTGGACACATACAGAAACTTCTGATCTTGAAAACTGGAATCCAAACCACTTTGTAACATGTTTCCAAATTCACTCCTTTGTTCGAACGATGATGAGCCCCCTGCCAATAAAAAAGAAAACTAAAACGGACCATGATGACATCAATGAAACTGAAACTACAGCCAATGGTAGTAAGAGGACGGTGGCTTATACGGAAGAAGTGTTTAGCGTCGCTTTCAACAATTTTTTCAGTCATACCGCGACGGTGTCTACTTGAGACAGTATTCTAAGCGCTGTCACACTGGAGTATCATGCCGCAGACACATGGTATGATACCCCACCCAGTCACATTATACTGACACCGGGCCGACCAGACCTAGAACTCTCCTCTAAATGCTGAGCGTCAAGCAAGGAAGCTTTTAGTACCATTTTAAAAATCTTTGGTATGACCCGGCCGGGGATTGAACCCACGACCTTCCGCGTGCGAGGCGGACGCTCTACCACTAGACCACGCCGCGGTCAGCAGAGAGAACGGAAACGGGACAAAAAAAAAAAAGTTGCGACAAGAATACTGCAGTAGACGATAAAGAAACGGGTCACTTGGGAAAGAAAGACACAGATCCAAATCGTGAAAAAAGGAATGATTTGGGTAAAATTGTCAATGGAACAATTGATTTATCAAAATTGCAGAGAAAATACGCTTTGGAGAAAAACCAGAAAAATCCAGATCTGTTATTAAATATGAAGCCCCAATCTATTTCCAAAGGGAAGGGAGATACGAAAAAGTCAAAGATTTTATCTTTCCAAATTTCATGGATGAGACAGTATAAATGGCTTACATATAATGGCAGTCTGTGTATTATTCCCTCAAAAGAGTTTAAAAAGTAATAACACATTTGTAACAATGCCATTCACCGCATACAAAAAGGCCCTTGGAAAAAAATCCTCCCTCTCAAAACATGAAAATTCCGAGTACCATAATATTGCAAGACTCGACTATCAAACGACCAAATCCAACATCCTCCTTACCATACAAAATAAACAAACAGAACCAGGTAATCTATGACCGTAATTTCAAACTTTTGAGGAAAATTGTTCAGACAATAGTACTCTGTGCAAACAGAATATTTCACTCCGAGAACATCGAGATGATAACACAGGCGATGCATCAAATAAAGGAAATTTCCTTGCAATTTTACAGCTTTTATCAGAGTACGATGAAGAGCTTAAGCTTCACTTGGAAACTGCAAAAAAAGTATGCAACATACACTAGTAAGACAATAAAGTATGAGGTCATACAGATTGTTGCCAAATATATAAGAGACAACATAATAGATATCCTTAAGAAAGGCAAAGGTGTTTAAATCTGTTATTGAAGACGAAGTAACGGACAAATATGCAAATAAGGAAATTTTGGTTATTTGTTTGAGATTTCTGGATAAGGGCAAAAAATCTGCAGTCATTAGGGAAGAGTTCTTTGACTTTATTCAGTTATAAAGAACCACAGGTGAAGCTATAGCAGAGAAGATAGTTCAAAGCAATGATATTGCAGTAGATGTAATGCGTAGACAGGTTTATGATGGGGCTACGGCTATATCATCGGAAATACAGGGTTGTCAAGGACGAATTAAAAGAATGAACAAGTTGGACATCTACACTCACTGTCGAAGTCATGTTCTCAATCTTAGTATAGCTTGAGCATGCAAGTTACCTCTAGTGAGAAATATGATTGATGTAATTAACTAAGTGTTTCTTTCTTTGATCAATCTCCGAAAAAAAAAAATTTGTTTCTTGAGCATATCCTAGAGGTTAAAGGTTCTGAATATGCGAAGAAAAAAATAGTTGGACTTTGTAAAACTAGGTGGGTAGAGAGGCATGTGTGTTTTGACACATTTTATCATCTCTACGGTTACATTGTCAAGTGCCTACAGCGTATGTTGAATCCGTTGGGTGAAAGCAGAATGAAGATTGGTCATGGGATAGATAGTCAAAGATAACAGCACAAGGATTGCTCACATCACTGACAAACTTCGCGGTTTTGATTGCTTTTGTATGTGTAAGATATGTTCTTGACACAATAAAACCTTTGACATTGAAGCTTTAAAAAAGAGATGTTGACATCTCTAAAGCTTGTGAAATGCTTGATCATCATGTCGAGAAAATATCTGAAATACGTAGAGAGGTGGGCATCGAATTTGAAACATGTTTCTCTGATGCCACATAAATTGCAAATGATCTAGAAATAGAGATCAAAGTTCCTAGAACGTGTGTAAAACAACAGCATAGAGCAAATGTTAACACAACAGAATCAAAGGAATATTTCAAGTCTACATTAACCATTCCATTCCTCGATTATTCAATTTTACTCCAAGAGTTAAGATCATCTCGCTTCCAAACCGAAGATACATCAGCATATTCTATATGCACTTTATTACCATCCAACATAACTGAATTTGGCGAAGAAGAGCTGACGAGACTTTCTCATCAGCTGATGTTCTGGGAAACAGATCTTGGCTGTATTTCGTCCCAGGATTTACTAAAGGAAATTAAAGAATGGAAAAGGTATTGTCAGAAATTGGAAGTCAATCAATTTGACAGCCTCAGTGACCTGGTATTGCTTTACAACGAAATCGATGAAGACATGTTTCCAAATATGAAGACACTTATTCACATAGGTTGTGTTTTACCGATTACTCTATGCGAAGCAGAGAGATCTTTTTCTGGGATCAGGAGAATAAAGAATTATATTCAAAATATAATGCACGAGGAGAGATTAACTGAGCTGGCTTTGATGCATTTACATCATTCAATGGATATTGAACGTGATGATATTGTCCAGAGATTTATTAAGACAAGCAATAGAAGGTTTTTTCAGTCGAGCGTAGTCTTTTCATCTGAGTGTGCTGAATGAGAATGAACCACAAATCTAGTCAATAAGAATAAAGATGTTTCTTAACTTGAAGACACCCTAGTGGTTAAAAATCGATTTTTAAATAGACAAACTATAAGTATGAAAAAAAAGAGAGAAAATATATATAAAAAATAAAGCAATAGTATTAAAAGTCTAGACCTATGTGTAAGAACAGCTTGGCTTTTCAATACATCGGTTTGATATGGTTATTAAAAAAAGAGTTCTAGTAGTGGAGACCTCCGCACGGTTAGAATTTGAAACGTTAAAAAATGAAACGGCTATCATCCACATATCAATACTGTATGAAATTCCAATTTGGACCCCCCCCCCCCCCTCCCCTGGGAAAAAATCCTGGATCTGCCCCTGATATCACTAATTCGAATAGGTGATAGGTGATCTCGCTTATTCGAATAAATGATATCACTTATTCGAAACGTATAATTGATATCACTTATTCGAATAAGTAATATCACTTAATATTCGATTTATCGAGAAGAAAATTCAGAATGGCTCTATCAAAAATGATTCAGCAGTGAATATATGATAAAAATGATTCAGCAGATATCCAGCTCCACGGACTGGTTCACTCTACTTCCGGTTCGTCAAGGTACGTAGACTTGCTACTGTATGCAGAGTAAGCAGATATATAATAAAATGGTTCTGGGCCAAATTAAATTGTTTGATTAAATGATTAAAGAATAAATCAATGTATACATTCTACATTCCGAATAGTATTTATTATATAATACATTACTACACAATATTTTTGCACAATTTATTTAACATTTCCATTTTATTCTCGATATGTTGAATATTGCAAGTGTCTCATTCTCTAACCTTTGCTTTAGTATGTTTTAGATTTTTGTATTTGTACCGCACTACCGCACTGCCTTAGCCAACTGTTTTTTATGTAAATAAAACTAAGTACACACAATATACGAGCGTGCGAACCCCAAGTGCATACCAAATTCAATCAAATTAAATTTATAGCAATATACTAGATCTAATATTCCATTTACATCTATATACACAATCACAAATAAACACATGTAAATAAACCTAAGTACACACAATACACAAGCGTGCACATCCAATGTGCATACCCATTTCAAAATAAATTAAATCTATAGCAATATCCCACTTATATACACTATCACAAAGGACACATGTATAGAAATATCCTGTAAAGTGACATAATTTTATCAAACATTTAAAAAGATTTTTTTCTTGTTTACCCTTTTAATTATATATGACTATGGGGATGTGCACATGGATCAATGAAAGAAATGAATGCTAAAATAGTGTTAGACATTATGTTTTTATATAAAAGTAAATAAGGCACTCCACAAACAGAACAAAAATGAATGGAAGATAAGAGATTATTTATCAAACAATCGAAGAGATAGAGTGATAACGTTCAATCGTATGAGGGAGATCATGTACATGTGTATGAGAGATGATATGAGTGAGATAAACACACACACACACACACACACACACACACACACACACACACAAAGTTGGCACATCAGTTACACGTCTGACGATAGTAGAGCGGCTGTGGAGCGACTTCTTCACGAAGATTCTGTCGTTTGTGGTCCAGAAGTTTACTATATAGCCTCATTTCATCAGCGGTACCAGTTCTTTGAGTTTCGTCAGATCTTCGGAAACGAAAACCTTATCTGGGTGCCCTTTGAAGATTTTCTTGGAAGAAAACACTCTGTTTTTCGTATGATAGTTTTTAAATTTAACTAGAATTTGTGGATGTGGTCCTGTGGAATCAGGATCGCAACGTTCTGCGTTTGGCACCAGACATATCGTTGAGAACGGTTTGGTTAATAAACTGAACAACATGTTTTGTCAACTGCGTCTCATTTGAGGATTTATCAAATTTCAAATTTGAAACTCTTAGCGAATTACGTCTGCCATATTGTTCTAGATCATTATGCACATATTTTAAGTTGTCAGTTTCATCTTTGTTCACACTCACCCTTTCGTTTAGTGCAGATATTAGCTCATTTTTTTGTTGTATGATTTCGTTTTGTTTGTCAATATACAGCCGATAAGTAGATTATCATTGTTTTTCAATTTTATTCCATACCAAATTAACTTCCATTCAGCTCAGGAATACAAATAAAATTTCTTACGTTGCAGAATGATATTGTCATCAAAACAATACCATTCCCAAAATGTGTGTTTAAAATTCTTGATGTATGTGTGATTACAAAATTTGTATACTGGAGCTAAAAAAAACAACAAATTACGATACATTTTCCTTCAAACCTCAATATCTTTGATTCAAGATCATTTTGCGTGATCGAAACATGTTTAAACATTTAAGATTACATACAACTTACAGTTTATGTACAAGAATATCAGTTGCCTATATATTATGAAATGATTAATTTGCAAATAATGAATCTTTCGTGTGCTATTTCATCAACATTTAGTCAGGAGATGCAAGTTTCCTATCCTTCTGTACAAGTGCTTGCAATAACAAACAAGATACTTCTCTGAGTTGTTTTTGGCTTGTATTTTCTCTCGGCAATTTCTACTACGACACCCACTCTGATAACAAAATATGTTTTATCCCTTCTAAATAACTTAAAATTTTGACATCATTCACAAGTTCCATATTATATTCATATCATTATTCATCTAAATGTTTTCTTTAGCCGATGTTTCGATATTTCTGATATTGAAATCACATGTATTTATTTCATTAAGGGGGATAATTGAAATCACAACAACGAAATTTCCAGATGTACATTCACAGTGTATGATATGGAGATACTTATTTGTGAACAACCAGATATAAATGAACAAACAAGACTACGGTGGGCGCGCCTAGCTACAGTGCAAACCATAGACCAATAACAAGGCATCTACGAAACCAATAGATGGTGGGCTTAAACTGGAATGTTCTGATTTTTATGGGCGATTTTTATAGTATTGTTATTCTGACGGTGCGCACGGCCATTCAGCGTAAGCGGAATACTTTTAATAACAAGGTATGTTTCCATTGGCAAATTGTGATTCGAGATATTGTGTTGAGGCCGTAGAAATTTTACAAAACAAGTATTTAACTTTTAAGTCACTAACCATTCTTTGGTTAAATATCAGAGTGTGAGTAAAACTTACAATTGTTTCTAAAACAAAAGGAAATGATTGTACATGCAATGTTTTTTTTTTTATATCAGCTACAATTAATTCCATACATATTTTCAAGGACTTGTATAGTATCCCTTGTATACCTAATACCGCGATATACCTATTACCGCGAATGCCCGTTTAATAACAATCTGGGAAGACATGCGCAAAGCTCCAACTTCCGTAAGCTTCGGCATTTGTTTGCATTTCGTATCGGCAACTGTTTTTTATTCAGCACACTTGTGTAACCTTATTACTGTTAAGTATTGATGCCATTCTTTACATGGTTGAATTTTTTTTTCAACTCGCGGTATTAGGTATGACCAGTATATAGAACTTATGATAGGAAGCTTGCATCTCCTTAACGAAATGTTGATATAATAGCAAACGGAGAATTAATTGTTTTCAAATTAATCATTCTTAATTCACAGGCAACTGATTTATTGTACATAAACTGATAGTTGTATGTCATCTTAGATGTTTAAACATGTTTCGATCACGTAAAATGATCTGAAATGTAGGGAATTTATCAAGATTTTTTAGAACATTTTTTTCTATATAACATGAGTATATATACTCAATGACACTGTGTAATCAAAAGGAAATCTATTTAAACATGCCAAAATAATATATTGAGAAGGGATTTCCTAATTTGGTCTATGCGTCTAAGTTAGACTAAAATAGATTTTCCAGCTTATATTGCAACATATTTTGTGAAGCATTAAATGAGTCACATGATTTCATTTGATTTCAGTTTGATACGTTATACAGGTTTACACATAGTAAATATTTTTTCATCTTAGAAATCTGAATAATGTTGCGAAGGTTGTCAAACAGTATTTAAGTAATGTCTATTTTTAGAATGACGATTTCGTTTCAAGTTTACCACTCAATTGCAAATATCGATTTTGTCACGTTTGGTGGGATTTGACATATAAAACCATTCAGATTTTATCTATTGATGATAATTATATGCTTTTTATTCATTTTAATAAATATTTTATCTTTTAAGACATTTTTAGCATTTTTTCCTGCTATACTCCCATTAAAGATATTGAGGTTTGAAGGAAAACTTATAAAAAATTGTCGTTATTTTAGCTGCAGTATACAAATTTTGTAATCGAAAGTACTTCAACGATTTCAAATACAAATTTATGGAAATGGTATTGTTTTCATTCTGCAATGTAAGAAGTTTGATTTGTGTTCCTGAGATGAATGGAAGTTAAGGTAATTGAAAAGAAGATATTGTGAGATTTTGATTGAATACGCAACGTTCTCTAAATCTCAATCAGTTGCCTCTCCTTCTCTATATAAGTCCTTGATATCTTTAAATTATTTTTCAACTAAGACAAAATCACGCTTGAAGTCTTCCTGGATATAACTGGTTCTAATTATATCTTGCTAAAGGACACTACACATAGCCGTTACAGTGGATCTATCCTCTGATCCAGACTCCTAGGTCCGATGCTCTGCTGCTGGACCAGCCACACCACATCTAGCTATATTTATATATATGTTTATTCTATGTATTCTTGCTTTTATTCTATGATGTAATAGTCTGTAGTAATTATGAATTTAGGAACTGTCTAGTATACTTTGTACGATCAAAAATTTAAAAATGAGGAAACATTTTACTACCATTTTGATTATGGCTGCTTTCTGTCCATATTTTTGAAATACATGTATTTAAATGGCATAATTACTTATAGTAAGGCTATGCACAGATCATTCGATGTGGCATGCACATTTCTAGTTTTTATCTAATTTTTTTTATATTTTTATTTTGCATGGGGTTTAATGCCATTTTTAACCCATTTCAGGTTATATATAGGATATAGACCTCAATAAATCTGAGTAGAACCATCGTCCTTTCAGGAGTAACTGGCAAACTTTCTTACATAAAGTTTCTGGAGTAAGCGGGACTTGAACCTGGGACTTAAGTGATGAGAGATAAGTGATCTTGAGACAGCGCCTTAGACCACACAGTCACGGAGGACCCCTTAATCTAATCTTTACCAAAATTAGTCAGAATTGTATATTTATAAAATATCTCAGCCGAGATTAATAACTATCCCAATAGCCTTAGTAACTTCAAAGTTATTACCCTTATAGCAATACGCTAAGCATTTGTGTAAAATTTTCATTTTGGCAATATCTTCTTGCTAACGCAAGTAATTTTACAGAACTTTGTCTTAATATCTATATTTGGAAATGAGTTTTCCTGGATTCCCAAAATGAGGTTCAAAGTGGGAAATTTCACCAGTTTTTGACAGAAGAATGTTTTGTTAGTTCATAATCATGATCAACAGTATATATATATTTTCATATAGGTCTACATAATATTTATCAGAGGTATTGGTTTAACATATAATTCTTTGCCATAACTTACTTTAAAAACAGAACTAATTCATTCCTCATTTTTTTGTGTTTTCAGGCTACTGATCCACTATGCAGTCTGCCATATCTCACAGAATCTGTAAGGAATGTTCCCACAAACTGTCACAGATGCGGTTTCCTAAAGCTAATGGTCGAATGTTTCATTCAGGAAGGAAGAAATGGAGATCCAAGGAAGTGCGATTTTCATTTTTAGATTATTTCTGTACCACAAATGGACACAAGTATGTGAAATCATCCTCAGTTATTCCTGGGAAGGATCAGGGTACTTATTTTACAAATGCTGGAATGAACCAGGTATGTACTGATCATACGAAAGTCTTGAAAAATGATACTTGAAGTTTTCTTGCTTGCCGTTCAGCATTTAGAGGATAGTTCTAGGTCTGATTGGCCCAGTGTTGGTATAATATGACAGGATGGGGTATCATACCATTTGTCTGCAGCATAATATTTAAGTGCGGCAGCACTCAGAATACTGTTTCAAGCAGACACCATCGTAATATGACTGAAAAATTGTTGCTAAACACCATACAACAGTAACATCGACAGTCGTTTTAAAATGGTTGTCGGGAGACTTTCAATATTTCAAAATATTGATACACATTAAACTTATATAAAGATACAGGAGAAAAACATTTTTTCATTAAGATTTAGGTATTCAAACAGAATGCACACTATACATGAGTGCAGATTATATGCAAGTTAAAAACGTTGAGTAAAATCAACAATGTCGGTCACGTTCACCATGTACCATTTCTTGTGATAACGAAGTTACTTTATTTCATGTAATGTGGAAACTCTTTCTAAACTGTTATGCAAGGTGTAGTTGGATAAGCCACTCAGGTGTTGTTGTATATAAGCTTATTTTACATCACCAACGGTTTCCTACAGGGGTGATGCCCCCAGAAGATTGTTAGTCTTTTGGGGTTTGTGGGGGGTAGTGCATGATACAGATAGAAACCCATCATAAGTTTCTTATGGTTCTTTAGCATACTCGGTGTATAGCACCGTCGCACAGGCCTTTGGTTTAAAGTCGCATTGAAACTACTGTTATATATTTTTAGTTGGCCATTCCAGGGAATCGAACCCGCAGCTCCAAAGACTAGAAGTCTAATGCTCTACCGACTATGAAGTTAACTTCAGTGAGACACTCATTATTGCCTTTTGTTTGTGCTCACCACATTATTCTGATGTCTCCATTAATGCCATTTGCAGTGGCCCAGACAGTCATTTTGGGGGTATTTTACCCTCATGGTTTTGCTAAATACTTCTAAAAGTTTATGGTAATGTTACTCCTCCAATACAAATTTTCTAAACTGAAATATGAAAAACTTTGTTAAAAATACAGGTATATTGATTTCATATCTTGGGGACTCGCCGTGTGTCTTAGATAAGAAATGAAAGTGTAAATAATATTATGTAAGTTAGTAAAGTTTTTAACTGAAATAAATGAAAATTTAGAATTTTGCAATAAGTAAGTTTTTTTTAAAAGATCTTATGTCAGACTGTATTCTTCATTACCGTCACCTCTGAAAATCTGGGAGTTAAATACTCCATCTTTTCAATTTTGGGGGTATCAAAAAAATTATCTGGAGCACTGATTTGTATATTAATACAAGTTTGAACAAATTAGTCCAAAGATAAAAAAACAAAACATGATGATACATGTAGTTATTAATGCAAAAAATAAGTTGACATAAAACATAAATAAAGTGACTGCTGAAGTGAAATACCTCAGTAGTAACTTTATTTACGTTTTAAGTTTTTTCATTTATTTAATTTTTAAGATGTAAAAAAGCTTTCCAAGTTCATGAAAATGGGCTTTCATGATACCCTGAGGGGCATTAACTGTAATTCAAATTTGGGACATCCTATTTTAATGATTATGTTTTTCTACATTCTATTTTATATTTCTAGTTTAAGCCAATCTTTCTTGGCACATGTCATGCCGGATCAGATATGGCGAACTACACACGTGTTACTAACAGTCAGAAGTGCATACGTATCGGCGGGAAACATAACGACCTTGATGACGTGGGTTCTGACCTTACCCACCATACATTTTTTGAGATGCTTGGCAGCTGGTCATTTGGTGATTATTTCAAGGTATGAAATGACATAAAACGACCCACCGGCTTTCCAGCAGTTTTGTTGAATAAAAGTATCCCAGGAATGATAAAATGTCATGTGACACGGGTTGATGAGTTGCCATTGTGTTAAGATCACTTAACATCAGTTCCTGGAATTTATTTTTTAATAATGCCCCATCCATGGGTATTTAACCCTTTGCTCCATACGCATTTTCTTGGACTCTTCCAAATTGAAAGCATTAATTCATCACGTATCAACAATGGGTGAATTATGTTTATATTAACTGACAGAGTGGAAAACAGTGCAGGAAGAGTTCAGATTGCTCGTAACAAGCAATCTGAACAGTTCCTATATAACAGGCACCTATATTAGAGGTGTCCAAAGGCGTCTATATGAAGTAAAGGGTTAAAGTCCCAATCTGCACCCCGCATTGGGCCGCTGGCCAGGTTTTTTTCCACCCATAATTTTGTACTGTTCTACATACAGAGAAATGCACTTATAGAACACTGAATAAATTGCAAATGGTTCTAAAGCATCCTGTTTCCACAGACAGTCCTTTGTTGGCAGAACTCATGAAAATGTTCCAATGTTCTCATATGTACAGAGAAATATGACCAGTTTAAGCATTTCAACAAAAATAATGCCCGATTTAAACATTTGAACAGTTGACATTTGAAAAACAAATGAAAATAAGAAATAAATACCAAAATTAGATATACATGTACTTCACAAGCAAAAAATTATTTTTTTGTGTCTATGAAGGCTGCTATTTTAATCAGATGTTCAATGAGTAAGGTAAGTGTATTACAAGCCTTTAATGATTGAGACTTGTCTGGCCATTCTAAAACATTGACTTTTATGCTGATATCAGCTATGGGCAGATCAAATAACTACTATGTGAGGAAAACAAAAACCAGTTAGAAAATGCAAATGGTTAATTAAATATTAAGTTTTATTGTAACTAAATATTATTTAAAAAGCTGTGTTTTGATATTTTTCAGAAAGAGGCCTGTTCTATGGCACTGGATTTATTGTTGAATGTTTATAAATTGCCCCTCGACCGGCTATATTTCACATACTTTGGTGGTGACACAGCCTTGGGTTTACAGCCAGATCTGGAATGTAGGGAGATATGGAGGGAACTCGGGTAAGTCGTAACATCCAGGAATGCATTCCTACCCAGCTTTAGAAGTGTAGAGTGATATGAACAGAACTCGGGTAAGACTAAACATCCAGGAATGCATTCCTACCCAGCTTCATACATTCTTATGCTAAACTAGTCTTGCATGACGAGAACCTGATAGGCTTTCCAGCAAACACTGGTAGTTGGCATATGGCTTTGTTTAGTTAAGTTCATACAAATTAATTTTTATGTTGATTGTGAGTTTAGCTCAGAGCTTGTTTGAGTCTCGAGCCCATTTCCCGTGTAAAACCAGTACTGATTGCTGTTATAGAGAGGTCATCTGGTCAAGCCTAGGATTGAAACCGTGATCTCTGGAATGATTGCCCAACACTCTATCCACAGCCCCTCTTTAATCAGTTTTCTCATGGAAACAAATTTGAAATAGAAAAAATATGTATCATGGTCACAATCAATTTAAACCAATTCTTGTTGCAATTTTGTTTCTTCCTATTATTGTTCTGTCATTATGGCTTACAAAAATGGTTGGATATAAAAATAGATAATACTCTTTGGTATCTTTATTTCAATTTAATACAAACAAGTCAGCCAAAAAAAAATGTATGTATTAATTGCAGAGAATTGTTAAAGATGAAAGTACATTATGTTACCAAGATTCCATGTTTCTGATGTGGAGTTACAATGTCAAATTACAACTACATCCAGAAGTGCTATATTTTCGAATATAATGCTACAATTAAATATTTGTAATCTTACACAAATTAACCATACCTTTGTAAAGATATGATATGATTTAACACTAATATTACAGAGTTCCTGAAGAGCGTATTCTGCCATTTGGAATGAGAGACAATTTTTGGGATATGGGTGACACAGGTCCTTGTGGTCCCTGTACAGAGATACACTATGATCATGTTGGAAGCAGGAATGCTTCATGCCTTGTGAACATGGACTCACCGGAGGTTGTGGAAATATGGAATCTTGTATTCATGCAATACAATAGGTAAATACTAAACAGTTCAATGTATGGGGTTTTATGTGTTTAATTTTAAAAAAAATTAATTGAAACTAATTCAAGTTGTTGGACTGCCATTTTTTTTCTATATAAAAGAATGGGCTTTTCAACACATTAATGTTTTACATGATATCAAGTTTTACTTTTGGAAGACCGCAGAATGAATCCGAATGAATCAGTGTTACCACTGGCCACCTTCCACAAGTAACTGTTGAAAATCTTTCTCATATAAAGATTTTAAGCCAAGCTTGGCTTGAACCCATGACATCAGCAGTGAGAGGTGAGTCGTCTTGTTGATAGTTTATATTGATTTCTTTTGACGCAATTGCAAAGTAAGCTCAGAGCTTATATGAGTCTCTCCAGTCGGCTTCCTGGGTAGAATAAGTTTTTTTTGAGAAGCCAATAAATTGAGCTGGGGATTGAACACCCATTTCTAGCTTGAGCAGCCATACCCCCATCCACTGCACTACCACCCACTTCTAGCTTGAGCAGCCATAACCTCACCCACTGCACTACCACCCACATCTAGCTTGAGCAGACATAACCCCATCCACTGCACTACCACCCACATCTAGCTTGAGCAGCCATAACCTCACCCACTGCACTACCACCCACATCTAGCTTGAGCAGCCATAACCTCACCCACTGCACTACCACCCACATCTAGCTTAAGCAGCCATAACCCCACCCACTGCACTACCACCCAGCTCCAGGTGGCAAGATGCGAGTCACTTTTGGGCAACCATTTGGACCACCTGACCACAGAGACTACCTGCTCTTTAAATGAAATAGGTACACACCAACAAACAGTCACAAGTTAAACAATTTAACAATTAGATTTATTACTATACATCAACCATACACAATTCTTAATGTCGCCTGGAAAAAAATATTTTTTCACAGAGAAATAAATGAAGAGTGAGTGTTATACACTAGAAAATACAGTACACATTGCAGTTTCTGTATTTGACAAATTTAAGGGTACAGTATATTCAAATTGAATCATTTAAGATCAAATAAAAAGTACCCACTTGAATGATAAGAACCCCCAGCAATTACAGCATCAGTAATTGTGTGGAGGGCATGGACCAGTAGTAGAGTATAGGTCCCAGGATCAGAGTATATTGTGCTTGATTCCTCTGTCACAGCTATGTGTATATTTCATTTGTTTGCTAATTAGTTTTTAGCTCTACTGGCCAAAGGCCAGAAGTGTTTATGCAATGGCGCGTTGTCTGTCGTCCGTCGTCTATCGTCTGACGTCTGTCGTCTGTTAACAGCACTTTCTCAGAAACCACTAGGCGAACTAAACTGAAACTTCACATGGGTGTTTCTATTGCATAGGAGACTATACAGAAGATTTTTTTTTTATCTGAAATTCAATATGGCTACCGTTACTAAAAATAGTCCAAAACTTAAAAAATTTTCTTCTCATGAACGGCCCAACAGATTTTCAAAATGTTTACGTAGTAATGATGACCAACTATAGTTTTGTTACATTTGTTCAAATGGTGTCCCTAGGGTTAAATATGACCCCACCCCGAGGGTTCAATTAGGGGACACATGTCATTATAATATTTTTTTATTATTTTTTTTTAAAAAGGAAATTTTTTTTCCTATATCTTCACAGAAGCATTGTTTGGTGAAGGAGGTTCAGATTTGTAAAAATGACTGGGTTCCACTGTCTTAAGGGGTCAGGAGGGGCCCCCAAAAGGGTACAAATTGGGAATTACTAAATTTGTTTTCTTAAAAACCGGTATGTCAGATTTGTACATATTTGATATAAATTATCCCTAAGTATAAGGGTTTGATTGCAGATAAGAATTTAGGGGCTAAAATATATAGGGGCCCTGTACATAGGGATACTATGGGAAAACAGAAAATTCTCTTTTTTTCCCCATTTATTCTGAAACCACTAGGCCAATTAAACTGAAACTTCACATGGATGTTTCTATTGCATAGGAGACTATACAAAAGATTTATTTTTTCTATCTAAAATTCAAGATGGCCGATGTTTCTATTGCATAGTAGAATTTCAAAAAAGGCTATGGCCACTATGAGTCAGTAGAGCGTCCTCAGGCCCTCTTGGGCCTCTTGTTTCATTCATTCATTTGTTAGTTTGTTAATTTGTATTGTCAGTTTCATGTATTGCTTCCATATGTTTTGAAGACAGACAGATGGTACATTACTGACCCTGCCGAAGACTCATGTGGACACTGGAATGGGTCTGGAGAGATTATGTGCCGTCCTGAGAGGATCCACGTCCAGCTATAACACAGACCTTTTCAAGCCTTTATTTGCGTGTATAAAGCAGGTACATATTAGAATGAATGAATTTGTACATTGAACGTTATATGACGCCACCAGGAAGATTCAAGGTTCACTTTACATGTACAAAAGCAACAAAATAACATAGAGATTTTAAAAATCTCATCAACAAATGAATATGTAGAATCAACCTAAAACTTTGATACCTGTAGTACTGCAGAGTTTCAGCAAATTCTGTCATGTTACTAAAATTGTCACTTCTTATGACATGCATGAGCCACAGTGATCCTATTTTTGCCATCACTCATATGGCTCTCTCGAACCACATGGGGGTTGATAAAATGAATATGTCAACCATTCAGAGAATTCCTACTCCTCTGCAGAGATTGACAGTGATTCTGTTCTTACCTGGAACCACACAGGTTGGGTACGTATTGGGCATGCTTGATTAATAACATCCTTTTTATTGTTTAAAAAAACCTGAAGCGATATTATAAATGAATTATTGAATTTCTACTCAACTTCCATTCTGCATAAAATTATGTAAAGGGATGGACACCAACCCTATTAAAGGGGCATTTATCTGGTTTCTAGAAATAAAAAATAAAATCTTTATCATTTCTTTTTTAAAGTGTGTTGCAAACAATACTGTTTGATAATTTACAAATTACCTTATAAAGTTTGGCAGTTTGCTGGTTTCATTTTAATGGTAAAATAAACATGCAGCGATGATTATTGTAAATAAAGTTATGACATTCCAAAAATTTGAGTTTAGGAAAATCTCAAATTGACGCGTTTAGTGAAACTGAGGATGTCGTAAAACCCAATTCCTTCTTTAATTCTAATTATTTCTCTTTCCATTCTTTCAGAGAACAGAAGCACATAGCTACAGTGGTGAGGTGGGTACGTCAGATGTAGATGGAATTGATGCTGCATATAGAATACTGGCTGATCACACCAGGATGGCAACTGTCTGTATCAGCGACGGCTTACTGCCTGGACGCCAAGATCTAGAGTAGGGTTTATTCTGTATATTTTATACACGCATTTTAAATAAAAGTTTACTTTTTGCACTGTTAAACAATTCTTCAACTTTCAAACTAAATTCAAATAGACTCTCCAGCTCTAAAGGTCAATGACTACTTCTCCACATATTCAGCTGGTAGGTTCATGGCCATAGAAAAAAGTTTATGACCAGTCATCGAAAAGAATGTGGCCCTGATTGAGACTTGCAATACCTGAATTGACAATGTTGACACAGAATACAATATTGGTTTCTGCTCATAAACTTCTGTTTCACAACATCTGGATTTTTATAGTTTGTTACTAAAAAATACAATAACTCTTTCTGCTCAATAACTGCTGTTTCGTGTAGGATGTTTTGAGGACATGTCTTAAAGTGGAAAGATAGTGTGGGATTTATTTTGAGTTAATCAGTTCAGGATCTCTGGAACTATAAATAGAAAAAAAAATTCAACTCAATTACTGGTACTTCATTATAAATTTTCTTGAGGATAATTTGATGACTTTTTTTGGGAGTTGAAGATTCATTGAGTTTTGAGAGCGAAGTTTATAACCTTTGATATGTTTAAGACTGTTCCTTCATCGCTATAAAATAATTGATAAAATGATTGATAATTATGTAAATACAAAATTATTAAGCTTAATAATATATTGCTTTCTTAAGTCGGAATTTTTGTTTTTAATAAAATGTGTCTAGGTTCCAATAATTAAACAGGTATGGGAAGCTTTAAAGTTAAGTGAGGTTTACTTTTATAGACTCACAAAAAAACTTACACTTGGTTTATACTAATTTAGAATGCTAAGAGCATATTTGAATCACTCTCGAATCTGTTTCCTGGGTAGAACCAGTATTGAGTGTTATTTTTCGAGAGGCCATTGGGTTCATACATTTACAATTCCTTTAGTTATATAATGTATTGTTGAATTTCTGGTAAACTTTTTAACACGTTTATATTGACTGCTTTGCATTCTCGTTCCTCTTATGTATATTTTAGCTTTTACCACCGAGGTCATGGGTTGAGTCTGGGTCAATTCCAACACTTTATGTTAGAAAGTATGCTGTGTTGATGCATCTTCAATCTCCACCAGCAGTAAAAATGGTTGCTATAGATATATGTATAGATACATGTAATGTGTTAAAGTTTTTTAACCCTTTACTTCATAAAGACGCCTTTGGACACCTCTAATATAGAGACGCCTTTGGACACCTAATATAGAAGACTTTTAATTATTGGGTGAATTATATTTATATTAACTGACAGAGTGGAAAACAGTGCAGAAAGTGTTCAGATTGCTCGTTACGGACAATCTGAACTCTTCCTGCACTGTTTTCAAAGGCCTTCTGTGATTGGTGCGGGAAAACGCTTATCTATGGAGTAAAGGGTTAAAATAATAAATTAACATTGATATATACAGAGGTGATTTAAATGGTTTATGTGTTGTTAGGCACAAGTTACGATCTGTGATCTACCGAGCATTGTACCAGTGCCATGAAGTGCTACATGCCTCACAAAGGACAATTGAGACACTTGTGTCACCTGTTGTGGACAGCCTTGTAAGTTATTTGTTGCTCTCAGTGTTCATTATAGGCCTATTTTGAAGAATTGGGCCTGGCTAACTCAGTTGGTAAAGCATCTGACATGTTAATCTAGGGGTTGTGAATTTGAATTCCGCCCGGCCACAGTATCTGTAATGATCGTTTGAAAGAGTAGCTGTACAGTTGTGCAATCATTCATACAAAGCATACCTTACTTTATGCTTTTTCATGAAAGTGTTGCTGTTTGAAATAAATACATAATTACATAACATGTGTTTTTATTACTACTAAAAATAGATAACCAATTACACAGATTGTTGTTAAAGTAGAACTTCTTAATACATTTGATATAAAATGCAGGAAACCAGGTTTGAGAATCTTTCTGTAACTATAGTCTTAATTTTCATAAATCTTAAAACTTTACTTTGTAGGGAGATGCCTTTCCAGAAATAACAGTTAACTCCCAGAAGGTAGGCATCTGCTTGCATAAGATCTGTTGCAATAAATAAACGGTTGTAGTCTTTGTTTCGTGAATTTTCATGAAATATTAAGAAGTGGGCACTATTCCACTGATTTCTGCACCACTCCATAGCATAAAGTTATGTAGGTTAGCCACTGTGAAATGTACATGTATGGTCATATGAATCAGCAAGTATTTATCCCACATGGGAATAAACCATCTAAGGGTGAAAAGAACTGAAGGTACAGTCAAACCTGTGTAAGTGGTTACCACTATTAAGCAGCCACATTTGCTATTTCCTATTTCTGTGCTTTCAGAACAAAGTCATCTGTTTTCAGCAACAACCTGTCTTAAAAGGCCACTTTTTACGCCTTCTCTTGACTGGCTGCTTAAGACAGGTTTGACTGTATATCAATTGGACAAGCATATTTTCATTTGATCAGGATGTTATTGAAAATTCACCTCTTTGATCCACAGTGTTTGTAAATAGTATGATTAATGTGACTATTTCTTCTAGGTTAAGGAAGTGCTTAACTCGACTGAACATAGGTATCTCCTGTCTAACAAAGAAGGAATTAGGAACTTTGAAAGACTGCTGAGAAAGAATCCTGAAATAACTGCACTTTCAGGTAATCGTGATATATGTACAATCTTACTTGGGTGTTCATTTATTACTGAATTTATTAAACCAGTTAGTAAATATATTCCAGGCTCTGCAGAGTGTTTCAGCAGTTTTTCCATCGAGTGTAATACATGTAATAAAAACGAACTTTTTTTATCAGAAACTCAGAAAACCCAGAAAAAATGGTAGTACATTTACCATTTATTTTTAAGAAGAAAAAAATATTGAAATATAAGACTAAGAGTAACTCGACTTTGATATATAAAATGCTAAGTTACTTTTCAACTTGACCAAATATCTAAGCTGGGGCCGGTTAGGTGTCAGACTTAGTCACATGTCTGACTATCAATTCTAGTGGTTATTCTTAGACTTAGATATATATTATACTCTTGGAATGGAATGGAATGGAAGTCTTTATTTAAAGAGATTAGCCCAATTAGTTGCAAACTAATCTTCCTTGGGGCCCTCTAATGATACATTTACATATTATTTACAAAATACAATAGCAAAACAAAATAAAAAACATTTTAAGCATTGCAAGCAAATTGATTGTACATGAAATATGATAACAACAAATGAACATATATATCTTTTTTTATTTTTTTAAGCAATCCTTTAAAAGTACCGTATGTTTGTTTAGAAAAATATACTGGTATATATACAAATATATGTACAAAATTAATCAAGAAAGTGAATATCACTACATCTGTTATAACAACAAAATAAGCAACAACAACAACAAACAAAAACAAGTATAGGTTTTGCGATGAAATTTGTTATGTGACTTTTTTCATACTTTATAATTATGTTTCTATATTTATTTTATGTCTGAAAATGTTAAAACAACTTTTGTTTGGACATACATTATATTTCTTATTATGGATATAGAAAGAAAGGTAATTTGGTTCTTACAATCTTTACAAGCAAATTCATTGCATCTATGCATTCATGGAGGAAGAATTCATAATAAATCTGACCACTCCCTTTTGCAAATAAATGGCAAACTTTCTCTCAGATGAAATATTCATAGTTTTGTTGGTGTAAACATATTTATTTTAGCTTAATTATGAAGTACATGTACGCCCTGAGGTTACATGAAGTGCTGTCAAGTCCACTTCTTGGGTAGATCCAGTATGTAGTGTTGTTTTTGAGAGGTCAACAGGTCCAGGTGGGGATTGAACCAGCAACCTCCAGCTTAGTGGCCGACACTTTAGCCACTGCACTACTGACCTGCTTCTAATTTGTGAAGAAAAGGTGGCTTCGAGGTGACTGAAAATTTACTATTTTACATATTTTCAGTATACCAGTGTTAGCATTATGCATGAAGGTGTTAAAAATCAACTTTGATATTACAGGGGAGGACATCCTGAGATTAAAGGAGGGTCACTATGGAGACAACATGTCTCTGGATATGATAGAACTGTTGGCCAAATCACATAATATACAGGTGAATCCTGCAGATATACATGACGTCTTGGAGCAACATAAGGTACTTATGTTTGTATGAAATTTTGTACATACCCAGTAATTAATGTTGGGTGCAGATTTGAATTCTGAGTTTATTAAACTCTCTCTGGAAGTCCATAATATCAGGACCTGAAGGGAACTTGGAATGACTGTCCGTGCACTTGCGGAGTTCTTGTGGAGTCTTTCCGACAGCTCTACATACAGATGACCTTGAAAGTCCATGAGCGTCCCCAATAATGAGTCGGAAATGGAGAAAGATACTTAAGTTGTCAAATAAAAAAGTTAAGTATTTTCATGAAACTGGGGTCAGGCAAATAAGTTATTTTTATGGATCAAGGGTAACTTTAAACTTGTGGGTTTTCAACATACATGTTACTTAATTATTGCTTTTTTTCTATTAAATGAGATTTATCGCCATTTTCAAATAACAGGTTATTATGTGGCATCTAGTTTTAATGGTATGTGTTGACCTGACCGAGAATGAATCGGAATAGAATCACTGTCTTTCTGAAGTAACTGGTGAACTATCTCACATAAAGTTTTTGTACCAAGTTAGGTTCAAACCCACTGCTTCTGCAGTGAAAGGTCAGTGGTATACAGATGCCATTTTAGATGTCTTAGCAATGAAGGACTCTTTGTAGTTAAGATGGGATTTATCCTTTGTGCAAAGCAGCAGTGATAAAATTACTGGAACGATATTGTACGCAAACCTGATAAATTACATGTGATGACTATTTATTTTTTTGTGTTCAGGTTTAGGAACTGTTGAATCAAGATTAGTCCCTCTAACAATTTCAGTTTTTGAGTCCTAAGTCTGCCTTAAATTGTGAAAGACAGCAGCCCAAAATTATAGGATGGGTTAGCTCCCTTGATAGCATGTACAGAACAAGACCATGTAACATTTATGTTGACCTGTGATGAAAATACCATTTCCTGTCGTCTGTCAAAAATATGTAAACAACATACATTGATGCCTGCATCTACAATGTTTGTTTTAAAAGTTTAAATAAATTTAAATGTATTAGAACCAGTATATAAGCTACTTTAAACATGCGTATTTACGAATCAAAATGAAGGAATTCCCTTTTAGACAGTGTCTTATTGTACTCCCATTTACAAAGTATATGGGGGCTATATAGGAGTCGCGCTCATTGGTCTGTCGGTCAGTCCGCCCATCTGTGGACAATTTTTGTGATCACTACTAAATTTTCTCAGCAACCATTGGCTGGAATTCAATGAAACTTCACAAAGATGACTGGTACCGAGCCTAGTTGTGCATATTGTCAGCATGTTGCACGAGAATAATTCTTTAATGAGTTATGGCTATTTGAATTTTCATACATATTTTTTGTGGTCACTATTTCTCGGCAATCATTGTCTGGAATTCAGTGACACTTCACAAAAGTGATTTGTCTCCTAATTGGTTCACTGTGTCAAAGCGGTCAGCAAAAGGGTGCAATAACTGTGTCAGGGTGCCATCTGGTGGTATTCATCACTTTCAGTAATATTTCTAGTTTCATATTAAACTTACATGTACAGCAGCTGTTTCTAGCCGTAATCTTGTTCATTTCAGGCATCTTCAATGCATGTAGTAGAGGTGGAGTACCCGTGGCTGACAGCACAAGCACTCAATGATCTGTCGTCTAACAGTGTCCCAGTAACTAATGATGAAGCCAAATATCAGTACACCAAGTCCAAGAGAAATATATATGGTAAGTTTCACAATAATATAAAGTTGATCTATGACAATGATGTGTTTGGGATAAACAATTCTTGCATACCTGATAAGAATATCTGCATTTTTACCGGAGTAAGATATTTCTATAAAATTCACGTGCTGTGACATAACGTAAAAAATACATATACATGTATAAGACGTAAATCATATAATAGAATGTCTTTAAAGCGATCGTGGTAAGAAATATAATATTGAATTAAATTAAAATAGTTATTCAATATATTTGTTATGCAAGAGCAAAAATTTATGGGGTTTTTTCGATTCAGCAGAGCCTCGTTCTCCCCAATAAAGTTGTCCCTCAAGACAGAATTTTCTATCCAAACCTCAAACCCATGTAAGATTCTTATATTCTTGCATACCAGATAAGGATATCTGCATTTTTATCAGGGTTAGATATTTCTATCTCGCACTAGGGCAGAGATAAAATTCTTGCCCTTTGACGTTATGATGTAACATATAAAATATATGACGTAAATCATATAATTTAACGTCTTAAAAGCTAGAAAATATGATGATAAAATAAGTTCAAATAATTATTTAATATGTTTGGTATGCAAGTAAAAAAAACGTTCCTGGCCTCTTTGGTTCGGATAGAAATTTCCGTCACTCAGGATAATTGTTTTCACAGTTATCCCTCGGCACGGAATATTCTGTCGGAACCTCAAACCTATGTAAGATTCTTGTACTATTACACCAGAACAATGGAATATTCTTTTATTAATTTTGGCCGAAGGCTCACAGGTGAGCTTTTGTGATCGCCTGGTGTCTGTCGTCCGTTGTTAACTTTTGGCTTTTAACAACTTCTCCTCTGAAACCACTGGGCCAATTTTGTTATAATTTCACAGAAATGTTTCTTGGGTGACCCTCTACCAAGTTGGTTCAAGCCATCTTGATTCATCAAAATACATGGTGGCCAAGGGGTTGGGTTAATTTGCTATATAAGCTATAGTAAAAACTTAAAAAAATCTTCTTGTCAGAAACTACTGGCTCGATTTTAAGATAATTTCAAAGAAATGTTCCTTGGGTGACTGTATTAACCATTTTAAAGTAGGTGTTTTTCTGAATATAATAGTCAGAGTTTTTATGGTTCAGACAGGGATGGTTTACTGCTTCATAATAAAGCAATACCATATTTTTAGCTAGTTTCATTACAGCAAGAAGTGTGCTTGAGATTTTCAGTGTCAAAGTGTTATTGAAACCTTGGAGGAGGAGCTTAATTGTTTTTGGGGAAGAGTTCACTGCAACAAAGATTCTTTCAAGTGATATACTTTGGGAAGGCTTGTGTTTGAAACTCATAGGAATATTTATTGTGCTGGAACTGAGGATTGTTTCATGCACAATAGTTTAGTCTGATGCTTTAGTTTGAAACCGTTCTCAAACATAACAGGTTAGTTTTGTGCTGGAACTGGTTTTTTTTCTTAGTTCGAAGACTTAGCATCTATAGTAAAAAATTCAAAAGCCTTCTTGTCAGAATATACTGACCTGATTTTGATGTAATTTCACTGACATTTACCATGGGTGAACCTCTATCAAGTTTTAACTCTTCTACGCATCTGTTACATCTTCAAAACAAATCAAAATTCTAACTACTTGCCCATTTTGTCTTTCTGGAATTTTGAGCGTACATGTATTATATAATCTACATATGTTGGGTGACTCAAGGTCAGTCAGGTGAGCGATATAGGGCCATCTTGGCCCTCTTGTTTCAATTTAGTTCTACAATAATAGCCATTAAGTGTCTGTGAGATTGGAATGAATGATGGGCACTGCCCACTAAATCCAGATAATGTATTTGTGGGCTCAAAGCTCAGGGGCCGGATTATTGTTATCTGGCATGCAAGCATCAGATAGAAAATTCTGTCCCGAGGGAAAACTGTTTATGCTGGAATAAGGCTCTGCCAATTCCCGCAGTTATCCCAAGAACGAAGGAACAGTTATCCCGAGAAAGAAGAACGAAATACACATAACTAAAATGTACTAACGAAACTATACGTCATTTGAAGATTTTGTTATTTTATTTTCAGAATTTGCCAACTTGAGCAGCAGTAGAGTCGTTTGTTTATTGAATAAAGACAATAACATAGTCCCCACAGTATCAGAAGTCGGCAACAAAGTTGGAATCCTATTGGATAAAACACAATTTTATGCAGAGAAGGGAGGTCAGAAGGGAGATAAAGGTTATATAAAAACAGAGGTAGGGATGATAATTTGATCTTAAAGTTAATATTTTGTTAAATTGATGATATGCCCTATTACCTGTGTTTATTTTGTAGTCATGTCTATATTGGCAGTCAGATACATTTTAACATTCTCGTATACCATTTATAAAAAGGTCAGCTGATATAAATTTGGATTTTATCTACATGATGTTTGTTTCAATGTTTGTTAAGCAACAGATGTTTAATTACATGTTACCTAGTCACTCTTTCCCGGGATCCTGGAAGGTTAACAAATACTTAAGCACACCAATCTCCACAAGAAACTGTTAACCTTTCAACTTGAATCAACAGTGAGAGACAAATAATAATGAGACGCAATAATATGTATTTTTAGCTCGCCGGGAAGAAGTCCAAGTAGATCTATTGCCATGACCCCGGGGTTAAAGTCGTCTGTAGACACCCAGGTTAAACTTTTGTGTTTAAGTTTCAGGTATCTATGCAACCACTTATTGGATGTGAATGAAACTTAGCATGTGTGTTCACCATCATCAGTGGAACACGCAGAGACAAGAACCATAACTCTGGGTTGCATTTTGGCACAGTTATGGCCCTTTTTGGACTCAGACACCCAGGGGCCAGCTATGTTGTCTTCTGACAACTCTTGTATATATATTTATCATCATGAGGTGCACCCATCTCCGCAACTGATGACTTTCCACTTATATCAGCAGTAAGAGATGAATGAAAATGAAACCCAATGCCATATATATTAATCACCACAGAGACTGTGGCCATGCATGGATTAAAACTCACGAGCACTGTACAAATAGTCTAGACATGCTATCAACTGAGCTAACTGGGCCCAGACTCTATTCAACAAGTATAGCGTGTACATGAGGAAAACAGCATGTATCAACAATTAACATAACATCGTTTAAAATAATGTAAAAATCATAGTAACTGTGATAATTTACCTTAACTTTCACCTTGACCACACATTGACCTCACCTTAACATTCACCTTAATTTCTCCATTTGTTAAATGCTCATCCATATAGATGCATATGAATAATACTTTGTATAGGTTTCAATATTACATTGTGTTCCTCCGGACTTACAGTGAAAACTTTTATTTCACAGACAGGTCTCGTTGTAGTGACGGATACTCAGTCCAATGATGAATATGTACTCCATATTGGAACGATTACTGATGGATACATAGAGACCAGTCAACCTGTAACCATGGGGATTGATGAAGTATGACAATTCACTTAACCTTTGCAGTTATATCTCTATTTTGTCAGAGTGCACGCTAGTTTTATTTCAATTATACTGGGAAATCAATCCATATAATGGAAGAGTGGTCATCTCATTAGTAAAAATTTCCAAACTTGATGGGCATGTTTCATATGATGATGCTGTTGTCTAATGGCCACTTAACTTTCATCGCTGATGTCGTGGAGTTGAGCTGAGCTTGGTCCGAAAACTTTATGTGAGAAAGCTTCTTGTGGAAGGACGATGGTTCTACTCAGATTCTTTCTGAGTTTGTCCTCCACCAGTAAACCTGGATATGCCATATTTAACCATCGTGTGTTGAAAATTTAAAAACATGGGGGGGTGGGGGGGAACATGATGTCTTGTCTGAACATATTATCATCATTTTCAATGATTTATTTCTGTGATTTCGATATTTGATCAAGTCGGAAACCAGTTCAGCAGTTTACATATGAAATCTGAGTTATACAGACTACATTCAAGCGATATATACCAATGATGACGTGTGACAATATTCACAAGTGCAAAATAGTAAATGATGTTAAATGCAGTTATTCACTCCATGGCTGCATATTCTGTGATCATACATCCATTGAAGGCACCACTTCCTATCAAACACATACCAATCGACTGTGTGGACTTTGCTCCAATACTAGAAAGTACTACAAGGTCGATAGTAGGAAAGAATTTATTGACAAAATTGATGTAACATATATTTTGGATTATTTCAAATGAAATTAAACTCTTCAATAATTTTTAGTTGTAAGCCCATTGACGGGTTATTTGTATTTATTACAATTGACTTAATATGACATTCATTAATGTATATCATATCGATTTCTTCATATATTTATTTGTAAATAGTTTTATATATTATAACCATCTTTATTCAATATGTTTGTATATAATTGTCATCATCACATTCAGTAATCTTTGCATGTACAAAATGATATATTTTTGTGTCATGTTGTAACATCCATTCATTTCACTTTCATTTTCATTTTCATTTTCATTTTCATTTTCGTTTTCACTTTCATTTTCATTTTTTATTTTTATTTTCATTTTCATTTTCATTTTCATTTTCATTTTCATTTTCATTTTCATTTCATTCTTAGTTTCATTCTTAGTTTCATTCAGATTATTAAAAGCAAATGAAGTTTGTATTTGGTCTGTCATAGTTACAATTTAATGGTATATTAATATTAGAGGTGTGTATAATGAGAAAATAAGTACTATGGTGTCCTGCGGTTTTTAGCGAGTATGTACCATGGTATACTGTGGTATTTCTTACAACCAAAATGTCTCCAATTATCAGATTTGCCACGCTTGTTGTGAACGATTTACCATTCATCCGCTGTTCGATTACGCTCAATAACGTAGATGCTATCATGTGTGATGATTTATTTTCAATAGTAACATAAATACCAAGTAAAACTGGTCTGATAATGCATTACCTTTACCATTAAGAAAACTAAAATATTGAAAAAAAAGCAAAAATATTACTTTCTTAAGTAAATGACACAAAAATATGACACCTTTTCACTTTGGTAATTTCCGTAAATGCCTTGTTACGGAAAATGCTGAAAACCGGTACTTCATAGTAGTACTACTACAGTATATACCCAGGTACAGCTAAAAACTGTGGTATAATGGTGTCACCATGCAGCTCTAGTTGATGTGACTATTTACTGCATCGTTAACACATTTGAGGCTGACATATACATGTATTCCAGAGATTTATCTTCTGTAGTGAGTGTTATTTTGTTCTCTTTTTATTCAGGAACATAGACTTGGATGTATGAGGAACCACACAGCGACACACCTCGTCAACTCTGCCCTGAGACAAGTGCTTGGTTCCGACGTCTGCCAGAGAGGGTCATCTGTAGTACAGGATAAACTGACGTTCGAGTTCTCCTGTGTTGTAAGTTCATTGTGGGTCTGTTTAGTTTAAACTTATTTATTTTATTTTGATTGTGAAACAAGTTGTTACAGTGTATACAAATCACACTCAAAATCTTCCTGGGTAGAACCAGTACTGAGCATATGAGGAAAAAGTGTCTTGCTCAAGTGCACCACATATAACCGTGGTAGATATCCTGGGTTTTATGCTTTGCCACTGGACCACATGCTGTTTTGGCAGGACACAGCCTGGTTATCTCAGTCTGTAATGCCTCTTTCAATCAAGGAGTCATGAGTTTGTCTCTGTCTGGGCACAGTCTCCATAATGATTAATATACAACACAGCAGCTCATTGTCATTCATCTCTCACAGCTGATTCAAGTGGGCAAGTTATCAGTCTTTTTGATGATTGCAAGTAGGATAAGTAGGGCAGAATATAAACTTTTCATATGACTGTGTCTAGCTATCTCAGTAGTTCTGAGTTTGAATCCCCACCTAGCCACAGTCTCTGTAATGGAATGATCATGAACTTTGTTCTACAGCCATGAGTGTCCAACCTCTGAGTATGTGGGGAAGTAGTCAGTGACTTGCATTAGGGTGTGTTAAGTACTGGTTGACCACCTGGTGGATCTGAATATGTGGGGAAGTAGTCGGTGACTTGCAGTAGGGTGTGTTTAGTACTGGTTGACCACCTGGTGGATCTAAAGACCAATGGAATACTGTTAAAAGAAAGTTATATGTAAGAAACCCATAGCAACCCATAACAACAAACAAGACTAAATAAATAGCAAAAAAAGTATTGTTCTTTGTTCTAAGTACAATGTATGAGATAGGAAATGCCTACAGTATCTCTTGTATCATTAGAATATATATGGTTATAATAATAAAACGTAAATGTTTTCTGTTTCAGGCGGCTGTTACAAATAAAAATATCCGGAAGATTGAACACTTGGTCAAAGGAACAATAGAACAAAAATTACCTTTAGATAGACAACTCAAGCCTCTCCAGGAGGCATTGAGTACCGAAGGAGTGATTTCCCTTGAAAATGTGGTATGAACATTGATTGATTGCTTTATGTTTAGATAAGATGTTTTTTGTTAGGAAATCACCTGATATTGATATACCATCTTGTTACAGCTCATCAGAGACAAGGCCCAGGTATCAGGCCCTGGTAGCTTAAAGGTCACTTAGGGCTGATCCGTTTAAGGATACATCCACATAATGTGGAGTGCGTGCTCCAGAGTAAGAAACTGTATCCTCATACATTGTATACTTTAGTACTGGTTCTACCCAGAAAGACTTCAAGTGTGATTTATATAAGTTGTAATAACTTGTTTTACAATCAAAGTAAAAAAAAATTTTTTTAAATCAAACATACACCCCATCCATGGATTGCAAAATGATAAACTTCAAAGTTTGGAGGGATATTTTTAAAAAGAAATGGTGTGGTGCTCAAATGTATATCCCTTCTTAAGTGGGATCTTTTGCTAAAAAAAGTATTTATTTAATCATTATGGTATACAACATTCTAACAACAGCAAGAGGGATGGGAAAACAATTATTTAATACGCAATTATAAACTGACACTTTTAATTAAAAAAATATACAAAAAAAAATAGACATTTATACCAGGCCTTCTAAAATTCCAAAATGCAAATCGGTCCAGGTTGTTTACTACCGTAAGAATCGCACTTATTTTTAAAAAATCACTATATGACATATGCATACCCCCACCCACCATGTATTTTCTCTGTTTATTCATTAATAGGAAACTATTTCAAGTTTATTTCTGTATTATATATAACATACTTTATCACATTGTGTACTTTTCAATGACCTACATTATGTTTCCGCTTTACTGAATAATTTTCATTATATTAAAAATGCTCGATCGCACCGGAAGTGACGCAAGTTCCGGAAGCTGCGTGAAATAATCACCGTGGAAACCAATGAAATGGTTCATTCAACTTTTTTATTTTTGATATGTGTTGTGCTGTAGTTAGCCACTACGTACAATTACCATAACCAGCTCATATATATAGTTATTTTTAAAACAAATGAAACAAACAAGTAACACTGCAAGTTTATCAAATATTTTAAATGACGCAAACAATATTCGGACAGACCGTCCCAGCTTTGGCAAGTGGTATATCAAAGAAATTACAGACGCAAACACAATCTTTTGATGAACCGACAGAATGCTATGGGTCACTGATCACACATTGAAGGCGTGCTACATAGTGATAGACTCTTCTGATAAACTCCCTCTAATATCATTAATGGTTTAGTCAATATTTACATAATTTCGCACAGCAGGTGACAAAACAATCGGATTATTGGGTCAAATGATATTGCCGCAAGGCGTATTTCACAGGTCAATATGGCATGATTTATGAGAATTTATACGACCTATAGAAAATATCTGGACCGATTTTTTATTAAACTTTGAAAATATCTGGACTGATTTTTTATTAAACTTAGAAACAAAAATCGGTTTTGAACTTCAGAAATCGGTCCAAAAACCGAAAAACCGGCAATTTTAGAAGGCCTGATTTATACCTTTTTGCAATCAGGCAACAGTAAGGCAGTCTGTGGGTATTTATTATCATTGCCATTTTCAATAAAATGGATTTTCAGAAATTAAATATTATGTTAACAATACATAGTTCATGAACTCATTTGAGAGTGGGGTGGTGTGGGATGGTCATAAAATTCAATGTAATGTTAACATACATTATATGTAAAATCATTTCTAGTGGGTGTTTTCTTCACCTGTAATAGGCTGATAATAAAATGCTCTTAGCTGTAATTTAAATTTTCACCAAAATTTAAATTATTTCAGAATGAATTAATTATTTTAGTTACAGGACATAAAAACATGGGTTCACGAATTCCAAAGAAAAAGTGCATTAAAATGTGTTTGATCATAAAACACCACAATTTACATTTCCCATTTAACATTGTTAAGCTAATGATTCATTTATACAACAAGCCAGATATGGTTAGCACAGTTGGTAGCTCGGTTGGTAGCATTCTGACAATCAATCTAGGGGTCATGAGTTTGAATTCTTCGCCCTGTCACAGTCTCCATGATGACTGATATACATCATTGGATCACATTGTCGTTCGCCTATCATTGATGATTCAAGTTACTTGTGGAGGCTTGTCTACTCAAGCATTGGTTAACCTTCCAGGATCCCAGGAAGAACTGATTAACTTAACTGATCATCTGTTAGCCCTCAATGGAATAAAAACAATGCTTAATAATATTCTTTAACTGCATATAAAATACATAAGCTGTTGCAGACTTTCTGCTCAATGTCAATGATATACAATGTGTAACATGAAAAAGGTACTTTCTCCATTCAATGGCACAGACCCCTTGCAATAAATGTGCTGTTATACATAGCTGTTTAGTCCAAAACTACCAAGTCCAAAACTACCCAGCCCAAAACTACCCTGTCCAAAACTACCCAATCCAATGTTGCTCAGTCCAAAGCTGCTCAGTCCAAAACTACCCAGTCCAAAGCTGCCCAGTCCAAAGCTGCTCAGTCCAAAGCTGCTCAGTCCAAAGCTGCCCTGTCCAGAGTTGTCCAGTCCAAAGCTGCCCAGTCCAAAGCTGCCCTGTCCAAAGTTGCCCAGTCCAAAGATATCCAGTCCAAAACTGCCCAGTCCAGTCCAAAGCTGTTCAGTTCAAAGCTGCTCAGTCCAAAACTACCTAGTCCAAAGCTGCCCTGCCCATAGCTGCTCAGTCCAAAGCTGCGTAGTCAAAAGATACCCAGTCCAAAGATACCAAGGATAAATCTTGGCTTATTATTTTTTAACCTTCTGATGCCATAAATTGAGCACTGTCCCTTCTCCACATTTGTCTTAATTAATGTATGCTTTGTTTTTATAGTTGTATCCAAATGAGGTGTATGTTGTATCATATAACAGCCCTGTGGAGGATAGCGCTAGCACTTCACTTATGGAGAATAGTGTTGGCACTTCTGTGGAACTGTGTGGAGGAACGTGAGTAGTACATGTACCAATATTTATTGATTCACTACAAATTTGAAAATACAATTTTTTATGTGGCTGAGTAGTGTAAGGTATCTCAAGACCTCCTACCTCTCACTACTGAAGTTGTGAGTTTGAGACCAGCCCAGTTTAAAAACTGAATTGCGAGAAAGTTTGCCAGTAACACGCGGAAGGACAGTGGTTCTATTAAGATTCATATTTGTGAATCTGAGGTCGCATTGTCATTTATCTCTCACCGCTGATTCAAGTGGGAACATTATTACTTACTTGTAGAGATGGGTGTGCTCAAATACATGTTGACCTTCCAAGGTTCGAGGAAAGAGTTGTTAGGTTTAAATATTCAAACAAATGAGCGTTTTTATAACACAAGATGCCTGAATGATATGTTTGCTGTAAAGACTGACTAGTATAAGACATAACACATTTAAGAACTGTTTGTGTTTTATCATTTGAATTAAAGACAGTATGAATGGTCCTCAGTGGCCGAGGGGTCTTAGGTGCCGTCTCAAGATTGCTTACCTATCACCATCAAGGTTGTTGGTTCAAGTCCTGCTGGCTCCAAAAACTTTATGTGAGAAAGTTTGCCAGTTTCTTGCGGAATGACGGTGGTTCTACTCAAATTCAGTCTGAGGTCTTCCTTCACCGACAAAACTGGATATGCCATATATATATGTAATGTGAAATATGTCGAAAAGGCATTGAAAACCATTAAAAAATGAAAAAATAAAGCCAGTATGTTTGTTAGTTCCCCAAAAAGTTTTAGAAATGAAAAAAAAAAATTGCCAAAATAATTTATTGATATAAGATTATCGAACTTGGCATATGCACCCAGATTAAAATAAAATACAATTCACACTTTATGATGTATTTTAGGACGTTTTAATGAGTCGTGTGAATTCAATTTGAATTTGATTTGTTTCACCTTATTGTTTACTTAATGTTGAATTTGGTTTATCTTAGAATTAGAAAGGTTATTCATTCTTTCAGGCACGTGCTCAACACTGGCGACATAGGTCCCTTCTGTATAACTAGTCTTTCAAACGTGTCCAGTGGTACCAAGACTATCGTGTGCGTGACAGGAGACGTCGCTAAAAAGGTTTGAGCTCTTGACTCTTCACATTAATGATGCCATTGCAGTGTTCTTTTTTTTCTTTTTTTTTGGGTCGAAGTCCAGCCCCATTCCCCTTCTAAAATCACCAGTTTAACAGTTTAAAACAATAAAAAACAGGAATGATGACGAGTAAACGCAACACTTTTTCCCTTCAGAATGCACTGGCCACATTCCACAAAAGTGGAGGGAGGGCCCTGAGTATACATGTATTAACCAAGGATTCTAATATTTCAAAATGCAGATTGATCCAGGTTTTTACTGTCATAAAAATGCACTTGTTTTGAAAAAATCGGAAAACCACCATGTATACATGCCTATGCTTAGTATACCTGTTATGTATACACCGACCACCATGCATTTTATCAGTTTGCTTATTAAAAGAGTTCTATATGTAGGTCTCCATGGTAAAAAAAGAATTTTCTATGGTAAAAAAAGAATTCCACATAGATTTCGTTTTTAAAGTAATTGTTTTTCATAGCAGTAATGTATACCCACATAAAAATGCACAATAACTGATAGGTTGAATAGCTTGTGTTTTTTTCAAGAGGGTGCAGTGACACACAGTGATTCTTTGAAAAAAGAAGTCCTCAAATGCTCATAAATAAATGCATAATTATGTCGAAATCCTATAAAAGTCACATTTTTAACACCAGTGATGTCTTATTGCAGTATATGCTATGCAAACTGTTGCTCTACTCATCTGCAGCAAGAAATCACAACCACTATGAACCATTTTGAAAATATTTCAAAATCAAATTACGTAGGCCTTTATTTTTAATCGTAAGAATCATGTTACCATGGGAAAAATGGGGCAAAACTGTGTAGTGAGACGTGTATGTGTTATTTGTCTTACTTATAACTAACTTTGTCTCAGTTTATATTATGTACATATTAAATACTGACATCCCTTTAAATCGATCATTTTCCATACATTTCATGTAGAAATTTTGTAAAATTTCCGCATACATGTGGAGTGTGTTGCCAAGTCGTAGATCATTGGATCAAAAATCTGGGGGTTGTTTGTTTGATCCTCCTCGACAGCTTTGTGTGTTGTCCTTGAGCAAGACACTTTGTCTGCATAATGCTTTTTACCAAGGTGCACTTCAAGCTTTGTTCACCATCAATGTAAATAAATAAGTTTAAAACAAACACAAACATATAAGACCTTCCCCTCTTCAAACAATATTTACATCAATGGCTTCCGTGCCTGGTTAGCTCAGTTGGTTGCACATCTCGTTATCAATATAACGGTAGTGAGTTTAAATCCCTGCCTGGCCACATTGCTCTATGGCATTGCATCTCATTCTCATTGTCATGCATCACTGATTCAAGTGGGAAAGTTGTCAATTTCTTGCGGAGATGGGTGTGCTGGAGTACTGGTTAACATTCTAGGATCCCAGGAAAAAGTGGTTAAGTTGAATGATCGTCTGTTAACCCTTGATGGCATAAAAATATTTCTAAAAATTCAAACGAACATATTTCAAGATTAAAAAGCAAGAGTTGTCTAGATGTTACAATAGGCTATGACATCTGATAAACCACAAATATAAATAAATCGGACATTACATGAATGTACAAGAACCATAACTCTACCTTGCTTACTTTTTTAGTTGTCTCCCTTTATTTGATATAAAGTTTTGTCCGGAGCATAACTCCAAAATTATTTAAGGGATTTTGTTGAATCTTCACACAATGACTGAGGACATTGAGAGGAGGTGTAGTGTACAAGAACTTTAACTCTACCTTGCTTACTTATTTCCTTTTATTAAATTTACTTGTCCTGGTCATAACTCTAAAAGTGCAGAATTGAACTTATTCAAACAGCATGCAAAGACAGAGGACATTACGGGAAAGTGCAGTGTCTGAGAACCGTAACTCTGCCATTTTTCAATTATTCCCATTTATAACTTTTAGTCATAAAGATTACTCAACTGTTCAAGGGATTTGGTTCATATTTCACACAATGATAGAGAACATTGAGAGGAAGTACATTGTCCAAGAACACTCCAACCATAACCAGCGCTAGTGGGAATCGAACGCGCGACGCTGATATTATTTGGATCATTATTTTACAAGAAAATCACATTTCATTGTGGTTTATTTTATTGCTAAACATCTACCGGTATAATAACACTCCTTAATGACATTGAATTGATCAGCTCCTCTAAATAAGGCTATTATAAATTAATTGCTAGATTATCATCCATATTATTCTTAAAACGGGGAGGGCGGAAGATTTTATTTTTTATTTTTATTATTGAAATTTTTGATGTTTTTTTGTTAAAAAATATATATATAATTTTATATATATTTTTTTTTAATATTTTTTTTTATGAAATAAAAAGGGCCTGGGCGACATGGCATGAAATTAGGGGGCGGGCAGGAATGATAATCTAGCAATTAATTCATTATGGCCTAATATGCCTATAATTCACTATTATATAAAACTGGCTCTTTTTTGGCCACCTTCCTCACAAAACTTTTGCTTTGGTAGAGGGATTAGCCATGTCAGACATGGCTCTTGTTTAAAGTATTCTTATTTCATGGCAGGAATGTAATACAAATGCATGATACAATAATCATGTAACTGGTAGGTTGACCAGTTTGTATTTTTATGGACAGTGCAGTGACACCCTAAGTTATTTTTAAGTAACAGTGATGTCTTATTGCAGTATTGCTTTGCAAGTACCTTTTACCTTCCGATTTGCATCTCAGAGTTGTTTCGGATTTAGTTGAGCTCATCTTTTGATTAATCTCTATCTTTTGTCAGGCCAATGAAACAAGCGATGCCTTACAGTGGCTTTGTAAAGACTTGGAGTTGTCCATAGCAGAAAACAATCAAGATATAAAGCAGTGTACTGGCTTGCAAAAACAGATCTATCAGGTACTATTGTTTATAGCATTCCTGTAGACAAATTCTGATATATCATTGTGAATTCACCAGTCTGGTCAGTTAAAAACTAAACAGTTAAATAAATGAACTATTTCATTTGGTTTAAACATATTTATTCATAAATTATGCTGTACATAATTTATGAATAAATATGTTTAAACCAAATGAACTATTGACCACTAATTCCTTCAACAATGAAATAATGGCCACTTATTCTGTCAAAACTGGTTTCATCTGGTTACCGCGAGCCAATTATGAATTCAAGCGAAACTTTCTTTTCATTCTCATGTTGTCAGTCCATTCAAGATTCATTTCCCTAAAACAATAGTTAAATGAACTGTTTATTATATTTCATAAATTAAAACTGTCACTAAAATACCACTTTTTCAATGCTAAAATATAGATAAACCCTTTTCCACAAATGATATGTTTATATAATGGCTTCTGGTACAGATTGGGTTGAAGACCTTTTGATCAAACGCTGATCCAGAGTGTAATTTGATACTTGTGACATTGCATTCTGAATACATAGTGTTAGAAATATTTCTAAAGTGATTGAATTTTTTATGAAGGTAATTCATTGTAGGAATGAGAGCCTAATGCTAAAATTTATTTGTGGAAACCAAACATACAAAGGCTACCATAAACGTTTTTGAATATGTTTTGAAGTTTTCACACATGTTAAAACACAGTGAAAGTATGGTTGAAGTGGGGGAAAACTTCTGATAAATTTATATGCAATACTCCTTTTTTTATTTACTCTTTCCATTGTTATTCAATATAATAAAACAACTATCTACCTTTCAAATGGTTGATGGATAAAACTATTGATCCACTAAAATGTAGTTTAAATAGCTGTATGCTGGTAACCAACGAGAAGATGAACAGTATTTTAATTTTAACTTTAAATGAACTGGGATGTTTATAATTGGTAATTGTGTGAATATGTAGATAGATGCCGAAGGGGAGTTAATTACAGCCCCCACCAATCAAAGAATGGTAGTCAGCAACTTGCAGAGATATGGTGTGTCTAGAACTGGGGAACCACCTGCTTGGTCCCAGCAACGGTGATTAAATGTGCTGCCTGCCATTAAATAACTGAAATACTGTCGAAAAAAGGCATAAACCTGGTCATACCAAATACTTGAAAAATGGTATTAGAAGCTTGTTCCCTTGACACTCGGCATTTAGATGATAGTTCTAGGTCTGGTCGGCCTGGTGTCAGTATAATGTGACTGGGCATCATATCATACTATGTGTCCGCGCATGATACTACAGTGTGGCAGCACTTAAAATTTCAAAATTTTATGTGGAATAATTTACTGTGATTTTGTTTCCTTTCAGATTCTTGGTAAAGATGTTGTACCAAAGATTGTTAAAGATAAGCTGACAATAAAGATGGATAACATAGGTTTGGAAATTAACAAGGCTATCAATCAAAACGCATTCACACAACTGAAACAGGTAAAACTTATCATTTCTTATTCTGAAAACCTCGATTTCTGAAATAAAAGATTCTGCTCTATTCAATTCATTGTGTTTAATTCGTGATGTAGACCTGGAGGATCAGACCTGGTACTGAAGGGTGCAAACACATGCACAACAAGTATTTGATGAGTTATTAAACAGGACAACTTATACACATATTCTTAGTACCGGTTTTACCCGTGAAAACTTCAGATCGGATTTTGAGAACTTGTTTAAAGTTTAAAATACATTTACTCAGTTCTTTCTTTGAGTGTTATAAGATATTGATAGTAATGTCTTAAGATAAACCAGATTTTCAGTGTACAGTGAAACTTAAATAACTTGAACATCAAATAATCAAGCATGTCTGTTAGCTCAAGGAAAGTGTATGATCTTGACCCGTCTATGCATGTTTCATGTACACATTATTTTTGATATCATGTGCATCAGAAACTTGAAAACACATGGTCTGGTAACAGTTCATTTGACCTTCGTTACAGCATGTCGACACATAAATAGGCCATTTTGTGCGCGCATTGTCCATGTAGATTACCATCTTACACTCGAAGACATGTAAACCTACAATGTGTTGGTATGCCATAAAACCCCATTCATTCATTCATTCATTCATTCATTCTTTCCTAACAGTTTTTAACAGTAACTGTTTACATGGTGCATCATGTTTTTATGATTATATGTTCATGTATATTTATGACATTTTAGGGGCTACTGGGACTTTTAATTGTAAAATAAAAGCAGAAATATCAGCTGTGTGAACCTGAAACAAGTAACCTCATTTTGTTGCTAGTATATCTCTAATCATAGTTAAACTCTTTAATAAAATATAATTTTTAGGATTTGAAGGAAAAAATGGCAGACGATTCTGAGTTTATTGTTCAACATTTCACCATAAAGGTGTTACAAAAGGTAAGTAACTTTAATAGAACAGCCCGGTAAGTAACTTTAACAGAACAGTCCATGATCATATTTAAACATATTAAAGGGAATATATCAGGATTTTTCAAAATTTTCTAAAAACATTTTTTTCCAATATATCATGCCTATGTGTTTTCATTGACCACATATTGCCAAAAGGATATCTATCTAAATATGCCAAAATAATATATTGAAAAGGGATTTCTTAACATGTGCTAGCGTAGCCTAGGTAGCCTAGGTTAGACTAAAATAGATTTCCCGCTTTAAATTGCAACATATTTTGTGACATAATGAATGAGTCACCTGATTTAATTTTGATTTTAATTTGATTTGTTATTAAGGTTTACACACACAAAAATTTAAATTTTAGAAAGGGTCTAAATAACGATATGAAGGTCGTCAAGCAGCATTTAAGTGCTGTCTATTTTTAGGACGGGGATTTCGTTTCAAGTCTAGCACTCCAATTTATATATTGATTTTGTCAGGTTTTGATGGATTTGATGTACCAAACCATTTGGATTTAATTAATTAATAATAATGAGATACTTTTTATTCATTTTAATAATTATTTTATTTTTTATAGCGTTTATAGCGTTTTTTACTGATATACTCCGTTTAAGTATTAACACATACTTTACACGTAAAATAGGGTTACATAATTATACTTCAGCATTACCAACGATAAATTAATGTTGTGTTTACTGTTTTTTAAGTTTATAAAGCTTGCTTTAACTTCAGTTCTGGGTTGCATTTACTGAGCCGGAATGGGGGTGGGTGGGGGGGTTGTTCCACTACTCATGGTGAGTAATTACAACTGATGCTCATATACAATGGATAAATAGTTCAATAGTTCAAATAATTCAAAGAATATATAATTCGAGAATTGTAAGTAATTCAGGAATTGGAATGAGGTAATAGAGATATATGGTCTTTAATATTTTTATGCCCCCCCCCCCCCAAAAAAAAAAAATTTGTTGATACTTGGTACAAATGATCAACATAGTAGTCTGTGATACATGTACAAGTAGTCTGTGATACATGTACAAGTAGTCAGTGATACATGTACAAGTAGTCTGTGATACATGTACAAATAGTTTGTAGTACATGTACAAGTAGTCTGTAGTACATGTACAAGTAGTCTGTTGTACATGTACAAGTAGTCTGTGATTCATGTACAAGTAGTTTGTAGTACATGTACAAGTAGTCTGTGATACATGTACAAGTAGTCTGTGATATATGTACAAGTAGTCTGTAGTACATGTACAAGAAGTCTGTGATACATGTACAAGTAGTCTGTAGTTCATGTACAAGTAATCTGTAGTACATGTACAAGTAGTCGTACAAGTAGTCTGTAGTACATGTACAAGTAGTCTATAGTACATGTACAAGTAGTCTGTGGTACATGTACAAGTAGTCTGTGTTACATGTACAAGTAGTCTGTAGTATATGTACAAGTAGTCTGTAGTACATGTACAAGTAGTCTGTAGTACATGTATAATTAGTCTATAGTACAGGTACAAGTAATCTGTGATACATGTACAAGTAGTCTGTGATACATGTACAAGTAGTCTGTAGTTCATGTACAAGTAGTCTGTAGTACATGTACAAGTAGTCGTACAAGTAGTCTGTAGTACATGTACAAGTAGTCTATAGTACATGTACAAGTAGTCTGTGGTACATGTACAAGTAGTCTGTGATACATGTACAAGTAGTCTGTAGTACATGTACAAGTAGTCTGTAGTACATGTACAAGTAGTCGTACAAATAGTCTGTAGTACATGTATAATTAGTCTATAGTACAGGTACAAGTAATCTGTGATACATGTACAAGTAGTCTGTGATACATGTACAAGTAGTCTATAGTACATGTACAAGTAGTCTGTGATACATGTACAAGTAGTCTGTAGTACATGTACAAGTAGTCTATAGTACATGTACAAGTAGTCTGTGATACATGTACAAGTAGTCTGTAGTACATGTACAAGTAGTCTGTAGTACATGTACAAGCAGTCTGTAGTACATGTACAAGTAGTCTGTAGTACATGTACAAGTTGTCTGTGATACATGTACAAGTTGTTTGTGATACATGTACAAGTAGTCTGTGATACATGTACAAGTAGTCTGTAGTACATGTACAAGTAGTCTGTAGTACATGTACAAGTAGTCTGTTGTACATGTACAAGTCGTCTGTGATTCATGTACAAGTAGTTTGTAGTACATGTACAAGTAGTCTGTAGTACATGTATAAGTAGTCTATAGTACATGTACAAGTAGTCAGTTGTACATGTACAAGTAGTCTGTGATTCATGTACAAGTAGTTTGTAGTACATGTACAAGTAGTCTGTAGTACATGTACAAGCAGTCTGTAGTACATGTACAAGCAGTCTGTAGTACATGTACAAGTAGTCTGTGATACATGTACAAGTAGTCTGTGATACATGTACAAGTAGTCTGTAGTACATGTACTAGTAGTATGTGATACATGTACAAGTAGTCTGTGATACATGTACAAGTAGTCTGTGATACATGTACAAGTAGTCTGTGATACATGTACAAGTAGTCTGTGATACATGTACAAGTAGTCTGTGATACATGTACAAGTAGTCTGTGATACATGTACAAGTAGTCTGTGATATATGTACAAGTAGTCTATAGTACATGTACAAGTAGTCTGTGATACATGTACAAGTAGTCTGTGATACATGTTCAAGTAGTCTGTAGTACATATACAAGTAGTCTGTAGTACATGTACAAGTAGTCTGTGATACATGTACAAGTATGTACAAGTAGTCTGTGATACATGTACAGATAGATCTGTTTGACATACCAGAAATGTTAACAATTTCAACTTTCAGACCAACAAACTGATAAAATCCCTGTCTGTTGAGAAACCTATGATCCTGGTAGTAGACACCTCCAACAACACAGTGGCCTACCTTACCTTGCCTCAGGTAAAGCATTATTTAAATCAAACATTTTGGCTGATTGTTGGTATTTGGGATCTTTTGTCCTTTATTTTTCATTTGTGAGAACAAGAAATATTTTAAAAGATATTCTGATATATTTGATTTATTGAATAATTAATCAATGGGTATCAAGGAATAGCACAACCAACTACATAACGTTGGATGCACTCCAAATATAGCATGATATTAAGTTATTTCCATGATGTCAAATGGAGGGTAAAGCAAAATGCAGATACACTCTTATTATACCATGTTGTCAAATTGAGGGAAAATAAAGCAAATTGCAGATACACTCCAAATATACCATGTTGTCAAATGGAGGGAAAATAAAGCAAATTGCAGATACACTCCAAATATACCATGATGTCAAATGGAGGGAAAATAAAGCAAATTGCAGATACACTCCAAATATACCATGTTGTCAAATGGAGGGAAAATAAAGCAAATTGCAGATACACTCCAAATATACATGATGTCAAATGAAGGGAAAATGTAGCAAATTGCAGATACACTCCAAATATACCATGATGTCAAATGGAGGGAAATTAAGCAAATTACAGATACACTCCCAATATACCTTGATGTCAAATGGAGAGAAAATAAAGCAAATTGCAGATACACTCCAAATATACCATGATGTCAAATGGCGGGAAAATAAAGCAAATTGCAGATACACTCCAAATATACATGATGTCAAATGGAGGGAAAATAAAGCAAATTGCAGATACACTCCAAATATACATGATGTCAAATGAAGGGAAAATGTAGCAAATTAAAGATTTTCTTTAAAAAAAGTCGAAAGAGTCATTGATATCTTACAATCATCGTTATGCTAGAATTTCCACCCATATTAATTTTAACAAAATTATCTGATTTTAATTTTGATTTTATATTCACCTGCTAATCATATAGTTTTGTTGGGAGAAATCTATAATTCAAAGAAAAAAAATTCGGCATCTTTCACTGATTCAGTTTGATGTGCGCTAGATGTACACTTTTTTCAGTGGACACACGGTTAAAATACATGTTCATCCTGTCGAATGCATTGCTTCTGAGGACGCAAAATTTGAAAATATACTCTGAAATATATATATATGAAACTGAGGACTTCATAGGATGCCTATATAACTTTTGTTTGATGAACATATCGTATAAAATCATACAAAATGTGAAAGTTGAGGGGGTGGAATCCTGCACCTATTTGACCTATTTCACACAACTGTCATTGCAGTTTTTGACATACATGTATGGTCAACACAGATAGGTATCACTGACCAGTCAGACTTGTATACCTATTCGGTATTATTTATTATGATACTGATTTTGTTGTTGAAATTTTTTTAGCTGTCCCGAGACCCATTGAAATTCTGCTGGAACTCATTGTTGTAATATATGTCCGAGGAACTTATTAATTCCAATTTGAAAATGAATCTCTGATCATTATGTACATACACTTTTTATGGCCCTGTATTTTGAAGAAAAGTGAATGGGCATAAAATGTTACCCCTGTCTCTCTGTTTCTTCATTTGTTCATCTGTTCAGTTATCTTCTTTGTTTCCACTAAATAACTTCTGAAAGTGTCCACGTGTTTGATTAACATTTGGTGATTAGCTGTATAATTATAAAATTGAAGTTCAATATTTTTCAATATCTGTCAAATTTTACTTATTATGGTCCTTTTTGACTTAATTGTTGTAAAATTTATAACAAAAAGCGAGGGCATCTGTGGCCTTTGGACACATTAACAGTTTAATCTTTCACTTGCGAGTGTACTTTGTATTAATGTGAGAGATTTTTTTTTTTTATGGCAGTTAAATATAATGGCAGACATATGATGATTCCACACATATTGGTGCAATATAGTGAATAGCTTGTTAATGTCTGATATTGTTAACTTTATCAGGTGAGGCTTAGAAAAAAACTGGATTAGGCTCTGTCTAGTCCTTGTTATTTTAGTGCCGAATCTGATGAAGTTGATAATATTAGACTTTAACATGCTATTCTTGTTATCGTGTCAATATTTCTAATTCGTCTTTTTTATGAAATTGAAAATCAGCATCAAACTTTTGTTACAGTCGCTAGAGATTCCGTCCAGGTCAAAACATATAATTATGAATACTGACATCATGTGCTTGATAAACTTGCATTGATGTGATCAGCCTGTGTTTATCAGGCAGGCAGTTTATCAACAGAAGTGAATGCATTTACATGATAAAATGCATTTTAATGGCTACAATGACTATTTGATTTAGATTAGGTGAGGAATGGTTTCCATAACAAAATATATCTATTTATATTGACTGTGTTGTATTATATCAGATTATATGTCTGGACTCTGTTCCACTTAACATCGCAACTTTTCCTCAACTCAAATTCTTGAAATGCTTATATTCTGTGTGATTATTTGATAATTGAGATCTTTTTAGATGAGGAAGTTTTTAGTTTGAGATGTTAAGTGAAACTGGCCCCAGACTGGGAAAAAATGTTGAAGTTTTTTAGCTCGCCGGGACGAAGTCCAAGGAGAACAATTGCCATGACACCGGCATCTCCAGTGGCAGCATCATCTATAGACACCCAGGTTAAACTTTTGCGTTTAAGTTTAAGATATCTAGGCAACCACTCTTTGGATGTGAATGAAACTTCATATGTGTGTTCACCATCATCAATGAAACACACAGAGATAAGAACCATAACTCTGGATTGCATTTTGGCACAGTTATGGCCCTTTTTCGACTTAGACATCCAGAGGCCAGCTTTGCTGTCTTCTGACAACTCTTGTTTAAAAATAAAATTGTGTGGACCAAATGATTAATGTTTGAACCATTTAAGCTCTTAGAATAATTGTAAAAAGACCGCAGCATTGGAGGGTCATGCAGTCCTGGGCCAGGTAATACTAAAGACTTGAAAAATGGTACTAAAAGCTTCTTTGTTTGGCACTCAGCATTTAGAGAATAGTTCTAGGTGTGGTCGGCCCATTGTCAGTATAATGTGACTGGTTGGGGTATTATGCCATGTGTCTGGCATGATACTCCAGTGTGGCAGCACTCAGAATACTGTCTAAAGTAGACATCATCATGATATGACTTAAAAATATTGTTAAAAGAGACACTAAGCACCATACAACAACAAAATTGTGAAATATTTTGTTAATAAATAACAGAATGCGATGATTAAATGAAAAGCTAGTTTCAAATTGCAAATAAAATTTCATATTTGTTCATATTCCGTTTCTTACGGTCTATATTCCATTTGCAGGATGCAAAAGACAGACAACAAGTGGTTGAGAGTTTCAGGACCGCAGTGAATGGAAGAATCAGCCAATCAGAGACGACATACGATGTGGTGTCACTGAAGGGAAAACATACTAAACTTTTTATTGAAACTGCAAATAAGACATTAATAGATTATTCTGAAAAGAAAAAGAAAACAGCACATTTATAACATTACATATTGGCAAAGAAATGTCAGGCCAAAATGAACAATCTTACAGTCAGCTGTTCTTCTGTGATAGATTGACCGGATTGTTTGTTGAACTCTTTCTCAGTGAGTTATATTGTTTAGAAGATAAGAGTTTGAAACATGTATATATTATATGGAATATATATATGGAAATAATTCATTGTGAATAACCAAGACATAAAAGTACAGACCAGACTACGGTGAGTGCGCCTAGCTACAATGCAAACCATAGATACAATATCAAGGCCTCTGCCAAACCAATAAATTTGGTGTCAACCATGACTTATATTCTATGGAATTACATGCAACACATCTGGACAGGGTGGATAAATTTACATACATTAAGTGATAGCTTTATATGAGTAGGATCCAGTTAAGGATTCATGATTACTCACATGTTATATAAAGGACAGCTTTATAAATCCGTTGGATCATATAGATACAGTGAATTAATTATCTCCCTTTATTTCATATATGTTAACTAAGAAAATGACTTCTTGAGAATGGGAATACATTTAAACTGCAGGTTGTATTTATTATTATAATAATGAAAATGAAAATGATAATAATGATGATAATAATAATAATAATAATAAAGCCTCTATTTAAAGAGAAGACACAGTTGGAACAATCTCCTATCTTCCCTGTGGTTCTCTTTATCTGTTATATACCTGTTAACAAAAGTGAGTAATGACAAAATATATAAAACAAAATTATTCAACAGAGTCAGTATATTTTGGAAAATTATAAACAAAGTAATGTATACTTTGATTAAAAACGAATATTGTTTATTTAATTATCTCAATAACATATTTCAAAGGAAAAACATGATAGTATCATTAAAATTATAATTTTGATTTACATTTGAAAATATATATACAGAATAAATTTAGACAGTCAACTTTACATTCAATGCTTTATGAGATAAGTGTCAATATTGAACTGGTTACAAAGTAAGGACAGTTGAGATATTTTATTATTTTAAAACGTAAATGAATGATGATAAAAAAAAGTACTAAAGTTTTAAATACTGACATTTTTAGTCAGCCACATATTAAACAGCCACTTGTCTTAAACAGCCACATTTGCTATTTACCATTTATATGCTTTTCAAGTAAATTAACCTGTATTAAGCAACAACCTGTCTTAAAATGCCATTTTTGCTCCTTCCCTTGACTGGCTGCTTAAGACAGGTTTGACTGTATATAGAACATCTGTGAATTAAAGTGGCATTCAGTTTTCTCAATTTACAGTTACAGTTATAGATGGATTTGGTTGTTTCCTGAAATGGAAAATATGTTCCCAATTTGCAAACAATGCAGAGCGGATTGTAGCATAGTTGAAGGTCTTTGCCGCTAATGCCAGAGACTGTGGGTTCAATTCCCAGCTTGACCAGATGGCTCTAAAAACACCTAAAAAGATAGTTGAAGTACAATAGTGCTCGTCCTCGAGAGTCAAGATGGAATTCACTCACCATGCCTGTGTATGACATACATGGAATATTATTCTTATTTTTGTATGTAAAAGATAAAAAAATATATATGAAAGTATAAAAAATGATGCATCAGTTATGGGTATAAAAGATTTGAATTTTTTTTTATTCTGTACATGTTTATTTGGATTATTTGCGATAGATTCATACAAGACATTGAAAATGAGGGCGTCATAATATATATACATGTAAGAAATACATGTTAGTTCAGCAAGGACTAGAAATGCGTCCATGAGACACAGATGCCCCCGCTTTGTAACTACATGGTAGATATCAATAAAGCCAAATATCAAGTTTCATCAAAATCGGTCCATAAATAAAGACTTGAGAGGATGGAAACTATCAGCCAATCAGAGCCCAGAACACCTAATTAATATGCAGGGATTTTAACGGAAATTGAACTTGAGCTGTAGTTTATCACCATACATCATTCTACCAAATATGAATCAAATCCATCCAATCCTTCAAGAGATATCGTGCGGAAACCAATTTCTTGACATTTGTCAATAATCTTTGTCCAAAAAGGGGCATAACTCCATCAAAAATCATCAGACTGGAACAAAATACGAATTTGACCCGTATTACCTGAATGTGAAGTCATACACAAAATTTGGTTTAAATCTGTTCATCAAAACTAAAGATATAAGCCGGAAACCATTTTCGTACGTACGTACGAATCGTATGTATGGACAGCAGCAATGATATATGCCTCCCCATTGAAAATGGCGGGGGGCATAAAAATGCATATAGACTACCTAAGGGACATTCAAAAACTGAAATTTGAGTTTGAAACAAACAGAACTTATTAAAAATTCAATAAAATTTCCAATGTGACTTCAAAATATGTTATGTTACTATTTTGATGTAAGGAAGCAATTTATTGAAATTCGTATACCTAATGCATGAACCATGATAAACTTTCGGAAACATTCTTTCTACATTTTAACAATAAGCTATTTTATCTCTCAAAACAATGTTTTACATGCAGGGGCAACTACTTAGGCTTAGGTTTTATTCTTGTTCAATTCTTCTTCACAAATGAACATTGAGAGATTAAATGTCTCTTATTCAGCCAGGCCTAGTTAGCTCGGTAGCGTTCGTGGCTATCATTAAGGGGTCCTGAATCCAAGCCCAGTGATGATTGATATACCAACATTGCATTCCACCACTGATGCAAGTGGGAAATTTAAGTTACTTGCAGAGATGGGTGTTCACCTTCCAGAATCCCAGGAACGGTTAGAGATTAACTGAGTGTCTGTAAGCCCTCATTTGAATTTTTTGGTATAAAAATGGCAATTTCACTCATTTCACAATAGGCATATCTTCGGTATGTTCACTGGAGAAGGAAAAAGTACAGCAATGACGTACATCTTAAACAAATTTTAATATTTTTTACAACTTGTCATTTTAATAGCATGCATACAGAATAATCGACTATGAGCTGACAACTTGTATACTGAATGTTTGTTATAAGTAATAAAAAGTGTCAGCTTAGGTGTAAAAACAGAATAATAGTTCTAGTCAATTGCTTGGCATTGATGTCGGCGGTTACTCTTGTACTTGGCATGAAAGGTCACCAGTATTGGTGTGTTATTGGTACACCAGCCCTGTTCACCTTTAAATGGAATGCTACCACCATGAAATATTTCACTAAGTGCTGTGCTTAGCGATTTTTCATCCGTTGCCACACACTATTTTTATAAATTTCCTGTACCATAATTATTTCTGTGATAATTGTAATAAACAATTTTGTTTTATCAACTCCTGTTCATTATTTCATAAATTTATTGTGGATGTAGACTACTGATTGTGAAGTGTTGACAGAAGTTTATGTACTACATAATTTCATTGCCCATATGTACTCCCTTAAATTAACATTGCCGCTATGTATTTAGATAATTCTTCACAAAAAATATAGTGGTAATGGACATGAATTTCACATGTCGGTCATGTGCATATATGAGAGGCGATCAATATATTCATGAACAACTTCAATTACGATCACACCAGTAAAGTCCACGAATATACTGATCACCCCTTGTTTGCAAATAATTTATTTAAAAATCACCTCAAGATTGCAGACATGTGTAAAATGTAAATTTTGGCATTTTGAAGGTGTTGTTACAATTGAAAGCCAAAATGAATGTTGTCATGCTATTGTGTTACTGCTGTTACACTAGTATTTCCTGCAGTAGTAACGTAATAGCATGTTGATTTGATTTGGCTATCTTCAATTGTAACATCAAACAGCCACTGTCAAACAATACCTATGGTAACCATAAACACAAGATTGCACTGTTTTTTTTAAACAATTGTAGTTACTATAAATGCAATGGAACTATTTTGGGTTAAATTTTGCATAATTTCAGTTTTAATCGACCTGTATTAAGCTGCCACCTGCCTTAAGGGGTCATGTTTGCTCTTTCCCTAGAGTGACTGATTAAGACAGGTTTGACTGTATGTGGGTTTTTTTTATTGTATCCGTAAAGATTCAGTACTTTAGAACAAACTATCTTGAAATAAGGAAAATAGTTGAGAATTGCGGGACATGTTTTCACAGTTTTGAGGTAGAAACAAAATTAAATCGAGGAGAGATAAAAAATCAAAACCATAATGTTTATTATAGAAAATAATGAAATTAAAGATGCATCACCTATAACTTTCTGTTTAGTAAATGATGAAAGTTTATTGAATTCCAAAGAGAAGTCCCATTCGATGATAATGGTCGATTCCGTCCGTTCTTGCAATTTATCTTATTTATGAGAAATTTGTAAATACACAGGTTGACGTTTTCTGTTTTATTCGTCAATGTTTTAGCATTATCAGATACTGGCCAATGAGTGACTTTATCACGGGACGCGATTTAGTATTTGGTCAACAAAATAAAAATATTTTACACTATGGTGACAAAATCCAATATAAGTTATTGAACAGAATATCTGTAATAAATGATATTTAATATAAATGTGCACTTCTTTTGTTAAAATCAAAAAATATATAGGCGATATAGGTGAAGCCTCTTTACGTATGACGAATAATAATCTATGAAACTTTAATTATGTAAAGCAGTCAATAACTGCAAGATATATACCCCAGGACATGGCATGAATGTGCATGGTATATATTGTGGTACTTGGATGGCTGGAATACCGTATACAGCTCAAACCACTTATCTGGTCCCACCCGAATTTCTATTTCGATTTATATATATGTACATGCAAGGTATAATGTTGAATAATACTTGGCTGGAACAACCTTTAACTCAAACTATTTTGTCCAGTCCCGTTGGGTTCGAGCTATCAAAGTTGTACTGTAGTTTAATTTAAGAGGAACTCTCCCTGTGCATATAATTAATGCATTTCATTAATGTTTTTGTCAACTTAATCATTAATATTGACAAAATCATTCATGAAATATTTGATAAAACTTTGAATCATTTAAATGAATGTTCTAAAACTAAATATCGCTTACAAAAGTTTGATAATGTGGCTCTGAAATTCATCCAACGTTTCTTTATCCTTTCAGTATATTTTGATAAGAGAAATTTACGCATTCACTCTCTGATTTAGCACTACTACTATAAAAATGAATACTCAATATAATATACATAATCTAACAACAGAATGGTACTACATGCTTATAATGTTAAAATTGCATAAAATTACAGACTTTTCTTTTTTTTATATAAAATCACCCGTCATTTAATACTTGTAACTCGTAAAATGATTAATCCTTCAATTAAACATTAAAATGGTCCTACAACTTGGTCAGTATTCACTATTATCTACATGAACCCATCAAACAATGCCATGAGCCAGACTCTCACACTAGACTCACCTCTTGTCAGAGTCTCCACGTTTCATCGACCCAATAGTAGCAACATTTTATGTATTTTAAAATTACCGGTAGAATTAAAAAGCTTTTGCCAAACTTACGTTTTCCACAGAACTAGGGAATTTTAACATGTCAAGACGAGCATGCTTTTGAAAATAAGACAAATCAAATGTATTGCATTACCAGCAGTATTGTTGTTTAATAGAAACCTGTATACAAATCAGAAGCACATCTTATTTTTCGAATTTGTGCACGATCATATAAATTCATACTTTGCCTATCATGCAAGCTTGAAGACACAACACAGTTAAATTTGTGTGAAATAGCAGACCATTTTAAGATTTCATCCCGTCAGAAATCTACTGCATTATTTGACATTATAAAAGATTGATTGATTGATTGAATATTAAGCGTCATTTTTTATGCCATCAAGGGCTAACTGATGATCAGTTAACCTAACCATTGTTTCCTGGGATCCTGATAGGTTAACCAGTACTCGAGCACACCTCACCTCCCCAAGTAACAAATAACTTTCCCACTTGAATCAGCAGTGAGAGACAAATGATAATGAGACACAATGTCATATATCAGTCATCACAGAGACTGTTGCTGGGCTTGGATTCGAACTCACGACCCCTGGATTGATAGTCAGATGCTCTACTAACTGAGCTAATCAGGTCAGGCACATGATTACAGAAGTATTAGAAGATGGTGATTTTGTCCCGTTATGTTATACTTTCAATCACATAACACATCCAAGACAATGTGATTGAAACATTAGTACACAACTACATTTTCAGTCAACAGAATAAATAGTATACCAGGGTATAGTGCTTTTCCCTACCTAATTAATTAGATTTGGCATGAAGATGTAACAATGGTATGCCATAGTCTCATCTTGTTGCATTTTTCTACTCTCACCATTTAATAGATATGATAAGATCTAACCTTGTGTTCCTTCTCCCTGTATATAATATAAATCCATAATCACTGTATGGTACTGTGTACTACACTGGGACAATAGAACGCTCGTCATTAAGCCAAATCTAACAAATGATCTAACAATTCAGGGTTCATCATCAAAGATTATAACATTCTTTCATGGGTTTGACGATATGCTTGAAAGTTCTGTTCTGAAAGGTAACTATTTAGCTTGTAATGAGACTGGATAGAAACCTCATAAATAGTCATCTCTAAAGACAGAATGCTCAACCCTAACAAAAATATCCATGAACATCTTTTATTTTTTCGATACAGAACACATCGAATAAGTTATATTTATGATGATCGTTTTTTGTCTACATTCCGTATGCTATAAGTATTACTACAGAGCGAGTCTAGCACTTTCACACCTTATTCAGTATGCTAGATGTATCACTACAGCATGAGCCTAGAACTTTCACCTTATTCAGTATGATAGAAGTATCACTAGAGAGAGCCTAGAACTTTCACACCTTATTCAATATGCTAAAAGTATGTCTACAAAGTGAGCCTAGAACTTTCACACCTGCAAAGAGTAACTAAAAGAGAAGCAACTGAAGAACCTATGATTATCAAGTTACTGACGATCAATCCGCAGTTACGACAGCGCAATCTGCAGCACAAAAAAAAGAAGAAATATTAAAAAAATGGTATCACACGGTCAGCTATTATTACAACAATATGCTAAAAACATTCTTTTATCAGGCCAACAGTAACATAATGTTTGTTTGCTCTCTCAAAATCTCTAGTATTAAAATTTGGGAAGGTTGGTAATGTTTAGTTTTTAATATAATCTGACAAAAAATATTTCGATCGAAGTGGTTTTACGACGGGATATTCGAATATACACCATACAAAATTAAATAAAATAAATTTCATACACACAAAATATGTACCAGTAATATTTTTTAATGAAAAAAAAAAGATCTAAAAATTGGGAAGAAATAAAGGCATCTTTTTTAATTATTAGATGGAGATAATGAGCAAAAACAAACAATATTTCAATTTTGACCTTACCTATAATTATTACTATATAACAAATGACTTGTGTTCTATGATGTCTAGTTTGGATTATAATACACATGTATATATATATTATGTAATATACAGCGACTGATGACACAACTCTGTTGAATATAGACACAGCTTAAGATACGTTACAGTTAATATTATATTTATATTATATTTTATACTGAAAATAAATAGAAATGTTTAATACGTACACGTGATCGGATTTGACTGTTATGGTTCACATACCCAACTACTTAATACTTTAACCGCCCATTTAGGTTACGACCATACATCACACACTTCATACACAATTATGAGAGACATATAAAGTCAGAAATGTACACTTTTATAATGGAAATTGTAAAAATTCTGGATCAATATTTTGGCAATTTTTGATTTGTATGTCTTTTTTCACTATTTTTTCGAAGTTTTTCCGTTGTTTAACGGGGATTATCACACCTAATGATTGTTCCTGGGATCTGCTCAGCGGTCTCCCAGTACCAGACATACCTCAACTTTGCAAGCCGCTGACAACTTCTCTTCATATATTGAAGTTGGAGACTTATGACCATATAACAAAGTAAATGAGCAATAATCACAGAGACATGGGTCAGGTCGGGATTTTGGCAAATTTTATGTTTGTACAAATAACTACTTGACAACCTTTGATAATTTTATATATATAGATGTGATGCATAACAATATTTTTTCTATAATCATTAAGTATAATGCGGGTTCTTAAAACAATTACTACGAGGCTTGAAGCAAGATTACTTCTTTTTTTTACAATCCAGATGATTAAAAAAAAAAAAAGACGACAATAACATAACTTCATACTCGGTATCATCCTGTATCATTTGACAAAATAAAGTTTTGAATTAATGTCCAAGATATTGTGATTGAAACAATTTTATTTCCACTCGGAAGAAAAAACAACAGAATACAAGGTTAGTGCATTTTCGCTATTTTTAAAGTTGATTAAGTTTTTGCACAAAAAGGCAACAATGACTTCCCAGAGCCCCACCTTGTTACATTTTCTTAGTCTCACCTCACAAAACGTTACAGGATAAGGCACTAGCTTACATGGGGTATTTATTCTCATCAGAATTTCAAAGACTCTCTGAACGCTGTATACAAAATGCTTGCCAATCTCTGTTTTTATATGTCTCTGATAGGATAACCTGCGGATAATCATGAGACTGACTTTCTAGTATGATCCAACAATCACAACCGTAACGGAACATCGCAGCAATTAACCTACCAATACATGCAGATATAAGATTTAATGATATTGTATAATTCATATCATCCCAAAATATTTTAAAAATCAACATTACTAAACACAGCCCTGACTGAGTAAGAAAAATGTATACATCCATCCACTTTGACTGCGAAAAAGACAATGGTATCCTAAAATGGGCAAATGTTTAAACATTTTTTTTCAGATTTTTTTGTTTACTGTAAATGTAACACTTTGTTGTAATTTGTTGAACCATAAACATACACACTGGTCCATTTCCAAGGAAACCATGATGAATGATTGACTGATTGAATATTAAGTGTCATTTTTATGCCATCGAGGGCCAACAGACGATCAGTTAACCTAACCACTGTTTCCTGGGATCCTGAAAGGTTAACCAGTACTTGAGTACACATATTTTCCGAATATCTATTTTTGAAAACAGCAATCATGGTTTATTTTTCCTGTACAAAGGTTACAACATATTGCAGTTCAAAGGCTTGAATATCACATTTAAAGACACAGATTTTCATGATTTCATGACTGACGGAGTCAAATAAACGAAAAATAAAGAAAAGTACAAAAACTTTGCTGAGTGAAGGCCAAGAGGTTGATTGCCAAACTATTGCATCATTTTCATATATAAATGCAGCAGTTGCTTAGTGTTAGTAAATCTGCCTTATTTGAATTAGTGACAGCAAAAAAATGACTGGCCCACACCAGTAACTTCAGCATTTGACCTGTATGGTTCCAGACCAATTCTACCCTCTCATCTCCCCCAAAAGTGTCAGACCCCAGTTTCACCATACATCTTGACATTTTTCTCAATTCAAATCTTTAAAATGCTTTAATTTCATATACATTGGTCATTTTGCATTTTATCCTTTAGCAATGTGTAAAGATGGTCATTTCACATGTAATGAGCCCAAGTGCTAATTTACGGAAAATGCGATTTTTTAGAAAATCTCAGCTTCAGAATTGTCAGTTTAATGTGACTTGAGGAGCCATCATGTACATTTGTAATTTGTTCGTGGCAAGATTTGCAACAGTTTGACAGTCAACCCTTGATGAAAATGGCCTGTTTCAACAACATATATACTTAAAAATGTAAATCTAAAAAAAGCAGTGACGTGATCATGATTTAAGACTGGTTCCAGTAAAACTACTACCTATTGTTTGATTGATATTGAATATATAAAAGAACAAGAGATGTCACTGTTAAGTGTCACATGCCCCCCAGCATGTCATGATGTTATGTTGATCATTTGTAGCAAGTATCATTAAAACTCATCTATGCATGACAAAGTTACAGGCCAGAAACGAAATCTCACATAAACTGAAAGTGTTGTCAAACAAACTCAAATGGTGACCTTGACCTTTGAGGTACAGGTGTGGGTCTTACTAGCGACACATTGTCATGTTCTGTTGATCATTTGTTGCAAGTATCAACAAAATCCATTTATGCATGACAAAGTTACAGGCCGGAAACGAAATACCGGATGGGAAGGACGGACGGACTGACGCTGCGATTACTATATGCCACCCAAAAATTTTTTGGGGGGGCATAAAAATAACCAGTCAAAACTTAGTTAAGATTTTAAGTATTTAAGTAAAATGTTGGTGAAACAGACAGATGTCAAGTTTTACTGGAACCAGTCTAAAATCATGATCACCTGGCTACTTTTCTTAGATTCAAGTTTTTAACTATTTAAGTATATGCTGTTGAAGCAGGAGCAAGATAAACCGAATGGAACCATCAAAATGGGAAGTTATATTAATTCTAAAATATTAAAGTATTCACAACTTAAAGTCGGAACTAAGTTTGATTATGCTATTTGAAAAAAGATTAATTCCAAATGGAATTTCATCGTTCTTTCAAAAGAATGATTTAAAAACATTTCTACATGCTTTATGACAGCGTAATAAGAATAATCATTTCAATTTCAGTATTTTATACTAGAATTAATTTTGAATATTATCAGAGCCTTGGCAACTACTTTTGACATAATTTTAAGTTTAAAAGATAAAATGGCAAAAACCTACAACATAATGCAAATGTATACATGTATATATAAACATATTTTATTGTCGACCGTATTTTTGTAAGTTTTGGGACACATGTTAAAACGAAGCTGTTTACAAATGGCTATATACTATATTGTAAATAATCACAAATGTATATATCCTTTAATTTTCTCTTTCTTGAATACCAAAACATGCCAAATGTAGCAAAACCATATATAAAATAACTGAGACAGAACCTAAATTCATCACTAGTCAGAGTCTGAGATTTAGACTCGGACTTAAAATGTCAAAAAATTAAGATTCATGTAACTTCTATTATATAATCGAACTACTACATCCATCTGCATAAACAAGCAGTTTTAATGATTATTTAACAGAAAATATTACAGAATCACATTTCTTACCCATAATTGTATGTTTACAAGGTTTTACAAAAATGTTAGATTTTGAGTCGGGAGTCCAAATCTCAGATTCAAATTATTGATGAATTTAGGCCAAAGACTGTGCCTTTGACCGTCATTGCTTTAAAAATTCAGACTCAAAACCTCCCTCTATTTTTTAATTAATGACTCCAAATTCATTTAAGTTTTTTGTCAAAACTCTCAGCCTAAAGAACCAAAATCTCTTTTTGTACATGTATTTTCTTAGGTAAAAAACCCAAAAAAACACTGAAATTATTGGTTCCTCAAGTATGTGTTGCCATTTCCTTGTAAAATTGTGTTTATTCACAACTAAAATATAGTTAGAAATTCTGAGTCAGAGACTCCTCATTTAAATAACTGGGTCCTAATCCTGTGTTCACAAAATATCTCAATTTGAACATGCACATGAGCTCAGTCAACATAAATATGTCTGAACAGTTTCAATACCACTGCCGATCACTACGTTGACATACATATTTTATCTTCATCTTCAGAATATTTTAAAATCAAAAATTATTCCCAAGTTTTTCTGAAATATCAGCTCTTGTGCAAACTCAAGTCGAGATATACTGTGAAGATGGGACCCGGTTACCTGGCTTCTGTTTTACCAACACTTAACTTAAACAACTTAACTCAATTTTGACTGGTTATTTATTTATTACATATAATATAAAATAAACCATATGCATTTTTACTTGAACCAGTTTCAAATCATGATCTTCTTAGAATTAAGTTTTAAAGTATTTAAAAACCATATGTATTTTTATTAAAACCAGTATAAAATCATGATTATCTAGCTGCTTTTCTTAGAATTAAGTTTTAAGTATCCTAAGTATTGTCTTTGTGAAACAGAAGCCAGAAGTCAAAGGGTACTGTGCATGTCTACCTCATGATAATGACGAAGGTCACATCAAAATCTATCGAAGAACCCCATCAATTGTATATACTGCAACTAACCAACATACTTGTACTATTATATTAATAACATCGACGAAAAGAGATGTATCTGTTACGAATATGCATGTCTCAATTCTTGATTAAACTATTTGTATTGCTTTAAAAACCAATAATTTTAAAATAAAACAATTCATCAATAAAATACATAATTGACCAGAAAATAAAACAATTGTTCCTTAATGTGCCAGATTCACAAGTGGACGTGGCGTTAACATAAACAAAACCCCACCTTCCATGCTTCAATCACCACTGGGCCATCCCACCATTTATCCACTGTGATGTACCCATATCAATTTGTAATATTCAAATTATGTGCAAAAGTAGATGTTTATTCTAAAAAAAAAAAGAATTGGGTTTTACGCCATTTTCAACACATTTCAGGTGACATATGGCATATCAAGTTTAATTGGTGGCGGAAGACCTCAAAATGAATCTTAGCAGAACCACCGTTCTGCCGCAGGTAACTTGCAAACTTTCTCACTAAAGTTTTTGTAGCAAGTGAGACTCCAGCCGACAACCTGAGCAGTGAGAGGCAAGAGATCTCAAGATGACGTCTTAAACCACACGACCATGGAGGACCCCTATTCTCCCATTTTACAATAACTAAATTTCTATAAAGATAAAGTTTTACAGTATTACCTGGCTTTCTGTGACTGACCAGAGTAATGTATAATGTGATGCTCTAATAAAGTGTTTGCTAAAGCATTCATTGTTTAACACTTTACTTGATATAGATGCCTTTGGACACTTCTAATACAGACACCTTTGGACACCTCTAATATAAACACCTTTGGACACCTCTAATATTGATGCCTTTGGACTCCTCTAATATAGACACCTTTGGACACCTCTAATATAGATGCCTTTGGACACCTCTAATATAGACACCTTTGGACATCTCTAATACAGACACCTTTTGACTCCTAATATAGGAGGCTTTTGAATTATTGGGTGAATTACGTTTATATTAACTGACAGAGTGGAAAACAGTGCAGGACTCTTACTGCACTGTTTTCGAAGGCCTTCTGTGATTGGTGCGGGAAAATGCGTATCTATGGAGTAAAGGTGCCAATTAGTGAACAATATTTTTAATACTGATTTTTTTTTTCTGTAATTGAAGACTTCTTACATGTTAAAGTGATTTGTTCACACACTGATTTAATGATATACCAGGTATACATTACTTGTTAACAGCTATCAGTCTGAATCATAAAATTTCAAGTGATTTCTGTAATTATTGCGCAACAAGGGTTCACAGGTAATATTGCATGGAAGGTGGCATTTCTTACGAAAAACAGCCCATATAACAACACAAGACCTGATAAATTAATAAAACAACCAGCCATGACCGCACCTGTAGGTCAAGAGATGCTAGAAGTCTGATGGATAGGTAAATGCTCTAACAAGGTACAGTTTTTCATTCTCCGACTTGAAAATCGGGTGTTTTTTGTAATGTTCTATTAATTCATCCATCGAGATGAACTTTTGGGCTCCGATCTGGTATAATCCTTCATTGACCTGCACACGAAAATGTTTGTTCCTATCTGGAGCTTTCAAGACGACTGTATAATGGCCAGCCTGCAAAATATACAATAAATTTTAATTTCAAAAAAGTAAAGAGTAAATAGGTATTATGAAGGGAGAGAGAAAAAGAGTTCTATGTTACATGTAATATTGCAAATACCCGGTAGTGCAAATTTTTATATTTCAAAGGCCATAACTCAATAATTATCCAATTTGACTAGTTCCTGAATTTGTTCCAGAGTTATTGTGGTTATATTAATTTAACTTTTATTATCCAATGATAAATGCATACCTGTTAGAGTGCACCAGGGCCTATAAAATTTACGAACGGACAACATGTGATCAGAATTGCTCACCTTGAGCTTTGCTTTGTTAAGGTAAAAATACCTGTTTGCAGATTTGTAAAGCTTGACCATGGAGGATCCTAAAGGTATATATATACGTACAGTATAATGAAACAAATGAACAAATATGTGACCTGCATGGTAAGCTCAGTCTGTAGTGGGTCTGACTTTCCTTCCAATGATCGTTAGTAAGTTCGAATCCCCGCTTGGCAGCAATCTCAGTCATGACTGATATAGAACAATGCATCTCATTGTCATTCAACTCTCACTGCTGATTCAAGTGTGAAAATTATCAGTTATTTGTGGAGTTGGATGTGCTCAATAACTGGTTAACCTTCCAGGATCCCAGGAGAGAGTGTATCATTATCAACTTGTACTTGAACAAAATGTGGACCGGTATAGTACTTTTAAACACCAGGATACTTTTTGTTTGTATGTATGAAAATTATCCCTGGCCTTGACTTACATGTGTAAAGCATGATCAATGAAAGTTCAATTAAATCTTACTTTAATTGGGTTAACACAGCCTATAATGATGAAGAAACTAATGTTTAAACAGGGATAGACATTTAATTGTTCAAGAAGTTATCCATAGGCCAAATATTTAAAAATTTACTTGTCCCCAGCAAAAAATGCCCATTATCAGTTCCATGGTAACCTAAATAAATGCTCATAATTTGAAAACATTATTTGCTGCCCTGGAATATACTTGTCCCCAAAATTTTACTGAAAATTCTTCCCCTGAGAGATTTTTTTTATTTCACTCAGCAGGTGATTTTCAGATTAAGGAAACTAAGGACACCTGTGGCTGGCTTACTGACTTTTCTTTTCAACTTATACATGTATTGCAGTTTTTTTTTGCATACCACAGATATAATCAACACCATTTAACATGAAAATGTGATTTACTCCAAGACACTGTTTTTTCTCCTTCCAGGAAATGGCTGCCAATTCTAATTTTATCAATACACGAAAACATTTTTTTTTCTTTTCATTTTTTTTTATTAATTACATATATATCTCAGTGTATCTGTTGTAACTAAATACAGTTATATCACATTACAATGCAAACAAGAGGGCCAAGATGGCCCTATTTCGCTCACCTGACTGACCTTGAGTCACCCAACTTAAGTAGATTATATAATACATGACAGTCATGTACACTTAAAATTCCAGAAAAACGAAATGGGCAAGAATTTTGTTTTGTTTTGAAGATGTAACAGATGCGTAGAAGAGTTCAAACTTGGTAGAGGTTCACTCTTGGTCAGTGAAATTACATTGAAATCAGGTCAGTAGATTCTGACAAGAAGGCTTAAAATTTTGAAGTTTTTACTTTAGCTGCCTATATAGTAAACTAGCACCTCACTGTGGCGGTCATGTCTTTTTATAACAAATCACAAAGGCTCGAACAAACTTGGTAAAGGGTCACCCAAAGAACATTTCTGCGAAATTGTTTTAAAATTGATCTGGTGGTTTCTGACAAGAAGATTTTTTAAGTTTTTACTATAGCTTATATAGTAAACTAACCCAATCCCCTGACCGCCATGTTTTTTGACAATTACTACCATTTGAAAAAAATTGGTAGAGGTTCCTCCAAGGAACATTTCTGTGAAATTATTTTAATATCGAGCCAGTAGTTTCTAACAAGAAGATTTTTAAAGTTTTTATTAAATAAACTTACCCCGCCCTCTGGCGGTCATGTTTTTTGACAAATCAAGATGGCTTGAACAAATTTGGTAGAGGGTCACCCAAGGACCATTTCAATGAAATTATTTTAAAATCAAGCCAGTAGTTTCAGACAAGATTTTTTAAATTTTTACTATAGCTTATATAGTGAACTAACCCCAACCCCTGGCCGCCATGTTTTTTGACGAATCAAGATGGGTTGAACAAACTTGGTAGAGGGTCACTCGAGGAACATTTCTGAGAAATTATTTTAAAATCAAGCAAATAGTTTCTGACAAGAAGATTTTAAAGTTTTTACTATAGCTCATATAGTAAACTAACCCCACCCCCTGGCTGCCATGTTTTTGACAAATCAAGATGGCTTAACAAACATGGGAGAGGGTTACCTGAGGAACATTTCTGTGAAATTATTTAAAAATTGAGCCAGTAGTTTTTGACAAGAATATTTTTTAAGTTTTTACTATAGCTTATAAAGTAAACTAACCCCACCCTCTGGCCGCCATGTTTTTTGACGAATTAAGATGACTTGAACAAACTTGGTAGACGGTCCCCAAAGGACCATTTATGTGATATAATTTTAAAATCGACTTGAACAAACTTGGTAGATGATCATCCAAGGACCATTTTAAAATCAAGTCAGTAGTTTTTGACAAGAAGATTTTTTAAGTTTTTACTATAGCTTATACAGTGAACTAACCCCACCCCCTGGCCGCCATGCTTTTTGATGAATCAGGATGGGTTGAACAAACTTGGTAGAGGGTCACCCAAGGAACATCATTTCTGTGAAATTATTTTAAAATTGAGCCAGTAGTTTCTGACAAGAAGATTTTTTTAGTTTTTACTATAGCTTATATTATAAACTAACCCCACCCTCTGGCCGCCATGTTTTTTGACGAATTAAGATGACTTGAACAAACTTGGTAGAGGGTCCCCCAAGGACCATTTATGTGATATAATTTTAAAATCGAGCTAGTAGTTTTTGACAAGAAGATTTTTTAAGTTTTTACTATAGTTTATATAATAAACTAACCCAACAACCCCATGGCCGCCATGTTTTTTGATGAACCAAAATGACTTGAACAAACTTGGTAGTGGGTCACCCAAGGAACATTTCTGTGAAATTATTTTAAAATCGAGCAAGTAGTTTCTGACAAGAAGATTTTTTAAGTTTTTACTATAGCTTATATAGTAAACTAACCCCACCCCCTGGCTGCAATGTTTTTTGACGAATCAAGATGGGTTGAACAAACTTGGTAGAAGGTCACCCAAGGATCATTTCTGTGAAATTATTTTAAAATCAAGCCAGTAGTTTCTGACAAGACTTTTAAGTTTATACTATAGCTTATATAGTAAACTAACCCCACCCCCTGGCTGCCATGTTTTTTGACGAATCAAGATGGGTTGAACAAACTTGGTAGAGGGTCACCCAAGGATCATTTCTGTGAAATTATTTTAAAATCAAGCAAGTAGTTTCTGACAAGACTTTTTTAAGTTTATACTATAGCTTATATAGTAAACTTGCCCCGCCCCCTGTCGGCCATGCTTTTTGACGAATCAATATGGCTTGAACAAACTTGGTAGAGGGTCGCCCAAGGAACATTTCTGTGAAATTATTTTAAAATCGAGCCAGTAGTTTCTGGCAAGAAGATTTTTTAAGTTTTTACTAATTAAACTTGCCCTGCCCCCTGGCAGCCAAGTTTTTTTAACAAATCAAGATGGCTTGAACAAACTTGGTACAGGGTCAACCAAGGAACATTTCTGTAAAGTTATATCAAAATTGGCCCAGTGGTTTCAGAGGAGAATTTGTTAGGACGACAGACAACAAACGACTGACTACAGACACCAGGCAATCACAATCACTTAAATCACTTAAACCCCAAACTTTTCTATAAAAAGAAATGGGAGGAGCCTAATTTCAAATGGTGGCTCTTTTTTGCAACAATGTTGAATTGGGAGATGTTTTTCTGTAAAACATAGTAACAAATATGTCATTATTTTCAAAAAGAAGTGCATTTGTAGGGACATATTTTGTCTTTATAAAAATGCCCTTTATTCACAAAAGCTCCCTGAAACAAAGTAGTAGTAGTCCTTACAAAATTGAAATATCAAGGAAAATTTGCTAAATATTTGAATTTTGAACCCCGTTTGACCCTTGTCACGTGGTATAAACAGCAACACTTGCTTGGAGATGTGTATAACCTACTTGTGAGGAGCCATGCAGTGTTTGATATCTCAGAGTAGAATAATGTGTTTGACTTTCAGTTTGTGAATTACATGTTTAGGAAGATCAATCTTCATAATATTTCTGCCTTTTTCATATACATGTATAAACAAATGATTATACATTGTAGTTTATGGCTTATCTCAGATACATGCATACTTGCTTTTTTATTTGGATGTAAATAAGTTACAATTCACACTTACCTTGGCTGATCATTGTTTTAAATCCCATAATTCACAACAGCTTCCTTTTGGAAATAACTTTTAGTTTTGTGTTTTAGCAAATGAAATGTCATTTTATTGTTTATACAGTTCTTATGTCACAGCCTTCAATTAAAAACACTTAGTGCTATATAGGTGGCCTTGGGTGTTTGTGTATGAACCATGTACTAGGTTCAGAACACAACTTGGCATAATTTAGATCTTGGTTGGTTTAATATTCTTTGCTTTTTTTTCTTACATAATGAAGTAGGAACCAAACTCCTACATTTGAAAACATATTCCAATATTGTCTGTATCTACGTTTTGGTAAATGACTGTTTCTTTGATTAGGAAATGAAAATTCACTTAGCCAAAACTGATGTTGAAATGTTATTAACGGACATGAAACAATATCCATAACTGTTCTACAGGAATGTATTTATTTTCATCATCATCAGCATCATAATCACTTCCCCACTTTCCCCATCTGTGCCTCAATTTTTGTCCTGAATGCCATCTGACAATAAATATTCCTTTAAGTTGTGTGTCTAACTATAGTTATTTTCATCAACATTAATTGACCAGTCTGGTGTAACTAAATAATCTTGAAATCACACTCATTATAATCAAATAAATGAAATAATATACGAAATTGTTCCCTCGAAACCTTCAAAGTATTTCCACATTTTCTTCCATTTGTAAGTTTTGCAAGGGAAAATTGTGAACCTAAATGGAATGGGTCATTCTATTATATTAAAGGGGTTTCTGTATTTTCAATTTTTTTATGTTTTGTCTCACAAATAATTGTTTGCCCTTTACTTGTGTCCAAGCAATTTATTTACAATTCATTACAACATGTATGCCTGTTTGATATAAGTCCATAATATATACGATAAACCATTTTTCATAAATAGTTTTATTCTCTCTCAGTAAATAATGTACTAATCCATGGAACTTGACCCAAATAATTTCACTTTATCTCTTTGATCATGACCAGAGATGTGTTATATGTAGCCCAGCATGAAACTGTAAATTGGATGTATCTAATTAGCAATTTTGTTTATTATGCATGCAGATAAGATGTCCATTGCAATATATTTGAGTGCTGTGTTTGCTGTACTTAATCTGGGGAAACCTTTATTTTAATCCATAATACTAAGGAACCTGCATGTACAATAAACATTGTTGCTTAGATTAACTTCCATAATATCAATCAATTATATTTACAAGAAATTCAGTGTGTAATAACTTGCAATAGGCAGTATCATCTATGGCTATGCTGGTAGTTACAGCTTATGTTGGACATGAGTATTATCAAATAACTGTAGTTAACTTGTCGGCTGCTAGTGATAAGCCCCGCCTATAATACTGTGTGTAGGAGCTACCGGCGATGGGCCTTTAAGAGTCTAACAGCAAGAATGGTGTGAATAACTGACATCGATTTTTTTCAAGGTAATTATCTCTATATTGTGGTCCCCTTATATAATGCGGTTTCATTTTTTGGACCCCAAAAACCGCATAATAACGGGACCCAAGTATATATGTGGCTGTAGATTGGTGATAACGATAAAACTCAATACTTACAGTAGACTCGCTGTCACGGATGATAAAATCTCCATCGGTAGCATATTTACATAACATTTCCTCACATTGTTGCCTCGTAATTTTCCCATAATACCAGTCTTTGTCCGATAGGGGCCCCGATACACAGAACTGTTTTCTACCCCCCACCCCAAGACTTGACGTATTTGACAAGCTGCTTGTTGACTGGGACTGTGGCGTACATGAACTATTTGTGGCAGAAGTAGCATCCATATCACTAGTGTCTTCAACAAGTTGCACATAATTCCGTGGCACGAGCCCCACCTCCCCACGACTGTTCCGCGCTTTCCACCACTCAGGATCCTCGACAGGCTTGTCTATTATTACTAACTTATCTCCCTTTTCAAAACTCAACTCCTCCCCAGTAGCTCCAGAAAAGCTATACAATGCAGTCACTATCTCTGGATTAACTCCACCTATATCTAGCGCAGCAGCCGTCATGTAGGTTGTGACGTCTGCATTATTTTCAGTATTACTCGTGTGAGATTGTATAATTTCCACGTAATTCGAGGGAAACCATCCCATCACTTGTCCCTTTTTACCATTCCACCAACCATCATTGGATTTTTCGAGCACCATAACATGTTCACCTTTGGTCAGTGACAGCTCGTCTTGCTGTTGGGCGGTATAGTTGTACTTCACTGTGGCCGGCATTGCCTGCTCACAGATCTGAATATTATCACTACTTGTGCTATTTTTATCACTGCCTGTATCTGTCGGCGGGAGGGGTAACTCCCCCATTCCAGCATTGTTACCATTTCTACTTACCACAGGACTACCTATAGCGGATTTTGATTCATTTTTGTGTTTTCTGCCCAGAGTGCTTTTTAGACTAGAAAAGAATGAGGGTTTTGATCTTTTAACATAATTCGACGGAACATAGCCGGATTTGTTGCGGCTATTTTGAACCATCCACCAGTCCTTAGTATCATCCACTAGAATAAGTTTTTCATTTTTCTTAATGTCCAACTCCTTGCTGTTCTCCGCTTTGTAGTCATATTTGGCGATGACGAACTGATCTGTATCCCCCATGATGCCGTTGATAGGTACCAAACATACCTGCGAATGAAATAACACAATACCTCATGAATAAGTACACAGTTTATAGTAAGTATGGGTACCGTATACCACCTGAATAAACTTTGATTCCCCCCCCCCCCCCCCCCGGACTTCAATAAACGCCTATTTACCGTATGCAAAATGCATCACCACTGGTGGCATTTATTCGAGATTATAGATTATATGATAATAGAAATTTAAAATGCAAATGGTAGTTCTAAAGATGAAAAAATGCTGCAAAACCTGACTGTCTTCATAACCAACGAGTCAATGTTTATATGTATAGCAATTACTAAAAGTATTTTTAAAGTATATAACTTTGATAAAACTCTTTCCCAAACAAGCAGTACTACCATAGGCTGTCGTTAAAAAATATATTGTTAGCCGTGCTCCTACCTACTCACTCAAAATAGCAGCTACCCAAACTTTTTTATTGCCTTTCAAAGCGTGTAATTGTTTTTTTTCATGATTTCCGCCCATTTTTCTTTAAAATTATTATATAAAATCAAAATCTGGCCAAAAAATAAATAAATAAATAGCTACCTACCTACCTACGTACATGAAAAATACTGGTGTCGGAGCACAGCAAACAAATATTTTTTAAAGGATTGCCTCATCTTTTACCATTATTTAAAATGATAATATCAATTGTGTTTTCAAAATTATTATTTTTTACTGCCAATTTTCAATATCTTGGGGGGGGGGGGGGACTGATTGATTGAATATTTAGCGTCATTTTTATGCATTCGAGGGCTGACAGACGATCAGTTAACCTAATCACTGTTTCTTGGGATCCTGGAAGGTTAACCAGTACTCAAGCACACCCCAATTCCCCAAGCAACTGATAACTTTCCCACTTAAATCAGTGGTGAGACGAATGATAATGAGACATTATGTGGGGATTCAAACTCACAACCCCCGGATCGATAGTCAGACGCGCTAACGACCTAGCTATTCGGGCCTGGCTGGGTGCACAATAATTATCATGATTTACTGGAATCATGTCTCGAACTACTAGTATACCATTTCATGTTCCAGCAATGTTTCCAATATCAGTGCACGGTTTATAATGATCACCGTCGGTTTTTGTACTAAGTTAGCAAAAAGAGTGGTTACCTTTTTGCAGGATGTATGTTTATTCAATTGGAATTTTTTTTTTGATTTTTGAATGATTTTAAGATTTCCCAAAATGCAATTTTAAAAATAAATCCCCCCCCCCCCCCCCCCCCCCCTACAAATTGTTTGTTTCCTTCTTCCAACCCATACCATTTAAGGTTGGGTAGGTAAGTAAATGTTGTTGTTTTTTAAATCAATATTTTTACCAAGCCTAAAGGGATCAGACTAAATCAGAAGAGAAAGAAAGGACATGCAATGACTGAGAACAAATTTTTGAATAGACTTTTTTTTTTTTGATTTGGGGATTGTGGTGGGGAAGGGGGTTTGTTAAAAAAGAATCTGACCATCAGTATTGTTGTGAGTTGGCCAGAAGTGGCAAACAAACAATATTTTAATTCAGACCCTCAATCCTCCCCCACCCACCACAACAGGTGCTTATTATAATGCCAATGTACAAGATCATATCAAACTCAACATGGAAAATAAACATGAACAATTTTGTAGAGCAGGTACTACATAGATCGACCGTATCTCTATTAACTACTTGCATCCAACCAGTGTTCATGAATATGAATCAGGACGAAGAATAAAACGAGAATAACCAAGATACAGGGCCTTATCTCACAACCATATCTCCACACTCACTCACAGATTTACAAATTATTGCCATCAAACAAGCAGAAAACACCAGCATATCAGGTATTCCACACAGACCTACAGCTAGCTACGCAGACTGCGAGTTATGGAAGAAATTACTAACACACACATATAAGTTTATATTATCATGGCTTGAGATTTCTTATAAAGGCTACTCATCCTCCATTTTCCAAAATTTTTCATTAAATGCTTACAATCAAAGAAATATTAAGGTCAGTTTCTTAAATATTACTCATCCTGACCAAATGTTCACTGGTCATGGTGAGCGGACAAGCGGAATTTTCCAGCCCTGATTATACTCTTCTTTTCCGCTGTTGACTTTTATCATCCTCATCACAATCTGGGATGAAAAATTGTAAAAAAAGATTTATTGCCTGATGAGAGAGTGTGTACACCTGACTTATTGAGAGATTGGTACCTTAAACACAAAGAAATCTGAATCTCATTTACAGGCAGAATGTCAGTAAAACTACCAAACTGCTCTTGTGTCTGTTAAACAAATCATCTTCCTGTATCACAGAGTCACTAACAGGCTTTATCTATATACATGTAGTCATTGAGTCCTTTCATTACTTTACATACATGTACATGTAAGCAAGAATAAGAATTCATTTAGATTTATGCAGCATGAACGAGAACACAGCCTGGGCGGGATGGAATGAGGTTTCACACCACCATCAGCGTATTTAAGGCTTTTATTATAAATCCCGTATTATGCACTTAAATTTAAGCATGGCTTCCAAGTTTTATTTCAAATAAATCTGGGTAAAACCATCGTCCTGTTGAAGGTAATTAGCAGATTTTGTCAAATAAAGGTTATAGAATGTGCAGGGCTTCAACCCACAACCTCAGTTGAACATTGCCATAGCTATCTCTTTAAGTTGCTATTTCCATGTTGGTAAATTTTGTTTTTTTAACCACACAGTACATTATGTTCAATATTTCTCTTTTTATTAAAAGACCAAGATAATCTCAAAGTACAGTCAAACCTGTTTAAGCAGCCAGTCATGGGAACAAGCAAAATGACATTTTCAAACAGATTTGCTTAACACAGGTTTATTAACTCTGAAAGCACGGACATTGTAAATAGCAAATGTAGCTGGTAAATAGAAGTGACCGCTAACACAGGTTTGATTGTATATTTTGAAAATGCAAAATGAATCCCAGAGAATTTGTTGCATTACTTACAAGCAAATTAGTATTTTCAATCCTTACTTGTATATATATATGTATTCATCACTCTCTCCAACTGGCCATAAATATTTGTATCTATCTATATACTAGAAATAAGCATTGGAACAATAACTTAAGTATTCAAATGCCAGGCTGCAAAAAATAGATTTAGCCCGAGCACCAGTCTATGACATTTTTAACCAGACTATAAAAGTTTTCCAAATGTATAGCCCGACTATTTCTATGACTTTATATTATCTAATTGGAACAGCAAGAAGTTGGGAGAAATTTATGTAGTTTGTTTCTTGACTGAAACTGAATAAATATTATGATTAAATGATAAAAATTAAGAAAATGAAACTGTAAATTTTAGATCTTCTGTTAGGTACCATCTTAATATCTCTACTTCTCAACACTAAAAAGTTTTTAAAGTTTACCTTGAATTCGACAGTTTTAGCCCCGGCCCAAAAGCCCCAGGAGGGTGGGGACCATGCAGTTCACAATTTTGATTCACTCTTAGGTACCAAAGCTGCATATAACATTTCATTACGATTGAGCTTACGGTTTTGAGAAGTCAAAATTTTGTCAATTGTTTACAGACACACGACAATGGACAAAAGGTCCCTTGAGACAAAGTCTCAGGTGACCCAATAAAACTGGATTTTATAACTTAAAGTTTCATTAGAAAAAAAGAAAAGAAAAAAGAAATGCAATAACCAATAACAATACTTCAAACCCATTACAGAAACAACCTGTTCCACACTCCTAATAACAATTATCACCATTACCGTTAACATCACATCAAAACCAACAACAACAACAAAACCTCCGTTGGAAAGCAGCTGTAAACGATCTGGCAACTCCTAAAGTACAATAATCACCCATAGTTAATTGCTATAATTAGGCCTCATTATTCCCACTAATCTTGCCGTTATAAAACAGAGAGTTCAGAAACTGTTTGAAACATGAAAAAGGTTTTTATTGCAGTGAAAGTGACAGTAATTACACCCAGACAGTGCCTTATCTACCCCCAGCTCATCCAGGCTAACTAACATATAGATAAACTCATTTCCTTGTTTTTTTCTTGTAACAACATTGATATGTACAGCAACATTATAGACTTCTCACTTACACAGTTGTCATTTTTATACGATGCGTTACAACAACTATTGTAGGTGACATATAGGTCTATTTGGCTGAATGCTATTTATTTATCTTTTTTTGTATTATGCTTCTTTATCATATATGTCATGCACATTTCACTATCATAAAATATTTATTTACTTACTAGCACTTTCTAGAAAAAGATCAATTAATTGAATATTTAGCTTCTTTTTTATGCCATCGAGGGCTAACAGGCGATCAGTTAACCTAACCACTATCTCCTGGGATCCTGAAACGTAAACCAGTACTCGAGCACATCCCATCTCTGCAAGTAACTGATACTTTTCCCTCTTGAATCAGCGGTGAGGGATGAATGATAATGAGATACAATGTCGTATAGCAATCATCACGGTGACTGTTGCCAAGTGGGGAATCGAACTCACGACCCCTGGATTGATAGTCAGATGCATAACCGACTGAGCTAATTGGACCTTCTCTACAAAATGAAGGACAAAGATAGTCACCAGTAGATTGAATGAATATTTAGCAATTACGTTATTTTCATGCCATCGAGGGCTTACGATGATCAGTAAACCTAACCACTCTTTATTTGGATCCTGGAAGGTTAACCAGAACTTGAGCACACCCCATCTCCCCAAGTAACTCATAACTTTCCCACTTGAATCAGCGGTGATTGATGAAATTCAATGAAGATGAGATGCAATGTTGTATTCATATATTTATAAACAGATCCCCATGGAGAATGCGGCCAGGGATTCAAACTCACAACCCTTTGATTGATTGTTAGACGTGCTACTGACCGAGCTAACTAGGTCTGAAAGATAATTAGAAATGTTCATGTACAAGTTTCTGTTTTTATCACAAAGAAATGACTTAGGCTTTAAATATTTGCTTTTGACCTTTGAGAAAAAAAAACCTGGGTAAGAGAAGAAAAAAAAGAACATCAATAAATATCAATTAAACATATTAATAATCTCAATTGTGAACAATAATTAACAAAGGTATAGGTAGAACTGATGGAAGTGGTTGTTGTATGGTGTTGTTTTTAACAATTTTTCCCTCAGAAGGTGATGGTGTCTACTTCTGAGCACTGCCACACTGGAGTATCATGCTGCAGACACATCAGGCTTCTGTTTCACCAACATTTAACTTAAATACTTAAAAACTTTACTAAGTTTTGACTGGTTATTTATCTATTATATAATCAATATCAATGACACAATATGCAGTTTTACTGCAACCAGTCTAAAATCATGATCACATGGCTGCTTTTCTTAGATTTAAGTTTTTAAGTATTTAAGTATATGTTGGTGAAACAGGAGCCAGGGCTCTTACTTGCATGTTTGGGAATGTGGTTGGGCCCCTGGCTTTGGGAAAATTAGCGTTATTTTTAATTAAATTGGGAAAATAACATAGCTCAGGATCCTTTAATACACATAACATTTATGTGTAATGTTTATTAAATATATAAAAAGTATGATCCTCTGTAGCAGAATACCTTGATAATGATATTAAAGCATTCAAATTTCCCCCAAATATTTTCTTTGCATTTCAAAATTGGGAATTTTGTTACTTTGGATTAGGAAAAAAAGATACTATTTGCCATTAGGAATGGGGCAGATTTTGGCCCCAAAAAATGGCAAACAAGAGTTCTGCACATGGTAGGATACTCTATCCAATCATATAATACTGACACCAGGCCAACCAGACCAAGAGCTTTCCTCTAAATACTGAGTGCCAAGTGAAGAAGCTTCTAGTATCATTTTTCAAGACTTTAGTATGACCAGCATGGGGATCTAACCCAAAAAGCCGTCCTTAAATTATTTTTTCATGATTTCTGTCAACTTTTCTTTACAATGACTATGCAAAATCAAAATATGACCAAAAAAATTACTACCTACCCACATAAAAAATACTGTGTGTCAGAGAACAGCAAACAAATTATTGTTCAGAATGGCCCAACTTTCCACAAGGCAGCAAGTCTACCACGAGACATAATTAATGGATGGTCCCCAAACAAGTGCTTTATTGAGAAGTAAATCTCCCTTTCATATTTTTGAAGATAAAATTACGAAGTACAAGGGAGGAGATCATCCTCATGATTCAAGACTTGAGTTATGGCAGAGTAGAACCACTATTCTTCTGGCAAACTTTCTCACATAAAGGTTTTGGACCGGGCGGGACTCAAACCCACGATCCTTAGTGATGAGAGGAAGGTGCTCGCGAGTTGACAAGTTGAATTTTCCAGCCCTGTATATTCTGTTTTTCAATATGCACATTAAAAATGGATTTTGGCATCTAACAAACAAAATAGAAAGACAAGAGACCAGTTTTTTTTTTAAAACAAGAGGCCCAAGAGGGCCTGAGGACGTTCTACGGACTCATAGTGGCCATATCACTTTTTGAAATTTCACAGTATTAACCCTCTTTTGGGGTCCTCTTAACAATTTATGGATAAATACCCCGACCACACATATACTGAACAAAAACTTAAATGCAATGAAAAGGAAATATTTTATATTCCCATACCTATCATCTGTAAAACAAATAAAGTCCCTGTACAGAACCCTTATACAACTCAGTTCCTTTATTTGTCAGAACTTTAGTCACCCACTCTTACGGATTTGTTATGAGCAGAAATGCTTTACTTTTTAAAAAGAAGTTTTTTTGTACACATGGATGAGAAAATGAAAACCATCAGTTTTCCCTATAATATGCCTATGCAAAAGTAAAAAACACATTACAGGGCCCCAATACACCACAGCCTCTTTAAATGCAGACTCTTTAATCCTTGCTGATGTAAGGATAATTTATATCAAATATGAACTAGTTTGAATGAAAGGTTATTGAGAGGAAGCTTTGTGAAAATTTCCAATTTTAACCTTATTTCCCCACCCACCCCCTGGCCCCTTATGGAAATTCAATCCACTTCATTGAACAAAATCAGATTTATAGTTACTACACAATGCTTTAAATCTTAAATTAAAATGAGAATTTTCCATTTTCCCATCATATTCCTATGTCAAATTTTAAGACCTCTTAGAGGGTCTCTATACACATCAGAGCCCCTTGATTTGTACAAACCTAAAACTCATTATCATAGGGATCATTTCTATCAAATTTGAACCAATATGACTGACCTGTTGTTGACCGGTTGTTGAGAATAAGATTTATGACAACGTTCAATTCTAACCATTTTTTTAACCCAACCCTGCCCCTTTTAGAAAGTCAATCCTTCATACTGAACAAAATCTTATGTTATGGCTAATAGATGCTTCAAAACTGAATAAAAAAAAGTCGTAAATGAATGGGAAAAAAAACAGAATTTTCCGTTTTCCAATAGTATTCCTATATAAAACTCAAACCCCCTTACAGTGTCCCTATAAATACAAGACCCTTGACTTGTATAAACTTTAAACCCATACTCATTAGGATAATCTAAATCAAATATGAACAAATTAGACTTGACAGGTTGTTGAGAAGAAGATTATTGAACATTTTCTATTTTGACCCTTTTATTACCCACCCTGGCCCCTTATGGAAAGTCAATTAACGTTATTGAACCAAATCTTATTTCCTATTACTAGATGATACTTCAGAACTCATATTAAATATTAATTTTGCCTAAATAGATGAAAAAATGAGAATTTTCTGTTTTTCCATAGTATCCCTATGTAAAATTTTAAGTCCACTTACAGGGCCCCTATAAATATTAGTCCCTAAATTTTTATTTACAATCAAACCCCTACACATTGGGATAATTCATGCCAAATATAAACACATCTGACTTACAGGTTCTTAAGAAAACGATTTTTGTAATTCCCATTTTTTACCATTTTGGGGCCTCTCCTGACCCCTTAAGACAGTGGAACCCAGTCATTTTTACAAATCTGAACCTCCTTCACCAAACAATGCTTCTGTGAAGATATATGCAAAATCATTTCCATTTTAAAAAAAATAAATATTTATTATAATGACGTGTCCCCTAATTGAACCCTTGGGGTGGGTTCATTTTTACCCTAGGGACACCATTTGAACAAATCTCACAAAACTATAGTTGGTTATAATTACTACACTAACATTTTGAAAATTTGTTGGGCTGTCCATCAGAAGAAGAGTTTTTAAATTTTGGACTATTTTTAGTAACAGCGGTCAACTTAATTTCAGATCGAAAAAGAAAAATCTTTTGTATAGTCTCCTATGCAATAGAAACATCAATGTGTAGTTTCAGTTTAATTGGGCTAGTGGTTTCAGAGAAAGTGCTGCTAGCAGACGACAGATGACGGACATTGCGCCAACATATAAGCCCTTCTGGCCTTTGGCCAGTAGAGCTAAAAACAACATTTTTCTTCCCTAGAACTTTATCTGATCTATGTAAATCAACAATATATATATATATACCTGTTCAACTGTTCTAAAATGTGGCAAGCCAGCAAAATGAACTCCTTCTCTCTCGATTTTCACAGATTCCGACTTTATCATTCTCTTTATCAATTTATCACAGGAAGTGTTCAACTCTACAACTGCAATTTGTTAATATGCATGTATATAGCTTAAAAATTCAGTAACATGTTTAAAGCATGTGCGCAGAAAAACGCAAGAATGTAATTTCCCTCAAAATGTAGAAATTATCGCCTTATTGAACACTTTTTCTAACTAAATATTGCGGTTTCCAATATTTTGCACTACTAAAACACAAAATCAAAATATCTTGATTACCACTTTTATTGATCCACTTGATATACACACAGAGTCTAAAATTATTTTTGTGCCAAGAAATTTAAATAAAAACGTCAGTCTGCTAAAATGTCATGATGCAATCTATCACAAACTGTTCCTTTGCCACCTGCTTACATAATAATTAAGAACAAAAATGTTGCATCTCAAACTTATATTTGTACATGTATGTTGTTTCTTCCGATGTCAATTAATTTTGATTTTCTGAATACGAGTATACAACTAACGTACATTCACTGAACACGACTAAATATTCACCAAACATGACCTAACAAATCCAAGTTGTCCGTTTTAAAATTAAAACAATTAAATATCACAGTCCAGTTGTGAAATTGCCACCTCTCACTGATTCAAAGAAATTATATTCAATAATTAATATCTCTCATCAACATTGAAAATAGTTGTCTGTATGAAACTACAAGTAACTCCAGCCGTCTGCTCACTTGTACTATTTATATTACTGGTGAATACAGCTCATTAAGCTGCAATCATTTTTATTTTAGAACAACTGTCAATGTTTTTTTTGTTGTTTCTCCCTTCACACACTGATTCAGGCAAATTTGACTAAATCATAGTCCAACATGGTGAGATACACATGTTTAAAAACAAATCCAAATGGATGGCCTATTTTTATATCTATATATTTTTTACCTTTTTTGTATGTTGGCATAAAAAAATTTCTATAATTTACACAAATCTGTTAAAAATTTAATTATTTTTTATCTGTTGGTCAGTAAACAGTAATCCTTAGTTTTATACACAGGATCACCAGACATACATGTATAAATCCTTACATCTCTAATTAGCCATCTTGCATTACACAATGTCATGTACATTTTGCACAAATGCTACACTCATACTTGCACAACCATGTACACACAATAAATTGTAGTACATTTCTACAAAATTCATCCGCAAGATTTAAAAAAATTCAAATCAAAATTCCAACTCTAGTTTAATTAATAGAAACATTCCCTGACGTTATGCAAATCAACCAAACAATGTTCACTGAAGCAAAACTGCGCAATTAAAACAAATATTTTACTTCCAAAATTTTAAGATTCAAGATAACCTGAACCAGAAAACAAAACTTTCAAAATCCTCAAGAACTGCACAAGCATACATAAGAATTGCGAGCAGCAGTTTGTAAATATTCTTATCACCTCAATCAGCCCATAAGGGAAGATTCAGAGCAGATTTTAAGTCAAACACATTTCAGACACTTTATAAATAATGCAGTTACTCAAAATAAAACATCCACGGTTGCCAAATCACAGGCCAGTTTCCACTAATGTAAGACAAACCCCTCAATGAAAGAAAAACATCTCCCTTATCAGCAAGTAAGCAAGAACTTCATGATTTCATCAAACGCTTGAGTATTTTTGCATCCCAGAAAATGTTACTGTAATCTCCAAAGGCATGGCCACCTGATGTTATATTACATATATAGGAGATCAGCACATCGAATGCTGTATTTTAAGCATGTAAAATAAAATAGAAGGGGTATCATGATTGTATACCTTTGTATGTACATAAAAAAAAGGGGACCAGCTACCTTTACATGTAACATTAAAGGGGTCTCACCCAGCTGGGTACCATCTACCTTAGTAGAAAGCCAGCAGAAAATGGTTTTGCCACACAGAAAGCCAAAAGATATAAGTGGTACTTTCCTAGATATATTACACTGAATGAGTTTAACGCCATTTTCAACACATTTCAGGTTTATATAATTTTATGGCATATATCCAGTTTTTTTGGTGGAGGAAAACCTCAGAATGAATCTGAGTAGAACCATAGTCCTTCTGCAAGTAACTGGCAAACTTTCTCACATGAAGTGTTTAGAGTGAGTGAACTTGAACTTAGGACCTTAGGGGTGAGAGGTAACTGATCTTGAGACATGTATTGCACTGGACGAAAAAAAGAACTGTTTGATTTTCATACATACTCATTTTCAGATCTTATGTCCATAAACATGTATAATAAACTACATAACCGAAGGTGTCCAAAATCAATGATTTAAACCGCCAGGTAAATAGAGACAATATGTGACTCACAGGAGTGAATCACAATTTGGAGGTGCACACATGGGGCAGGTACATTCAGGTGCTTTCTTACCAAGATTTTTATCCTATCTTGGGAGTCTTTCATGTTATTGCGAGTGATAAATGTGTTTAAAATTTCTGAATTTCTCAAAAATCAAGGGAATCAATTGGTATGCTCAAAGTTGCCATTATATTGTCAACAGAAGATGTGGCTGGTACTTCACGTGGTGCTGTTGAAAGACAAGTCCCGGAAGACATCAAATGCCATGTAGTGATTGCCAAAACTCAAGCTTAATCATCAATTAATCAATTAATTAATTACAACCAGCGTAATTAAATTTTAATTTATAAAATTAATACTAATTTATTTTAGCTCGACAGCAATGAAACTCAGAGCTTATGAACTGCATTTGAGTCCGTTACCTGGGTCGAACCAGTACAGAGTGTTGTACTTTGAGAAACATCTAGTGGTTCTGGGGATCGAACCCTTGACTTCTGGTTTGAGCAGCTAACACTCTTTCCACTACACTACCGCGCTCCGCTTAATTGGATTTTAGACAATACAAATATTACCTGGTACACATAACGCTGATCGAATCATGAACCATAGAATACATTAAATTTGCTTTATCCTCAGTCAAATTTAATGGATTTTTTTTGTTTGTTCAGTTACAATAGGTCCCACTTTTCTACAAAAGTCGACCCTTAAAGCATTTACCGAAATATTAGTAATTATTTTTAGTTATAACAGTTGCCATATTAAATTCAGTAGGGCGTCAGCAAAACTTTCAAAGGAAAACACCTAAGGGTCATCTACCCAAGTTTTATTCTGTGATCTTGATTGGCAATACAGACTGATAATTTTATCTATAGATGCTATGAATCAGTAACTTATTTCTGAATTAATTCAAATAGCTAAAAACAGCCAACCATTTTTTTATCAAACCTGGTCTTGCATGACTGACTAGAAGTAAATGCATGTTACTTGTACACACTGTTTTACCAAACATTGCACTAGGTGGTCAGTCACTCATGTCCAATCCAGGTACAGTTTAACTGTATGCCGCATACTCTACTATATAATTGCATTATTCTATATACACACCAGCAGTTTTCTGTTTTCTATATCTATCTATACAAACATATGGCAATGGAGTTCTTCACATCCAGTTAAGATAGCGGCCGATAAGGGACACCACATGAAAACCAACTCTCAGACTAACTTCCAAACCAGTGGTTGCAAGCATTATCAAATCTGCTTACATTGGAGTGGTCTGTTATACTACCTCCACACTGAAAATCAAATGTATACAATTTATGTATTTTATGTCAATAAGTGGAAGGTATAACAATGGACAGATGTGTGCTATATTTTTTACCCAGAACTCTTCAGGTTTAACATAATTACTGCAAGGTGTTAACTATCTGATCTGCTAAAATCCACGTAAAATATATTTCACTCCCAAATTACTTTTTTTGAATGGCATTTAACGCCATTTTCAACACATTTCAGGTTATATATGGCATATCCAGTTTTACTGGTGGATGAAGACTTCAGAATGAATCTTGTAGAACCATTGTCCTTCTGCAAGTAACCGATAAACTTTCTTACATTCAGTTTTTGGAGCGAGCGGGACTCGAACCTACGACCTTAGAGAGGTGAATGATCTTGAGAGGATGCATTAGACCACTAGGGCATGGTGTACCAAGAGGCCAAAATTAAAACAATACTGTATCCTGCCCTACCCATGAAAAAGGACCCTAACCGGTGGTTAAAATTCCACATGCCTCCACACGCTCCCATCTGCGAGTTGAGTTCACTGCAGGGCGAGTGAAAATGTCTAAATACTCAACTGGCCTGTGAATCTACTTTTACAACATAGCTATTCAAAAAATCATCAAAACATCGTAAATGTATTATCAAGAAAATAATAACAAACCGAGTCAATAGACACTTGACCAACTGCATATATATGGGCAAATACTGCACATTAGACTTTAAACTGTATCCTACTAAACACATCTGTTTTTGCACAATAATTATAAACAAGTCCACAAATCGGGATACTTTGTCAGAGGTAATGTTATTATAATATAAACAGCGTTCATTTTCTAGAGAAGTGTCAAAATGGCTTCAAAACAGCTTGATACATGTACGTTATTTGGCAAGGTTTGTGGGCAGGATGAAAAAAGGGGAGTAGTAAACGAAAGATAACAACAAAAGTATGACAAAATGAAACGAAAAAAAGAACAGTCAAAGAATAGTGGTTTGGTGAATTGAGCTGAATCTGAAAGGACGAAATGTGTAACCTTGGACAAACTCGTGACAATTATTAAGGACAAGAAGATTGTTTTGGTCACTACTCCTACAGGGGGAGTATTATAGTCTACAAATTTTGTTTACACAACTGCGATCTTTTTTACCCCCCAAAAAACAAAACAAACTTTATTAGCTAATTTTATAGTATAGTTAACTTTATTATTCTATAAACAATTGCACATTTTTAACATACTCACAATGTACTTCTGAAATTCTTTATACTGGAACAATAAACTTAAGATATTTTTAAAGACAGCCTTTTAAAATATAGACTATAATTCTTAAAAAAGAAATATATACTGTATATATTTATTTTATTTTTTTTTTTCAATAAAAATTATACGCATACGTCATTATATTGCACATGTTTATAATTTCATGTTAACACTCTGCATTTTATCAGCAATTGTTGGAAGAACGTTGTTTAATGTTCCAAGGCTATTTATATTTAAAATCTTTCAAAAGATATTTCTAGGCTGGTGACTCATACTTTAAAATGGCAGCAATGAAGATTATATCAACACTTTGAACCTAGATTCAAAATGAAATGAGGTGTACTTTTCTATCTAATTTCATAACTGATTCCATTAATACTATGGAAATTTTTTAATGAAGACGATAAACAAATGGGCTAAAATGTCCGTGAAATGCTCTCATTTGAGGTTCAAGCATCCAGATGGCCCTAGAACTTTCATCTAAGTTTTAAGTAGCACCAATCCTGGGTCAAATGCTCTACCATTAGATCACACACTCCACACAAGAAATATTAGACATACATGTTACACAGGTCAAGTATGTGACAGAGGTCAAGTAAGTTGGAAGTAGTTATACAAATACTGGATATTTCCTACTCTTGAAACAAAGCAAAATATCTTATGGTCAAGTGTAATAATTCATTAGTTGAACAAAAAGTGACTGATCAATAGAAGCACTTCAGATCACTGAGACATCTTATTTAAACTATTTAGGCAACACAGACTCCTTTTTCTGGAAATTGGGAGAGGCCCATGTTTTTGAGATAGGGGAAAAAAACCGTGCAATTCAGGGGAAATTGGGAATTTTTTTAAGGCTTAAGCAAACTTGAAAATAAAGTGTAACAATGTTAAGATCATGTTCTAACCAACAAATATGAGATATAACAATAATACTTCATATATCCAGTTGGGTATTTTATTCCCTTATGTGAGAAAAATTAAAACAAAAACAAGAAATGTCACTGGAAAGTGTCACATGCCTCTCAAATGGTCTGTGAAAATAATGGTTTATTTTTTTTACCCATGTGAAGCTTCAGTTTAATTGGCCTAGTGGTTTAAGAACAGATGAAAGAAAAAGAGAATTTTCTGTTTTCCCATAGTATCCCTATGTAAAATTCTAAGTCCCCTTACAGGGCCGCTACAAATATTAGCCCCTAAATTCTTATCTGCAATCAAGCCCCTACACATAGGGATAATTTATGCTAAATATGAACAAATCTGACATAGCGGTAAACGAATTTAGTAATTCAAGTTTTTTACCCTTTTGGGGCCCCTTCTGACCCCTTAAGACAGTGGAACCCAGTCATTTTTACAAATCTGAACCTCCTTCACCAAACAATGCTTCTGTGAAGATATAGGCAAAATCATTTCCATTTAAAAAAAAAAAAAAAAAAATATTATAATGACATGTGTCCCCTAATTGAACCCTCGGGGCGGGGTCATATTTAACCATAGGGACACCATTTGAACAAATCTAACAAAACTATAGTTGGTCATCATTACTACATAAACATTTTGAAAATCTGTTGGGCCGTTCACGAAAAGAAGATTTTTTAAGTTTTGGACTATTTTTAGTAACGACGGCCATCTTGAATTTCAGATCGAAAAAAAAAATCTTCTGTATAGTCTCCTATGCAATAGAAACACCCATGTGAAGTTTCAGTTTAATTGGCCTAGTGGTTTCAGAGAAAGTGCTGCTAACAGACGACAGACGACGGACGACAGACAACTCGCCATCGCATAAGCACTTCTGGCCTTTGGCCAGTACAGCTAAAAATGTACCTGTATGAGTGTACTATTGAATGTTCATGGCCCATGTTTGGCTGAAATAATCTGTAAACTATATTGCCTATATAAACTCACTGACCCTGTTTTGCCAAAAGAATATATTTAAACATGCCAAAATAATATATTGAAAAGGAATTTCCTTACTTGTGCTATGCACCTAGGTTAGACTAAAATATATTTCCTGCTAAACATTGAAACATATTTTGGGACACATTAAATGAGTCTCATGATTTCATTTGGATTTCAATTTTATCCATTATACAGGTTTATATGTAGTAAAATTGTTCCATCTTAGGAAGTCTGAATAATGATGCTAAGGTCATTAAGCAGTATTAACGTGCTATCTATTTTAAGCAAAGGTTTTTCATTTCAAGTTTACCACTCCCAATTTAAATACTGATTTTTTCATGCTTTGGTGGATTTGACATACCAAACCAATTTAGATTCTATTTACTAACTATAACGAGATGCTTTTTACCCATTTTAAAAATAATTCTAATTTTTTTTTACATTTATAGCATTTATTCCTGCTATTCCTGATGTACTCCCTTTAATGCCATTTCATTTGCAGCACATTTGTACAGGTTATATATATGGAAATTTGTATTACCATACCGTGTTTGGCATCGCTTTCAACAATTTTTCAGTTATATCGCTATGGTATCTACTTGAGACAGTATTTTGAGCACTGTCACACTGGAATATCATGCCACATACACAGGGTATGATACCCCACCCAGTCATATTATACTGACACTGTGCAGACCAGACCTAGAACTATCCTCTTAATGCTGCATGCCAAGCGAGGAAGCTTCTAGTACCATTTTACAAGTATTTGGTATGACACAGCCATGATCGAGCCCAGGACCTCCAGCATGTGAGGCAGACGTTCTAGCCCTAGACCACCTGTAACTGTGGTTGGAGGAGGAAGATCTCAGAATGAACTTGAGTGTAAGTTAACTGGGCTCTATAGTTTGATATTTTTTATGTCATTATTCAGCCCAGTACTCCATGGCAAATACCGGTACCCGGTAGTCTCTTTTTTCCCAATCTGCAGTAACAAAATTCCCATCTTCAAAATGCATGGAGAACCAAAGAAAATAATTGGAGATATATACAATATACATGTACTGGTTTGTAATTCCTTTCTGCAAGATCCCAAAAATTGGAGGGACTTTCTTGATTATTTCATTTACCCCTGCGTCCTGCGTCCTGTATGCACAAATCTTGCGGCAGACGCACAATTCTGAAATATGTGCATCCGCTGGACACAGAAAAATCGCAGCCGATACCTCCCGATTATCTCAATACAGATATTTAATTCCCGACGCATTGTGTTTCTTGCATACTGCTTTGTTAACACTGGTGCGCGCGCATCATCGGATGAATTTCAAGAACATCGGGTTAATACTGCACCGCTTTCTAAACAATGATGCGCACGCATGTAGAATAATCAATGTCATCAGACAGTCTCTGTTATCGTTGCGAGTTGTAAATATGCAAGCTGTTTGCCGACCTTGAATACTTTTCACTGAATCAAAACGGTGTTATAATAATGATAAACATTTCAATCAGCGGCGTAGCTGCCATTATGCAACAATGCCCAGGCTTAAATATATTTTTGAGAATGCATCATATCTCCTCGAAATGTCATCAGAACGCAGGAAATGCATCCTGATTTTTTTTTCCGATGGGGAGAGGGGCATGTCCCCCAGACCCCTCGCTCAACCCTTCTAGAACCCTATGGGCTTTCAGATCATTTTAAGGTCAGCTACGCCACTGTCAATAAATGAGATGCAGTGTGTAATGTTATTTGAACCAAATCAACAAACACTGTCTGTTTTTTTGACAGACTAAGCTGCACAAGTGTCTTTTTTTAATGATTTTAACTGTTCTAGTCAATGTTTACTGTTGTTAAATATTCATTTATGCTTGTGATTGTTTAAATGGTGCACAGCTAAAGGTTCACACAGTGCAATGGTGAAGTATCTTCATTTTCACAATGTTGCATCATTTGAAATTATAATGATTTAGTTAAAATGTCTCGAAAAATGGGGCTCACACTTTCAGTTTTTGGACTCACAGATTTGTAGTCCAGCGAGTCCTAGGACTCGTACAATGGAATTTGTAGATAAATCACTGTTATTTAGATCCATTTTTATGGTTGAACAGTACTGGAGTACATCCCTCAAGTATTTAACTGATAATTTTCCAGAGCAACAGCATACTGCATACATTTAAATTTGGATAGTTGAGATATATAGCTGCTGTGCAAGTTTGACGAAGAACAAAGTATAACTGTGATTGCCACAGTGCATGCAAATTTAGGTTTTCACTAAGTGACACAAATCCAATCTTGGCAGTTCTAGAACTTGTCCAAGATATTTTGAATGCCATTTCACCTGAATCAACCCCACCAGCACATTAGATTTTTCAAATGGGGGGTGGGGGTGGGGGGGGGGGGGTATTTGGATTGGATCTTTGGAAACTTTTTGTTTTTGAAGTGTGTTCCAAACAATAGTGTCAGTTAATTGTTACATGAACAAATACTCCAGTGCCCCAGATACAAGAGGTATTTAAGCATTGAATTTTAAAGATAGTGGTAATTAAACAATTTATAAGCATAAGATAATAACAATTTCAGAATTGATGTTTGATTTACATAGCAATTTTAAATGAAATGTTCATTTTTATCCTTAATATTTTGATAAAAAAGCATTGTATACAAATTCAAAAAGTACTCATTTGAAAAAAAGCTTATCTGGAGCACTGTCAATACCAGGCTTCTCCAAAGGCCATTTAAGCACAGGGACACCCCAACGCTCGACTATCAGAAATGGTATTCCTCTAGAGCTTGAATTCTTTAAAAATATGCAAAAGCTTACTTTCCTTTAAATTATTATTTGTCTTTGTCTTCTTGTGAAGAACCCTGCATACTCATTACAATTACCACCTTAAAGTCTGCAACTTGACTGGTGCATTGTAACAAGATATAAAACATTCTGAAAAGAATAATTAAATCACTTATTATGGATGAAAAAGCTTTCAATTTCACCTGTTACATTAATTTTTGCTATAATAATATATGTTGTTGCACTTACATTTAAATCATATTTCTGGTTAAAATATGCTTCGCCTGTTATATAGGCGACATGTGTTCAATACACACTTCGCCAATGGCCCCATGAAATTATAAGTGGCACATCTTCAACGACTCCCAGGGCCCAATTGGCCCAATAAAAAAATAAATACCGATGTGCCTATTGTTTAATACTTTTCCATAATCGACTGAATCTGAAGAATAAACTTTTATTCTGACAGGTAAATTAAAAATAGAGTTTCAAAAGCAAATATTTGTAAAGAAAACAAATTTGACAATGAAATGGCAACTGCAGGGTTCTCAGAGCGACAAGCTAGGTTTGGAAAAACATCTGAAATATCAAACTAACTAATGAACGATCATTTCAACGATGGTTTACTATAACAGTACTTAAACAAAACCAGTTCGAGGAATAAAAATAAGCAATTCAAACCCGTTTACCACTGTAAGTACTAATTATAGAATCGCTATGCTTTTCAGACAGTAACGTGATCATCTTATCATTTATAATATTTTGATGATGGCCCCTTATTTTCATGTGAAGGGGCCTGGAGCCAACTGCAATCCTAGATTGAACACTGATGTAATGTTCCCCAGTTGAATAACATATACATATAGTCCCCCGATAATAGAGGAGATGTGTTTGCTTATTCAATCAGGGTGATTTGGTAAAGTAACTTAAAAAAGTTATATTGCCTGGACAGTGAAATAAAAATGCTTAGAGAGTAAACAAGAAATTTATAATAGGAGGTCAAATTGTTCTGAGAGTAGGAACTTTTAACACATTCAGATTGGCGAAATAAACAGAAAGATGTAGATGGTTTGCAACTTAGATATTGAACTTTAGATATATTTGTGCTTTGCTGTTATTTGCGAACAAAATGTATTAAATAAAAAGCTCGAAGGATGACTCATGCACGATCCTTTCAATGTAAGTGACAGGTCAATAACACGAACAATTCTCGCTTATGGAAAGGAATATATCCACAACTGTATACCAATTAGAAACACGAATTATCCGACGTTAATTTTACCTCGAAATTACGATGAATTCTTTTTCACTGGACAAGGAATCACTATGTAAATTACTTACTTCCTCTCGTACTACATTTTTCTTTATCCGGCAACCATTTTGAAAATAGTCCGTACAAATGTTTCATATCATATCTTGTTTAAAAATGATTTACTTCAATATCTATACTATCAAAAAGATTCAAAAGCTATTTATCACTCGAAGTTTGCTGTGGAATAATCGTGACAACTTTTGATGCAAACAATATGCAGACAAGTTTCCAAGAACTCATTTTTTTACGAAACTCGGTCATATCCGTCCGCGGAACACGGTAGGTAACTAACTCTTTCAAACTCTATTGCGCTGTCGGTCCAACCTTCATTCGTACCTTAAGGTAAGCACTCTGATTTTTTGTTTCTTTTCATTGTAAACAAATCATGCTCGCCGTGTGACCTGCTTTTAAGTATTTCTACGTCAAATATTTTTTTATTCATTTTTTTTTGCTGAGAGACACACTGAGCTGATGGATTTTTTCACGCGTGACCAGAGACGTTTCAGCGAGTAAAAGAGTGAGTGATAGATTGCTAAGTTTCCTAAGCTACTCAACCCATATATAAGTAATTAAGCCACTGACCCAATGGAATTTAGCAATGTAAAAAATGGTGCAGTCCTTAAACAAAAAAGTCGCCTGAGCATCTGGATTTGGATAAGTACGTTGTAGAGCCTCTCGGCATATGCACAACGGAAAGAAGGTCTGGGAAACACTGATTAGTCCCAATGAAAGACGGCTGATTTAAAGGCGTTAACTTTATTCGCGCACACAACACTATTTTCCAGTTGGTTCCAGTCTATAATAGTTTTTGGAAAGTAAGAGTTCTGGAATGAGATGCTTTTACACTGCAATAATTTAAAGCATTTGCTGTTATTTAAAGAATATTTTTCAATAATATTGTCTGATTTGCAGACTATGAATTTCCTGGCTTTAATTTGTCGCTTGTCGCGGACAGGGGTTAAATAGTCAAGACATTGCATAGCTGGCACCAGCCCCTCGACCACCTTATAGAAAAAGGACAACCTCTGTAATTTCCTTCGGTCTTGAAGGGGTGGTAATTGTAAATCATTCATCATACATGTGACGCTACATGGGTCACTTGACTTGTAGTCTCTTGTGACGAAGCGGACGGCTTGGCGCTGTACTTTCTCTAGTGTAAAGATGTCCTTTTGTTGGTAAGGATCCCAGACGATGGAACAGTATTCTAGGGTTGCTATAACTTGTGACAGGTATGCCATTTTCCTGCATGATGGTCTCTGTTGAACTCGGGTACTGATTTTATTGCTGGTTTTTACAGGGATGTTTCGCATCATAGATTGGTTGATTTCTGATTTAAAAGTCTCCCAAATATTTGGACAGATGAGGTATTACTAATACTATTAGTCATGTTGGTGATAGAATCAGATAGTAAATTCATGTCAGCGAAGATGTCATTCCAATAAGCCTTCGAGAAAATGAAGAAAAATCTGGGCTTCTGGTGTATGTAATATGGGATGATATTGATGTCTGTGACAATCATGGCGTGGTCGCTGATACCTGGCACAGATGTCGAAGTCTTGACAAGCGAGGGATTATTGGTGAACACCAAATCTAACATGTCGGAATCTCTCGTTGGTTGGTTGTGGACTTAAGTAAGCCCATGTTCTATAGAGCAGTCTATCAGAGCCTGCTGTGTCTCTTTGTATGCAGCCCCCTTCTTTACTGACATAATCTCCCAGTCAATGTCAGGACAGTTGAAGTCGCCAGCAAGTATGATGTGTCTATCTTTGTTAGCTCGGGAAACTGCTGAGATTGATTTGCTGAGTTCGTCTGTGTCGTGCATGTTTCTATGTGGCATGTATAAGGAACGTAGGTAGATGTCTTTGTGCTGCTTGGCCTTGACCGTTGTCCAAACTATCTCACAATCTATGGTCAGCTGTGATTGTGCGTCTAATGTGAGGCCTTCTTTTGTTGTGGTAAAGACTTCACCACCCAATCCAGATGTTCGCTCATTTCTGTGAGACAAGTATGTTTCAGGCAAGATTTCGCTGGACTTGATGGCTGTCTTCTCTGGATCACGACCAGGTTTCACGCCTTTTAACCGCGACTCTGTTCCGCAGACAAAGTCTGGCTTGATGTAGTCTAGTGATGCGACAAACTATGACCTGTTAGTTCTGATTCCACAACAGTTGATAGTTAACAGACGAAGCTTGTTTGATTTTCTTGGGATATAAGGCTTTGCAGATGTAGATTCACTTCTTGATGCTCTGGATTTCTCTGAGTTAGCAGAGGACAATGTTCTACGATGTTTATTGACGTGTTGGTGTTAGCCTTCAATGAGTGTTGTCTACTTGTATGAAGAGGACTGAAGCAGGATTATGCAACTGGATCCAGAAAGTGGCATGTTAACATGAGATGTAAAAAGTTCGAAACTATGAAACGAGAAGCTGTCGACGTTCACACTATCATACTTACAACAGTGCCAGACGACATTCGAACGGGCCAAGTACGACAGGTTTATTGAAGATAAGTCTTCACAGGATTTGTGACACCAAACACTACAATTGTTGCAGCATACGCACTCTTGTTGCCATGTAACAGGTATGTCACATAGCCAAAAATAAAGAGTTTATGATCCGCTACCAAGTTTGATAGACGAAAATAAAGGGTTTATGATCCGCTACCAAGTTTGATCAAATCACAATCCTGAAAGCCATTAAAGTATTCTTCCCTAAAACTACAAATGCTAGGACATGCAGTACAGAACCGTGATTCGCTACAAAATTTGATAGAACTCTTTAAAGTAGATGTAGACTGAGAAATAAATAACAGTGAAATAAATCAGTCAGTGGCCTGTTTAGCAAAACAGTAATAGATTGCTATATTAGGTTGATAGCCGATATATTGTTTTGAATTGCACGACTATTGTTATTGTGGCGCCCAAGTCCAGTGGTCGTGTCATTGGACTTGTATTCCAGGGTCCCGGGTTTGATTCTCGGTTATAGCATTGATAAGTATTTCCCACATGTCGCATAAATCGGAATTGTACACCGCGTATGTGGGGTAAAAGAACCAGGGATGCTTCTGGGGTGTATTCTGAATCTTGCACTATCCTGCAAAAATCTTATATGAAAATAACAGTCACCATAAATAACAATCACGAAGAATATAATGCGCCCGCTTTGGGTTTGTACACTAACTGCTGGATTTGGAAGTTCTGGGAGCTACCTAAACTATTGCACGCCCCATTATACTTGTAATTAAGACCTAACTTATATGACGGTAGAAGATTGTTGCGGCCAAGAAATTAGATCTGTGTAAATCGGTTTAGCATAAGATCTATTTCTGTTGAAAATGCATATAATTGTCATAATTTCTTTGTACATATGAGAACATTTGACACATTTTCATGAGTTCTGTAAAATGTTAATGACATTAGGTACTGCTTGATGATTCTTGCATACCGGACAAGGATTTCCGCGTATTTAGTACCGGGTACGGAATTTTCAACATACACATCCTCCACGCGCTTATCCTACACTGCTGTGACGTTGGAACAATTTACGACTTGACATATTAAAACATATGACGTTGTATTTTTTAGTTGACGTATAATGATAGTCGTTAAGATGAACGTGTTGTTGAGTGTCTAATCAGTACTGTACTGCTCTTGCGTTTATGGTATGTTATTTATAGACTATAGATGTAAAGGAAGGGCAGATTCAGGGCGGTACCCCCCCCCCCCCCCCCCCCCAAAAAAAAAATTATTTATATCAATAAAAAAAAATAAAAAAAAATGGCAAGCATAGGTTTTTCTTCTACACATTTACTCTGAACTCAAGTTACCATCTAAACGAATTGTGTTAAAACAAATTAAGCACGGATTTAAAGTACCTTCGACGGATTGTTCAAAGGAGCAGTCGACTAGTGACGGTCTATCTCTCGCCGCTAAAGCCGTAGGTGTCGGCCTCAATCGGTTAAGCACAATTGAGGACCTCAGTGTAGATTGAACTTAAATCAAACTTGGAGTTTAACGTCAAATAAAAAAAAACACAACATTATCATTATTATTAATGTTTACTGCCATACACGTATAACAGTAACTGATATCCTGTGACTGTTTAATATGTTATAAAAATGTATGTTATTTTAATAGGGTTAATATTTTCAATAAGAAAAAGTAATAAAATATATATATTATTTAATTTTTTTTTTCGCCTTCGCTGCGGCTTGAACATACGACATTCTGATTGACAGTTAAAGGCGTATGCCACTGCGCCACTTTGGAGCCTAATAATAATACAACAGTTAACACCTTTTCAAGTTGTTAGATCATGAAAGGGGCGTCATTCTAGTTGACCGGAACTGGAATTAATTCATACGTTTGATATACGTTTTATGCTATGCAAATTGTTGTAACCGACTAAAAGGTTTTGCTGGTGAGTATAAAATACCTCGAAATGTGTACATAGCATCCATTTATATTTGGCAGTTTGCTAGTACAGCAGATAGCCTAGATTTCAAATCCTTATTAAATTAAGGTTAACCCATCTTGTAGGTAGGATGTGGTTGCTATGCAATTGCTACAATCGCCGGTAGTGGATGATTGAGCGTCCCTTTCACTGTCTTATCTCTATATTTCTTCTGTCTAATAAAGTGACATCCTTTTCTTGTGTTTGAAGAACCCGGTTTGAGTCCATATTTTGGTAATTGGTTATTCTTACACTGGCCGTATTTAGTATTTTCTGATAAATTGTCCTCTTTTATTTACCGAGAGTTAATGTAGATGCCGACTGAAAGCCAAACAATGTACATGGAGATTGAGATCCAAACAATATCGATGTAGACGGAGAGCCAAACAATGTAGATAGAGATTGAGAGCCAAATAGTATAGACGGACAATGAGAGACAATCAATGTACATAGAGACTGACAGCCAAACTCTGTAGATGTAGACTGAGAGCAAAACAATGCAGATGGAGATTCAGAGCCAAACAATATAGACGGAGATTGAGATGAGAGCTAAACAATTCAGATGTAGACGGAGAGCCAAACAATGCAGATGGATATTGATATCCAAACAACGTATATTGAGACTGAGAGCCAAACAATGTAGATGGAGACTGAGCGTCAAACAATGTAGATAGAGACTGAGAGCCAAACAATATAGACGGAGACTGAGAGACAAACAATGTACATGGAGACTGAGAGCCAAAATTTATAGATGTGGATGTAGACTGAGTGTCAAACAATGTATATGGAGACTGAGAGTCAAACAATGTAGATGAAGACTGATAGCCAAACTACGTAGATGTACACGGAGAACCAAACAATGAAGATGGAGATTAAGATCAAAACAACGTATATTGAGACTGAGAGCCAAACAATGTAGATGGAGACTGAGCGTCAATGCAGATGAAATCCTAAGTAAATCTAGTGGAATGTTGTTGTTTTACAATTGCTACAATCACCGATCGTGCTGATTGAGCGCCTTTTACTCTCTCTCTCTCTCTCTCTCTCTCTCTCTCTCTCTCTCTCTCTCTCTCTCATATGTCTAATAAAGTAACCTCATTATCTTGTGTTTAAACAGACACGTTTGAGTGCATATTTACTGTAGAGTTCAAAGTTTGGCAACTGGTTATTCTTACGTTCTAGCTTTTATTATACTGGTCTGATTTCAGTATTTCCTGCTAAATTAAGTTTTCTTTATCCGTAAGTTTTTTATTGACTGAGAGCCAAACAATGTAGATGGAGACTGCGAGCCAAACAATGTAGATGACGATTGATTGCCAAACAATGTGGATGTAGACTGAGATCCAAACAATGTAGACTGAGAAATAAATAACAGTGAAATAAATCAGTCAGTGGCCTGTTTAGCAAAATAGTAATAAATTGCTATATTAGGTTCATAGCCGATATATAGTTTTGAATTGCACGACTATTGTTATTGTGGCGCCAAAGTCCAGAGGTCGTGTCATTGGACTTGTATTCCAGGGTCCCGGGTTTGATTCTCGGTTATGGCATTGATAAGTATTTCCCACATGTCACATACATCGGTGTTGTACACCGAGCATGTGGGGTAAAAGAACCAGGGATGCTTCTGGAGTGTATTCTGAATCTTGCACTACCCTGCAAAAATCTTATATAAAAATAACAGTCACCATAAATAACAATCACGTAGAATATAATGCGCCCGCTTTGGGTTTGTACACTAACTGCTGGATTTGGAAGTTCTGGGAGCTACCTAAACTATTGCGCGCCCCATTATACTTCTAGTTAAGACCTAACTTATATGACGGTAGGAAGATTGTTGCGCCCAAGAAATTAGATCTGTGTAAATCGGTTTAGCATTAGATCTATTTCTGTTGAAAATGCATATAATTGTCATAATTTCTTTGTACATATGAGAACATTTGACCCATTTTCATGAGTTCTGTAAAATTTTAATGACATTAGGTACTGCTTGATGATTCTTGCATACCGGACAAGGATTTCCGCGTATTTAGTACCGGGTACGGAATTTTCAACATACACACCCTCCACGCACTTATCCTACACGGCTGTGACGTTGGAACAATTTACGACTTGACGTATTAAAACATATGACGTTGTATTTTTTATTTGACGTATAATGATAGTCGTTAAGATGAACGTGTTGTTGAGTTTCTAATCAGTACTGTACTGCTCTTGCGCTTATGGTATGTTATTTATAGACTATAGATATAAAGGAAGGGCAGATTCAGGGGGATACCCCCTCCCCCCCCCCCCCCCCCCCACCCCATCCAAAAAAAAATTAAAAATTAAAAAAATTTGGCAAGCATAGGTTTTTCTTCTACACATTTACTCTGAACTCAAGTTACCATCTAAACGAATTGTGTTAAAACAAATTAAGCACGTATTTAAAGTACCTGCGACGGATTGTTCAAAGGAGCAGTCGACTAGTGACGGCCTATCTCTCGCCGCTAAAGCCATAGGTTTCGGCCTCAATCGGTCCAAAAACTCAATCGGAGAAAGTATACGATTTACTTGCGGAAGGAAAGTGGTTCTACTCAAATCTATCTTGAGGTCTTCGTCATCTAATAAAACAGGATATGCAATACATAATCAGCCATTTGTTGAAAATGACGTTAAGCACAATAGAGGACCTCAGTGTAGAATGAACTTAAATCAAACTTGGAGTTTAACGTAAAATAAAGAAACACACAACATTGTCATTATTATTAATGTTTACTGCCATACACGTACATCAGTAACTGATATCCTGTGACTGTGTAATATATTATAAAAATGTATGTTATTTTAATAGGGTTAATATTTTCAATAAGAAAAAGTAATAAAATATATATATTATTTAATTTTTTTTTTCGCCTTCGCTGCGGCTTGAACATACGACATTCTGATTGACAGTTAAAGGCGTATGCCACTGCGCCACTTTGGAGCCTAATAATAATACAACAGTTAACACCTTTTAAAGTTGTTAGATCATGAAAGGGGCGTCATTCTAGTTGACCGGAACTGGAATTAATTCATACGTTTGTTATACGTTTTATGCTATGCAAATTGTTGTAACCGACTAAAAGGTTTTGCTGGTGAGTATAAAATACCTCGAAATGTGTACATAGCATCCATTTATATTTGGCGGTTTGCTAGTACAGCAGATAGCCTAGATTTCAAATCCTTATTAAATTAAGGCTAACCCATCTTGTAGGATGTGGTTGCTATGCAATTGCTACAATCACCGGTCGTGGATGATTGAGCGTCCCTTTCACTGTCTTATCTCTATATTTCTTCTGTCTAATAAAGTGACATCCTTTTCTTGTGTTTGAAGAACCCGGTTTGAGTCCATATTTTGGTAATTGGTTATTCTAACACTGGCCGTATTTAGTATTTTCTGATAAATTGTCCTCCTTTATTTACCGAGAGTTAATGTAGATGCCGACTGAAAGCCAAACAATGTACATGAAGATTGAGATCCAAACAATATCGATGTAGACGGAGAGCCAAACAATGTAGATAAAGATTGAGAGCCAAATAGTATAGACGGACAATGAGAGACAATCAATGTACATAAAGACTGAGAGCCAAACTCTGTAGATGTAGACTGAGAGCAAAACAATGTAGATGGAGATTCAGAGCCAAACAATATAGACGGAGATTGAGATGAGAGCTAAACAATTCAGATGTAGACGGAGAGCCAAACAATGCAGATGGATATTGAGATCCAAACAACGTATATTGAGACTGAGAGCCAAACAATGTAGATGGAGACTGAGCGTCAAACAATGTAGATAGAGACTGAGAGCCAAACAATATAGACGGAGACTGAGAGACAAACAATGTACATGGAGACTGAGAGCCAAAATTTATAGATGTGGATGTAGACTGAGTGTCAAACAATGTATATGGAGACTGAGAGTCAAACAATGTAGATGAAGACTGATAGCCAAACTACGTAGATGTACACGGAGAACCAAACAATGAAGATGGAGATTAAGATCAAAACAACGTATATTGAGACTGAGAGCCAAACAATGTAGATGGAGACTGAGCGTCACTGTAGATGAAATCGTAAGTAAATCTAGTGGAATGTTGTTGTTTTACAATTGCTACAATCACCGATCGTGCTGATTGAGCGCCTCTCTCTCTCTCTCTCTCTCTCTCTCTCTCTCTCTCTCTCTCTCTCTCATATGTCTAATAAAGTATCCTCATTATCTTGTGTTTAAACAAAGACGTTTGAGTGCATATTTACTGTGGAGTTCAAAGTTTGGCAACTTGTTATTCTTACGTTCTAGCTTTTATTATACTGGTCTGATTTCAATATTTCCTGCTAAATTAAGTTTTCTTTATCCTAAAGTTTTTTATTGACTGAGAGCCAAACAATGTAGATGTAGACGAAATGCCAAACAATGTAGATGGAGACTGCGAGCCAAACAATGTAGATGACGATTGATTGCCAAACAATGTGTATGTAGACTGAGATCCAAACAATGTAGATGTAGACTGAGAAATAAATAACAGTGAAATAAATCAGTCAGTGGCCTGTTTAGCAAAATAATAATAAATTGCTTCATTATGTTGATAGCCGATATATTGTTTTGAATTGCACGACTATTGTTATTGTGGCGCCCAAGTCCAGAGGTCGTGTAATTGGACTTGTATTCCAGGGTCCCGGGTTTGATTCTCGGTTATGGCATTGATAAGTATTTCCCACATGTTGCATCAATCGGTGTTGTTGAGTCTCTAATCAGTACTGTACTGCTTTTGCGCTGATGGTATTTTATTTATCAGTGATGAGAAGTCGAATCTACGGTGGTGAAAAGTCGAAACTACGATTGCAAAAAGCCGAAACTGCCATGGTGATAAGTCGAAACTACCATTGTGAAAAGCCGAAACTACCATGGTGAAAAGTCGAAACTACGATGGTGAAAAGTCGAAACAACAGGAAAGAACGAAACTACGATTGTGAAATGTGGAAACGACGACGGTGAAAAATCAACCATTGTTGTATCCCAACGGGCTACCGTAATATGATAGCACTTATAATAATATATAACGATTTAGCCTTACTTGTTTCGTTGTCAGGGCTCGGATGAATGACAGTGACAGATCCATGTAAATCACGTGACCAGGGTTGGCAGACGAAGATCTTCAATTAAACGTGAGGATGTTATTCACCGTGCAGAATATTTCTTCTTGGTTCTTCTGTCGAAGGCTGTTTCCTAAAACAACAACAGCGGTCAATATTTCAGATACATAAGCGCTTTCTTTGACAACACACAGATACCAAGCGCTTTCTTTGACAACACACAGAGACCAAGCGCTTTCTTTGACAACGCACAGAGACTAAGCGCTTTCTTTGACAACGCACAGAGACTATAAGACACAAAGACCCACGGCGTTTCTACAAAACTTGATTATCAAGTTTGATTGGTAACTAGTGGACTGAGGGGTAGGATGATCCCACAAAAGGTGCGAGATATGCCTGGCATTGCTTCCTACCATCTAAACGTGTAAATGTCCTCTTCCACAATTTACACCCGCCACATATTGAACATTTTCAGAAAAGAATCGTCCTTCCTTACACGGAATTCTGGACCCGCCACTGATCATTCGTTGTGTTTACATTTCTTAACGACTACTCGACTCTTAATTTATAACGATTAGGAATTTAGCTACATGTAAAACATCTAGATCTAATCATGTTGTTTTTTGGGTCAAATACTTGTTTTTAATGAGTTTTTACGCCATTTTCAACAGATTTCATGTTGTATATGGCATATATAGTTTGTTGGTGGAGGTAAACCTCAGAATTAATTGGAGTAGGAGCACCGTGCTTCCGCAAGTAACTGGCAAACTTTCTCACATGAAGTATTTGGGGCGAACGTACGACCGTAGCCTTTACTTGTGACGGCGCCTTAGACCACTCGGCCACAGAGGCTCAGCTACATCTCTCTCAACGACCGCGTCAGGAACTCACCTACAAATGTATGTACTACAAACGGTTGTGGGGAAGACCTAATCATGGACTATTTGTTTGTAACTCAGTTAAAAGGAGACTTTGTTATAATGTTATACACACACGCTCCCTTTTCAGTTAACACTATTATTCCTGAACGGGTAATTACTATATGTATACTCTTTGTAGTTACACCGTTTTAAAATTATTTTTTTAGTGATGCATATCTTAAATTGCAGGACACTTGTGCACTCCAGCTGAGATGTTTTGGTCCTCGGTTTCAATAAACATCTCAACTCGATTTACATACTCTCTCAAGTACATGAGGTTTCTTATTTGTGTTTCATGAATATTTTCAACTAAGAAGGTGAGGACACAAGCTTGAAAAAGTGAGTAGATTACTCCGATTGATTTTTTAATAGAGAAATATCTCATCTTCATAAAAAAAATGTAAAGATAAACTCAACATTTATTTTTAGATATTCGTGACCACCCCCTTCTGAACGTATATGCCCTCACACAAAACACCCTAAATAGATGGATAGATGGTTATATTACCCGCAAAGACAACCCATAAACAAACAACCCATAATCAAACAACCCATAATCAAACAACCCATAAACAAACAACCCATAAACAAACAACCCATAAACAAACAACCCATAAACAAACAACCCATAAACAAACATGAGATGTCAGAGAACAGCGTTAACTCAACTATTCTAGCCTTGTAACAGAACAGCATTTAATATATATATGTGTAACATCATAAAAGCAGGCACACCTTTATTAATCAAATCATATTTATATCAGCAAAATAGTAAATACATGTATGTGGGGTAGAAGTGGGAAGGATATTTATTTTAAATATTCGAATCATTGGTCACAGAAGTACACATTTTGACTGAGACTGATGGCCAATCCAAGTAAACAAGAATTATATCAGTAGGACTAACAACAACAATCCATTTATATGAAATTTCAATCCAATACACGCAATAGCTGCTGAGAGTATATACTTTCTAAGTCAAACAAGGGCCATAATTTGCAACTATATCCAGCAAGAGTTATCCAACTTCGGTTTCATGACTACATGGCCTTACATGAAATTGCAACCAAATACATTGAGTGGTTTGTGAGATATGGACTTGATGGTATTTGCACGCACAACTTTAGCCAGAATTTCTAAGTAAAAAAAGGGCCATATTTTGCATTATAATCAAGAAAAATATATCTTACTTAGATATTTAGTAGACTTAATGACTGGAAAGTCGTGTGCGAAGTTTCAATTAAATACATTGAGCGGTTGTTGAGGTATGAAAGCTTTAATAAGAATTTCTGTATCAAACAAGGGCCATAATTTGCATTATATTTAAGCAAGAGTTATCTTACTTTGTTATTGTAGTGGGTTTGATGACTGGGAAGTAACGTTTAAAGTTTCATTCGAATACATTGGGTGACTGGTGAGATAAAAATTTGATGGTAGCTGTACGCAAAACTTTAACGGTAATTTCCAAATGAAAGATGTGCAATATTTTGCATTATATTAAAGCAAAAGTTATCTAACTTAGTCATTGTAGTAAGTTTGATGAATGGTAAGTCTTTTTTGAAGTTTCAGTGGAATACTTTGAATGGTTCGTGAGATGCGGACTTGATGATACTTGTACGCAAAACTTTAACCAGCATATCTAAGTCAAACAAGGGTCATTATATTCAAGTAAGAGTAATCTGACTTAGTTAGTGTAGTCGATTTGATGATTGGGAAGTCGTGTGTGAAGTTTTAATGAAATACATTGAGTAGCTGATGAGATATAGATTTGATGTTACTTGCACGCAAAACTTTTACCAGATTTTTAACTCAAACAAGGGCCAAAGTATGCATTATATTCAATCAAGAACAATCTAATTTGGTTATTGTAGTAGGTTTGGTGACTGGAAAGTCTTGTGTAAAGTTTCAAGTCAATACATGTAATGATAACTGAGATAGGGACTTGCACCCAAAACTTTAACGAAGGTGTACCGCCGTCGCTCGATGGGTCGAATAGCCCTCCTTATTCGTCGAATAGTCGAGCTAAAACATCAAATACCGAATAGGATACGAAATAAGTATCAACAAACCGCTCTATTTTCAACGGAATTGAAAATTTCCAATGAAAACAAAAGAATAAACAAAGCTAAAAAACGAAATAAAAAAAGATTAAACAACATTATTATGTGCTCTAAAAGATGCTTGTAGCGTTTGTGCAATAATAAACCTGTTTATATAAATATGTTAAGTTGCAACATTAGAACTGAATTACAAATAAAAACTCTTACCTGAGGTGTAATCCGAATCGGAATGCCCGTGTAACTCGTGCAAATAAAAATCACGTGACCAAGTCGTGTAAACGTAAAACATTTCGCCGATAAAGGGAAACCAGCCGATATAATTGATTACTTACAGAGCTCAGATTCAAGACTTCGTATTAGTACGGTGATCCGTTATGGCTATCGCGATATCGCTTTGTCGACAGGGACACACGCGATGTCACGACGTGATGGTACGATGACGAGGCGATATCACGGCGGCCCTAAAGGGACACCACATATTAGGCAGAGAGTTGGGGAGAGGGCGTAAAGTTGGTGAATTCTTAGAACGTGTATATGTGTGTACATGTGGATTTTCAGTCGGTTTAACTCTACTTGCCAAAATATAAGGGGTGTGTAGGGTGGAGGAAGACTTCGGGTAACTTACGAATTGTGTTATATTTTCTACTCACAATGATATTTTAAGAAGAGATTGACAGAAAAGCTTTTTTACGATGGGGTTGCGGAGAAAAATACCTATGATTTATCAATTCTGCACAAACACGAGAAAGTGATTAAATTCCTTGTTAAGAATCGCATCAAACTAAAGAATGTGTAATCTTTGCAGTAAGTTTGAAAGTAAATCCTTGAAATCCGTAAAGACGGACGGATGGACGGACGGACGGACGGACGGACGGACGGACGGACGGACGGACTGGTAGAAGTGATGTTGTGGGGTGCGGTTTTTATATGTTATAAAACATCTTATTTTTCATAAAACAAAACAAAACCTATTTTCTTTCTAACCCTAATGTCACAAACCTTGAGATCCAACCCTATTGACACTAAAAAGAATGAAAAAAGGTAAAAAAAAAGTAAAAAAAAAAAATGTGAAAAAATGGAATTAACCCCACAATGCCATTTGGACGCATTTTCGCACTTGTGGGGTGAACAATGCACCCCACAAGTACCAAAAAAAAAACACAATGCCATTCTGTACTGACAACGCAACCCACAACTGCCGCTCCAGACGGACGGACGGACGGACGGACGGATGGATATACATGGCAGTTCTACATGATTTCTCCACCTTTTAAGTAATAACAATCAAAGGGAGATAAATGTTCCGGTCTTGTTTAACGTACGTTCTCCCCCTTTGAAATGAGGGTATCAGTAATTTTCCCTTGCTTGCATATGTAAATGTATCGAACGGCTATATCTGAGTAAAAATAGATCATGCCTGAACCGTATGGAAGTTTAAAGGGGAAACACGGCAATGCTGGTTATGAATTTTGTGTTTGTTTGATTGTGTTTAATACCATTTTCAACACATTTCAGGTTGTATATGGCACATCCAGTTTTATCGGCAAAGGAAGATCAGAGACCGACAGCAATTTCTACTCTGAACCGCACTAGTAACTCCGGGGTCGAACTCGTTTCTGGTACGTGCAAAAGACGATACTACGGTGATAAGTCTAATTGCTGGATTTTCTCGGGACCAAATATCCTGTTTCTGTCAATATAAGTTAAATTGCGAAATGTGACGTAAATCAACGCTGAACATCAAAACAACATACTTCAAATAATACGTAATTCATGAAAAAAACGTGACATGTATCAGTTCTACATTAACCGCAGCATAGTTTAAAAGGACATTGGGCGGTGTGTGTGTTTGTGTGACGGATTCGGTGTAGAGGGTTGGGACGGGTTCAGGGGGTGAGGGCGGGTTTAGGACCTGTTCCAGAGTTTCATAATACGGTACTTATGTGTATGTGACCGATTGGGTGCACGGGGTGGTGGCGGGTTTAGGACCTGTTCGTAAGTTTCAGTATACGGTACGTATGTTAGTTGTTGGAGTGCATTACATAAATTTTATCCCTCCACTCGATATGAATTTTAGTAAAATGACGTTATTTGACCCACAAAGATTGAAAGTTAACTTAAAATTCCTATATCTGGATTGTGACCCCGCGCAATTAAGTTTCTAGATCCGCACACAGCTTCTACAGTACTCATTTGTTATAGGATATAACAAAATGCACTGCGTGACTTCGCTGCACACGCACCTTTATCGTTGTTTATTTATTTACTGGTGCCGTTTAAGTGTCATGTTATACGTACTGCATTGAACCGGTATTGCGTATTGATAACTTCTTCCTATTTTGCTTTCTACAATGTTTCAGTCATATCGCGACGTTGTCTGCTGATAACAGTAGCATGAGCATATCAACATTTTATTATTATAAGTTAAGTCGAAACTACGATGGGGGAAAGTCGAAACTACTATGGTGACAAGCTGAAACAACGATGGAGGAAAGTCGAAACAACGATGGGGACAGTCGAAACTACGATGGTGAAAAGTTGAATTGAAACAACAATGGGGGACAGTCGAAACTACGATGGTGAAAAATTAAAACAAACGGGGGGAGGGGGGTCACAATTGCGATGTTGAAAAGTTGTAACAACAATACTACTTTAGTTTACACTAAATTATGGCTGGATTGCAAAGAAAGCCTTAAGATCATATGAACAGCTCTCGAGTTTGTTTTCTGGGAAGAAACAGTACTGAGTGTTATCTTTTTGACGGACATTGAGTCGAGCTAGGAATCGAACCTGCAACCTCTAGACTGAATGGCCAACACCCTGTCCACTACACTACCGATCCGCTTAAAAACTAATGATATTAGTATATTTTTTACACTTTTTGTCACAGGTGACAACGAGTATATTGACTTTGATGTGATTCAACATTTACAAGAGTTTTACCCCTTTCCAAAATACGAAACTAAGGGTCTGCACCTATACTGGGTTATCTTATTCTACGTTTACATCTAGCTGATATATAATATCTGAATGGAACTTAACGCCATTTCCAACACATTTCAGGTCATATATGACATATCCAGAAGAGGAAGACCGCATAATGAATCTGAGTAGAACCGCCGACCTTATGTAACCTACGGTGTCCCGTTCGGGGTGGGGTTGGGGGTGGAGGAAGAAGATCGCATAATGAATCTGAGTAGAACCGCCGTCCTTATGTAACCTACGGTGTCCCGTTCGGGGTGGGGCTTGGGGTGGAGGAAGAAGATCGCATAATGAATCTGAGTCGAACCGCCGTCCTTATGTAACCTACGGTGTCCCGTTTTGTTTTTTTAGGGGGAGGGGGGGGGGGGGTGGAGGAAGAAGACCGCATAATGAATCTGAGTAGAACTGCCGTCCTTATGTAACCAACGGTGTCCCGTTCGGAGGGTGGGGGGGGGGGGGGTGGAGGAAGAAGATCGCATAATGAATCAGAGTAGAACCGCTGTCCTTATGTTACCTACGTTGTCCCGTTCGGGGTGGAGGGGGGGGGGGGGGGTGGAGGAAGAAGATCGCATAATAAATCTGAGTAGAACCGCCGTCCTTATGTAACCAACGGTGTCCCGTTCGGGGTGGGGGGGGGGGGGGGGTGGAGGAAGAAGATCGCATAATGAATCTGAGTAGAACCGCCGTCCTTATGTAACCTACGGTGTCCCGTTTTGTTTTTTTAGTGGGGGGGTGGGGGTGGAGGAAGAAGATCACATAATGAATCAGAGTAGAACCGCCGTCCTTATGTTACCTACGTTGTCCCGTTCGGGGTGGGGGGGGGGGGGGGGTGGAGGAAGAAGATTGCATAATGAATCAGAGTAGAACCGCCGTCCTTGTGTTACCTACGTTGTCCCGTTCGGGATGGGGGTGGGGGGTGGAGGAAGAAGATCGCATAATGAATCTGAGTAGAACCGCCGTCCTTATGTAACCTACGTTGTCCCGTTCGGGATTGGGGTGGAGGCAGAAGATCGCATAATGAATCTGAGTAGAACCGCCGTCCTTATGTAACCTACGTTGTCCCGTTCGGGGTGGGGGTGGAGGCAGAAGATCGCATAATGAATCTGAGTAGAACCGCCGTCCTTATGTAACCTACGGTGTCCCGTTTTTTTTTTGTTTTTTTTTTGGGGGGGGGGGGGGGGGGGAGGGGGCATCGCTGCATATTTTTTAAATGGAGTCCAGTCGAAACAACGAAACAACGACGTTGAAAAATCGAAAGTACGATGGTGAAAATCGAAACTACGATGATTATTAATTATTTCGACTTTTTTCCATTGTAGTTTCGACTTTTCACCATCGTTGTTTCAACTTTTTACCATCGTAGTTTCGATTTTTCATTATCATTGTTTCGTTGTTTCGATTGGACGTAATTAAAAAAAAATATGCCGCGATGGCCCCAACTGCACACCGTTGTAACTGGAAAAACTGTCTCACATAAAGTTTTTGGAGCGAGCGGGTAAATGAACTTGAGACGGCGCCGTAGAACACTCGTTCACGGGACGAACCGCCTTTCAATAAAAACAAGATTAGGTTTTATAAACGATTTGGCAATTAAAGTGAATGAATGTTAAAGTTTGGTTGCTTGTACAGAGTACTCAATACACGGGTGATACCAAATCCCGACAAGGTTCCGGCTGACACAGCGAATTCCCGGCTGCAGGTGTGCCTGATAGTATCTTTGATGTTTAAATGTACTGATCTCAATCATTATGTATTGCCATTTGCATATTTAAAAAGAAACTTACCTTATATATTTTCTAACGTACTTACTGCTATGCTCTATACAATTTATTACTGTGATAATAATATATTTAAAATAATTCGTATCCTTCAACATAAAATCTGAACGGGCACACATGTTTTTCAATAGAAATATAGTGGATTTTAATATTATATGGGAGTTTGGGGTGGGGGAGTGGGGCTGGGAAAGGGGCGTATGATGGTTTAGATCCGCCATTGGTTACTGTATGCATTTATATTTGAATACACAAACACAACATTATATTTATATACAAATATCTAGCACGACCATAAATAAACGACACACACTCTAGGTACTCCCGGATGTTTATTACGTCGTGTGTCACATGATCTCGTGTGTCACATGATCGTCGTTCGTTGTAACCATTTTCTAGTTAATGTTATAAACTGCGGAAGGATAAATATTCAGTAAAGGTAATTTTTTATTTATGAAATTGTTGACACTATTTATTACATGTTGTCATTTGTACAAACATAAGCCGATGATTGGATATATTTCAAAAGTTTTATTTATTCAATTGCTACGCTTTTATGATTTTAATCGAGTTACGTTAACCACCGCTGTAGAAATACGCCTCGATAAGCAGGCGATGAGAGCAGATCTTTATTTCTACATTAATGGATGAATATATGATAGTATACCGTCATACATGAGATTTTACACTCATACATTGTATGGCAGGCCATGTAACCTATTAACATATCTCAAATTATGTACTTTAGCTCATGTTTATGCTACTACTATATCCACTACCACCATTACTACTGCTGCTGCTATTACTGCCACTGCCACTAATGCTACTACTACTACTACTGCTGCTGCTGCTGCTGCTGCTGCTACTGCTACTGCTATTGCTGCTGCCGCTTACTACTGCTGCTACTGCTACTTCTGCTGATGATGATCAGAATGCTATTTTTTCTCGCAGTTTCCTTATCACTGTCAGTCATAACTTCGATAAGTTTTATGATTAAACCAATTTAAATACAGCAAATATATTTATTGTTCATAATGTTAACAATAAAACAATTACAACAATTCAACTTGAGTGCATACTCATGTTAACTAGTATTGATCATCTGCGACGCTAATATATTTCCCAAAGTCCTCCATCGTTATTCATCCATTTACGACCAAAACACAGTGAAAAATCAAATAATAAATATATTTATATATATATATCACCGTGACAATTTGTTACCAGGGGAGTGTTGCCAATATTAAAAAAGACCCGCCAAAATGTATTGTTTTTTAATTGGTTACTATAGGTCACATGTGCTAGTAACGTGGTTATTTTATTAAAGCGCATTAAACACTATTTAGCTATGAAATTGGAGTTAACGGGTTAGGAGTTAGTCGCAGAAGGCGTACTTTAGTTTTGTTCTTCAGTTTTCGAGTTTCAACATTCACAATGTAGTTCTTAAGCAGTGCAGCGGTTTCGGCCGCTAGACGCGACGTATGGTGCTTAAGCAGGACTTCTTACTAACTCCTATCAATTTTAATTTCAAACAGGAACAGTTATAACTTCAGACAACTATATTAATTAGCAATGACTCTGCAATTTTATACTATATTACTATAGTGTATATATTGTTATTTACTAAACGGACGTTTGTTGTGTAATTACGTTTAATGAATATACAAATTGAAATACAATGACTGAACTTTACACCAAGTGTTTATCTTTTATCTTCAATCACTTCCGTCTTCAACCATTACCGGCTGCACAAACATTTCATAGATGTTACAGTAGTAACATTAATCTAGTAGTATATATACATATATATATATATATATATATATATATATATATATATATATATATATATATATATATATATATATATATATATATATATATATATATAAAACAATGCAGTGGTGAGTGAAATTTTGAAAATAAAGTTATTGGATTGGAATCAAGTATAACCTGATATCAATCTGCCTGTTATCCTGTGACTTTTATATGACAGTTGGGGCTTAGCTATGTAAACACTAAACGTTAAACCATTTGTAATTAAATTATACTGATTTAGCAAAACATACCTTTCATTAACTTCTATATTTTTAAATAGTGTTTGCTTGCTGCCTCCCTACTCATCCATAGAATTTTTTTTTTAATTTTCAGCATTTTTTAAAAAAATTATTCGCTACCCACATATCCACCCTATTTTGAAAACTAATATCGGGAAACAGCAAACACATATTATCTTCATATTGACCGTAAATCTGAAACTAGATCCGGTGTTGTTTTTATTTTTGCATGACCATCCTTTTCGTTATAAGTTTGTGTGCATTTGTTCACAACTGAACTCAGACTCTGTGTTGGTGAATGTGAAAAAGACAAAACTAAACTCTAGATTGAATTGAAAATGGCTAATTTTAATTTCTCCGAAATACTCAAACAAATAGAATCATTATAAGATGATTTCCCACAAATTAGATACCGGATGAGTAAGTATATAGGTGCGGTTTCGTATATAATACAAGCCGCATTACACGCATCAAGGACATGAATATTATTCTATATGTCACGGTAAACTAAAAATCTAAGGTTGAAATTTGGATTTTCAAGCTTAAGTCTAAGAATATTCTCAAGAATGGTTGGGGAATTACAACGCCTGATATCCCCGTCACGGGGGTCCGTTTCGTTAACGTCCGTAAGTTTACGAAATTCTTAATATAAATTTTGAAGTTACAGGAAAATGTCGGGGAATTACACGTAGCGTTTCGCTATCAGTTTTCGAACTTAAGTAAGCCTTGAAGATATTTTTAAATCTTTTTTTAAAATTTGCAAGGGTCCTCCGCGGCCGAGTAATGTAAAGCGCCGTCTCAAAATCACTTACCTCTCACTACTAAGGTCGTAGGTTCGAGTCCCGCTCGCTCCAAAAACTTAATGTAAAGAAGTTTTCAGTTACTTGCGGAAGGACGGTGGTTCTACTCAATCTGACACAGGTCTTCCTCCATCAGTAAAACTGGATATGCCATATATAACCTGAAATGTGTTGAAAATGGCGTTAAACCCCATTAAAAATGCAAAAAGTACTGCGCAAATTAAACATTTGGATCCGTTCAACAGACCTCACCACTTTAGTTACGGTTATAATAGAAATCGTTTATAAGAATTCATTAAAAGCACTGTAGGCTATGTTATACAGACACCAACAACAGTCATACAGTCAGCAACGATACGTTCAGCCATAAAGTCAGCAGCCATTATATTCAAAAGTAAACACAATATCATTTTACATAATCAAATAACACATTATTTTTACTGACGGTTTAGCCAAAAATACTTTACTTGGCAAAAATTCAATTTCTGAATTGTATATTAGATCTATTTGAGGCGTTTAAACGGTCATGTTGCCAATTATCTGGGACGTTTATATTGGCGAAATATTTGTTTACCAAAGTTTACTGTAAGTCGTACACGTATGTATACCTTGCAAAAACAAATTCACGGTAAGGTTGGTGACAAAATGTACTGAATATATCTTTAATGGATCTGATATTCAATTTTGCATATTGTAATCGTTTACCGGCGTACAAGTTATATAACTGATTTATATGCTATTGTTAAACGGTATATGTATCGTCAATTCATCAATCAATCTATTTTCAGACACCTTTACCGCAGATGCGCACACATGCGTTTGTTTACTGGACTAAAATCAGTTATAGGTGTTTAAATAAATATAAATACCACACAAGCAAATAAAGACATGATAAATAGAATATCATATCAGTACTTGATAGTCTAAAATTGATCAGGTTCCGCTTGAATTTTTTTCTCTACGTCACCTGATAAAGTTTCGATTTTCAGGCACTAGCCTGATATTCTGTATATAGAAGATTTACACCACCGCCACTTATTGAAAACATGTCGCCTCCAAGAAGAAATCCTAAATCCGCCGCAGGTCATGAATTTTTAAGTATAAATAACTTTTTAAATAGTTTTTAATCCATCCCATGCATATAATTATGAACGTTGACTTTGGCACATAATAACATTATCACCAGCAAGAGGGATACATATTTTACTTTAGCTCCAATTGTACTATTGTAAAAATGGGGCTGGGCGGTAGTATAATGGATAGAGTGTTCTCTCATAAAACAACACTCAGTACTGGTTCTGCCCAGGAAGTGGACTCTCGAACGTGATTCTTTTCAACTCTGAGCTTTCATCGCAATCGAGCTAAACTTAATTAGTGTAAATTAAACTAATTGAACAGGAAAACAAGCTATAAACACACACACACAATGACTGTTGGACTACTTGTATTATAAGAACTGATGAAACAAATGTCATGTTGTAAAATTTAACCAAACACATATATTATATTTAGAATTAAACATGCTTATCTAAGTTGGTCTTATTACAGTCAGTGACAATATCAACTACATGGATTTATGAACTTACGAATGAAATCTTGATTTTAAGTGTATAGGTACCATTGTTTGATCTTGAAATGTTTGTTTCGATATCGGACATGATCAAACAGATATAGATTTTACCTGCAGACTCATATTGCACGACTTGTATATTAAGGCCGAAAGGCGTAAATATCAATATTGCTGCTGGGTCAATTCACCAGTGTAAGGGTACCTTTAATAAAATACTTCGATTGTGAAACAACCACAATACAATGGGAGATGCCGCATAATGATGCATGGTTTAAAAATAACTATTACTGGAAAACCACTGCGTATACATTACCTGATAAACATCATTTTCATTACGTGTTTTTTTTTCTACTTTAGATTTCTGATAAATAGTCAGACCGATTACATCAAAACAAAATGGCGAAAGGAAAAGGAAAGGAAGGAGGAGGTGCATTGGAATGCTGCGCCATTTGTGGAGCCGCAAGTATATACTTTTGATTTCGATATTTCGATATATATATATATTTTTAAACGGTAAAACCTCTTTACTATTGTTCTTTTCACGGATGGTAAAATTAATACTAGGTAGATATCTTGGCTGCATTTCAGAAAGAAAACTTAAGACAAAAAATCGCCGTAAGTGAAAAGAAAGGATCATCATAGCCATTAAATGTTAATATTCATTCATCGAAATAAAACGAAAAATAATTTCAAATCACGCAGGTAATGGCAATTTTTTTCTCAAATTCTATCATTTTATACATATAAATTTGAATATACAACGTATTTTAAAGCTGATAAAAAACGATGACTATTTCCAATTATATATTTTTTTTCTTCTTTATTTAAATTATCACAGGTTGAAAATGAAAAATGTTGGGTTTATTTAAACATAAAACGATAGTGAACTTGATTTATCAAATGGATTTTAACAACACACCGCAGAAAAAAAATATGTAGAAAGATGACGAAATACGTTCTATATTGGTTGCTAAAATTTCATATAAATATTTAAAGTCCAGGCATTTGTGGAAAAGGGGAACACGGCAAATTGAGGAACAAGGAGGCATTGTCTGTTATTTTTAGGGAGCAAGAGAACATAGGCGCTATTTAATGACCTAGTGGAACATTAGTCTGTAGAAATGATAAAAAGAGTAGAATGTTTGTTTTGTTCACATGTGCAATGAAACCTCTTTAGGCAACTTTGTTAATTTACAAGCATTTATTTTTTTTTTTGGTATTTTTTTTTTTTTTTAACATTTTTGGGGAAAAAAGGATCATTTGGAATGCTAAGAGAACAATGAAACATTGGACATATGTATTTGAGAACCAAGCAAAATACCTTTGTGGAACATGAGAACTACTGAGATAGGCATTGTAAATCCCTCGTAACACGCCTATAATTCATGCACACAGTAGGTAAAAAAGTGGGTAAGAACGAAAGTATTAATGCATATGGTTTTCGTCTCTATTGGGATTATTAAAGATGTAACACACCCAATGGAAACACTGAGGAAATGCTTCCGACGGATTGTCGCATAATGGCGTTGATAGAAAGTCCTTGTTTCTTTTTATTTAAAAATACTTTGTCCTTATTTAAATGATCAGTTCTGTGACTTAAATGGCAATGTCGATGTATTTGGAACATTTTTAAAGCATTGTCTTCATGTTGGAATTGTAAATTTAGGAAAGAATATTGATGCTTGGAAATTGAGGAATGAATACATTATTAATGCAGTCAACTTTCACTTTGCCTACAGTGCACACACTGAACTGAAACAAAATCTCTGGGATGATTGATTGATTGATTGATTGATTGATTGATTGATTGAATATTTAGCGTCATTTTTATGCCATAGAGGGCTAACAGACGATCAGTTAACCTAACCACTGTTTCCTTGGATTAACCAGTACTCGAGCACACTCCATCTTCGCAAGTAACTGATAACTTTCCCACTTGAATCAGCGGTGAGAGACGAATGATTATGAGACACAATTTCGTATATCAATCATCACGGAGACTGTTGCCGTGCGGGGATTCGAACTCACGACCCCTAACCGACTGAGCTAATCGGGCCCGGCTTTCTAGGATGAAACATGGACTTTAATTTCCTGAAGTTGTCAACAAACAATAACAAGTATGATTTCCTTCGATGATTGAGGATTTTCTGTGAATGACAAACCATTAAAAAGTTGGGCTTACACCTTAATATTTGCCACCACTTTTATATAGCGACACTTGGATGTTTACATAACCAGGTTGTTTTCTGCTTCTATTTAATATAAATGTATTACATAACAAAAGTTCACACAGAGTTGATCTACAACAGGTATTCTTTTTACACCCTAATGTTGACCGCGGTCGTGCAGAAAACGGTAGGCCAGCAAAGCCGGGGAATGTCCCCGCCTACTCACCATCAATGTAATAAATTACCGATGTCAGCCTTTACGGTTAATATTACATACATTTTCTTCAGACATTCTTCACGTGTTTGTTATAATTTAAAATATGATGCCTCGCTGTTCATTGTGAACTTTCTAAATGAGGAAGATTGTATGTACCAGATAATGTCAAAAATGTAACCAGAGTATTATATAAGATTATTTGAAGTATTGTTCGCAATAATTGTTATGATTATATTACACGTCGAAAAACCTTAATATAAAAAAACACAAACGATTATGATTTTCACTCACTCACTCACTCACTCACTCACTCACTCACTCACTCACTCACTCACTCACTCACTCACTCACTCACTCACTCACTCACTCACTCACTCACTCACTCACTCACTCACTCACTCACTCACTCACTCACTCACTCACTCACTCACTCACATTATTCCATCGTATGCTGTTTCTTATCACAATATAACGGTGTACCGTTGGGGGCCATCGCAGTATATTTATTAAATTAAGTAAAGTCTACGATGGTGAAAAGTCGAAACAACGATAGTGAAAAATCGGAATGATTTCGACTTGTCACTATCGTAGTTTCGTTGTTTTGTTGTTTCGTTGTTTCGGCATACTTACTTTAATAAATATACCGCGGTGGTATAATCGTGAAAAGTCGAAACTACGATGGTGTAAAGTCGAAACTACGATGGTGAAAAGTCGAAACAACGGTAGTGAAAAGTCGAAACTACGATGGTGAAAAATCGAAACTACGATGGCGAATCCATTTCGACGTTTCACCATTGTAATTTCGACTTCTTACCATCGTTGTTTCGACTTTTACATCATCGTTGTTTCGACTGTTCACCATTGTAGTTTCGTTGTCTCGACATTACTTAATTTTATGAATATGCCGCTATGGCCACAACGGGACACCGTACAAAATACGTAATATTTCGTTTTATTTTTCTACTGATAGATCTATTCCAATACATTTCAAGACGTTTCATTTTTGAGGAGTATTGATTTCGTAGTTTAAACGTTATGGCCGTTTTTTTTGTATTCCAGTAATATTGTATTAAAGAATAGTGCTTTGTCATTTTCCCCGTTTCAATTTTTATTGTTATAAATAGTGACTCATGTGTGTACGTTTATCTATTATTTTCGTTTTTTGCGTTCTGGTGTTTTAATGAATGAATAACGTAGTCTTATTTATTTTCGTTTCAGCCTTCTAGTGCTTTAATGTACACGTATAGATGTCGTATTATTTTCGTTTCAGCCTTCTAGTGCTTTAATGTACACGTATAGATGCCGTATTATTTTCGTTTTAGCGTTCTGGTGTTTTAATGTATGAATAACGTAGTCTTATTTATTTTCGTTTCGGCGTTCTAGTGCTTTAATGTACACACACGTATAGACGCCGTATTATTTTCGTTTCAGCGTTCTAGTGGTTTAATGAATAGTTGACGTAGTCTATGTTCGTTTCAGCGTTCTAGTGTTTTTGCACTTGCGTTGTTTAGTGAAACGGGCTCCATGTGTTTTAATGTATAGATGACGTAGTCTATTTTTTTTTCGCGTTTCAGCGTCCTAGTATTTTAATGTACATGTATAGATGATATTTTTCGTTTCAGCGTTCTGTTGTTTTATTGTCCTGGTCGTGTTGGCACTCCTCGGTCTAGGGATTGCAAAAATCGTTTTAGGTAGGTACGATGTATAACGATTGCTTGTCATTACATGTAATACATTTTACGCGAAAACAATCAGCATTCGCTCGGTCAATTTTTATAATTATTGTCCGCCGAATATAAATTTACTGTCCTCCGTCCGTGTTTCCGTCTGTCCGTTCATCCGTCCAGGGAAACAGCTTTATAATGGTTTATCTGATTTTTATAACAATTAATTAAGTAGTTAATCTCAATGGTCTCACGTCCACCGTATTAAGAATAGAGTCATTGTCCTTGAAATTTAGAAGGCTTCAAGCAAAAAAATCTAAGTATTATTAGGTGTTTATGTGATTTACTTTTTCTCTCGCAATAGATTTTTTTTTAAATTTTAATAAACGATATTGTGTCTCTCTGTCATTCGTCTCTCACAGCTGAATTAAATCTCTCTCTCTCTCTCTCTCTCTCTCTCTCTCTCTCTCTCTCTCTCTTTCTCTCTCTCTCTCTCTCTAATTTTGATACATTATTTGTTTAATTAATATGTACAGATGGTGACGTGGAACGTGGTGGATAAATGCGTATTCAAGTGGTAGAACATCGGGTCCTAGATCACAGGATCATGGGTATGATCCTCACTAGGGCCATGAGATATGTCCTAGAGAAACACGCATGATTAGTACTAGTTATACCCAGGAAGACTTGGAGCGATATGCAACAAAATATTTCAGAATCGATGAAAAATCAATCGACTTAATGTAAACGATGACGTATCGCGGTTTTACAGATTAAAAGTAATCATCAATTTTTATTTTGAAAATAAAAAAAACATAAATATCGATATATACATTTCCAGGAGCGATATATCTGCACGACTGTAGTATCGAACCCAAGATACCCATATACCTAATAGTGAGCGGAGTAGCCCCGATCTTGTTAGGCGGATTTGGTCGCAATAACTCCGAGGATAACGACCAGGGTGTGACAGGAGGGACGATTTGTGGACTGATCGGCTTCCTATTCAATCTTGCATGGACCATCTGTGGTAAGTTTACAAGTTGTATTTGTTTTTAGTTTTAAATGAAACCGTAGCACTGGTTTAGTATCTTCGCCACCAAAGCTCTGTTCACCACCAAAGCTCTCTTCGCCACCACAGCTCTCTTCGCCACCAAAAGTCTCTTCATCACCAAAGTTCTCTTTGCCACCAACGCTCTCTTCGCCACCAAGGCTTTCTTCGCCACCATAGCTCTCTTTGTCACCAAAGATCTCTTCGCCACCAAAGCTCTCTTCACCACCAAAGCTCTCTTCGCCACCAAAGCTCTCTAAGCCACCAAAGATCTCTAAGCCACCACAGCTCTATAAGCCACCAAGGCTTTCTTCACCACCATAGCTTTCTTCGCCACCAAAAGTCTCTTCATCACCAAAGTTCTCTTCGCCACCAAAGCTCTCTTCGCCACCAAGGCTTTCTTCGCCACCAAAGCTCTCTTTGTCACCAAAGCTCTCTTCGCCACCAAAGCTCTCTTCGCCACCAAGGCTTTCTTCGCCACCATAGCTCTCAATGTCACCAAAGATCTCTTCGCCACCAAAGCTCTCTAAGCCACCAAGGCTTTCTTCGCCACCATAACTCTCTTTGTCACCAAAGATCTCTTCGCCACCAAAGCTCTCTTCACCACCAAAGCTCTCTTCGCCACCAAAGCTCTCTTCGCCACCAAAGATCTCTTCGCCACCAAAAGTCTCTTCATCACCAAAGTTCTCTTTGCCACCAAAGCTCTCTTTGCCACCAAAGCTCTCTTCGCCACCAAAAGTCTCTTCATCACCAAAGTTCTCTTTGCCACCAAAGCTCTCTTCGCCACCAAGGCTTTCTTCGCCACCAAAGCTCTCTTTGTCACCAAAGATCTCTTCGCCACCAAAGCTCTCTTCGCCACCAAGGCTTTCTTCGCCACCATAGCTCTCTTTGTCACCAAAGATCTCTTTGCCACCAAAGCTCTCTTCACCACCAAAGCTCTCTTCACCACCAAAGCTCTCTTCGCCACCAAAAATCTCTTCATCACCAAAGTTCTCTTCGCCACCAAAGCTCTCTTCGCCACCAAGGCTTTCTTCGCCACCATAGCTCTCTTTGTCATCAAAGATCTCTTCACCACCAAAGCTCTCTTCACCACCAAAGCTCTCTTTGCCACCAAAAGTCTCTTCATCACCAAAGTTCTCTTCGCCACCAAAGCTCTCTTCGCCACCAAGGCTTTCTTCGCCACCATAGCTCTCTTTGTCATCAAAGATCTCTTCGCAACCAAAGCTTTATTCGCCACCTAAGCTCTCTTCACCACCAAGGCTTTCTTTGCCACCAAAGTTCTCTTCGCCACCAAAGCTCTCTTCGCCAACAAAGCTCTCTAAGCCACCAAGGCTTTTTTCGCAACCATAGCTCTCTTTGTCACCAAAGATCTCTTCGCCACCAAAGCTTTATTCGCCACCTAAGCTCTCTGTGTGTCCCCAGATGAGGTTACTAGCTCCGTTTGATTGGTGTGCTTAGACACATCATTTAACAACTTTACGGGTTACATATTATAGGGCGGTGTGGTTAGAAGGCATGTGCTATTTTAATAAAAGTATGCTAATAAATTATCTCAGATTTCAGATTTCCTTGAAATAAATGCATATATAAATATATTTCTTAATAGTATATATTTCATGAATTTTGGCAAACATAAAACTTCGCCCCGAACCATTTCGTACCGGAAATATTGCTGACCATAACAAGTTTTCTGAAAGAGACGGCACTTTCTCTTGGATTCACCAAACCACTTAAATAAGAACAAATTGAGTGTTTGGGTGCCGTTGCAGAGGAGAAAGACTTCAATCCTGTACTTCCGACTTGTTACGGGAAAACTTCGAAATTAAATTAGTTCTAATGAAAAACCAATTCCAGTGTCCATGCATTTGGGACACAGGTCAGTGTATAAGCGCCACCTAGTGGTAACACAATTGTTGTTGGGCAATTTTTTCTCTTGTTGGTTCTCTTAACTAAAAATTAAAAACCTCACAATAACGAATTGAAAGAGCTGTAGGAGAATACATGGCCATTTACTTTCCTTTACACAAGTCACATTAAAAAAACAAGACTCATTACTGTTTATACCCAGGAAGGTGACGTGAGTGATTTATATAAGCTTTGTGCTTTCTCCGCAATTGAGATGAAGAAAATTAGTATAAAATAAATAGGTCACATTAACGAGCTAAGAGGAATTCTTTGAAATGTCAATTCGTTTATTGTTTCTCTTCAATTCGCATAAACAGTTCAATCAACCTTGGTACATTACTTAATTCATATTAAAGTACAATTTGTGTACATACATAATACTTTTTTTTAATTTAGCTATTGGAAGCATACTTTGGGCAGATATTTTTTCTTGGTTAATTTATTGCACGCACCGTTTGGGTGTGGTCTATTGATAGACCATGTATGCGTATATAACTTACCTGTTTTATTTATTGGAAGTAAAGTGTGGGCAAATCTTTTGCTTGTTAAATATATTGGAATCACATTTTGGGTAATCGTTTTCTTGTTTACTCTATGCCAGCACAGTTTAGGTAATAGCAATATCTTGGTTTGTATAAATTATATTAATTTTTGTTAGTCTATATCTCCCGAATCAGGTCTATTAACCCCCAATGAAAAAGCAGGGAATTCTATGCCTGTCCCACAATTCGTAGCAATTGAACGCTTACTGAACAATGACGTCATTTAAAATTTTACTGAAGCAACTGGCCAATCAACGTACTCAAGTGTGTCTTTCCAAACATCAATCTGATCACCTCGGCCATTATGCTACGTAATAGTGTATTATACCGAGGATACGGAAATACCCGATGTTTCACGATTGTCCAAACATTGCTATTTAATGGATCTAATCGGGACAGCTGCTCCGTTCTCAGACTACATTTTCGTATTCACTTTAACACTGTCATCTGTGGCCGATTGCCCTAAAGCACTTTTCTCAATATCACGTACATCTTCTCATTTAAGTTTTGGGTTCGAGCCCAGTCCGATGAAGAAACTTTTTGTTAGAAGTTTGCTATTTGTTTCGGGAGGAACTTACATGGATTCCGAGTTCTTCATCCACCAAACAACTGGATGTCATTTGTTACATATATAATGTGTTGGAAATGATGTAAGACACCGTTAAAACACTATGTATTGTCATTATAGGCTCTGTCTGGGTGTACCCCAACTACGGTACCATCCATTCCGATAAATACGTACAGTGTACGGGTAACATGACGACCGACTGTACCCATGGCAACTGTAATGGAACGCTACTATCGTTCTCGTTTGCCATGGTAACACTGGACTGGATCTGCATTGGTCTATGGATACTGGTTGTGGGATGCACTATTGTTCGTGCGTGCAAAGGACGGGTAAGTTCTGAGTTTTGTTTTGCAAATGTTTAATACGTTTAGCGCCGGGAAAGGAAATTTGGACATATAAAAGATAAACGCATTGAGCAAGTTTTAAACACATTAAAGGGAATTTATCAGGGTTTTTCAAAAGTTTAAAATTGGCTATAAACGTTTTTCCCAATATATAATGCCTATATATATTCATTGACCACGTGTTGCCAAAATATATATTTAAACATGCCAAATTAATATAATGAAAAGGAATTTCCTAACTTGGGTTACGCGCCTTGGTTAGACTAAAATAGATTTCCCGTTTAAAATTGCAACATATTTTGTGACGTTTTAAATAAGTCACATGGTTTCATTTTGATTTCAATTTGATCCGTTATACAGATTTACACGTAGTAAAAATGGTTTCATCATAAAAAAAGAGTCCGAATCACGATTTGATGGTCATCTAGCAGTATTTAAGTGTTGTCTATTTTTAGAAGGGGATTTCGTTTCAAGTTTAAACTCCGATTTAAATAGCGATTTTGGTAAATGTGACATACTAAGCCATTCAGATCTGATTTATTAATGGTAATGAGATGTATTTTAACCATTTTAAAAAATATTTTTCAAGACATTTATAGCGTTTTTTTCTGATATACTCCCTTTAAGCAAATGATGCTTAACAGTACTTAGTCTTCAGTAAAGGTTCAAGTGTATTGGATATTCCAATGTATGCACATTTTGAAAATTTAAAGACACAGTTAACAAATATGTGAGCTCTTTAGAGTTATTACACATATTGATCCTAGAACTGGTGTAGACATCTCACCAAGATCTGCAAAATAAAACAGTATTCTCATTATTTGTATTGACGCCGCGTTTTCTGCAGAAACAATGTATTGAATACTAGTATTAACTTTGGAATATTTGTATTAACACCACAATTATGTTTTGCCCTGGCAGGGAGAAATTGTAGGAGTAGATGTTTTCAGTACCTGACAGATAGTTTTCAGCGTGCTATAAATATACCACTAACCGTCTGAAGGTGTATAAACTCATAAGGATTTCTTTAGAATGTCACATTTTGGCAGTGGAAGTTAAACAAATCCAAACTGCATATAACACTTTTTTTTTTTTAAAAAATCATCCATAATATAGCAGATGTATGCAAAAGTAATAGTAACAATGCAGTAGTGACTGTGAAATTTTAAAAAAAGATTTACTCATTTGAATAATGTATGGAATGTATGTGATAATATAAACATGGCACAGAGCCAGCTTGCTTTACTTCATATAGACGCCTTTGGACACCTCTAATATAGACGCCTTTGGACAACTGTAATATAGAAGGCTTTTGAATTATTGGCTGAATTATGTTTATATTAACTGATAGAGTGGAAAACAGTGCAGGAAGTGTTCAGATTGAACTCTTCCTGCACTGTTTTCAAAAGGCCTTCTGTGATTGGTGCGGGAAAACGCGTATCTATGGAGTAAAGGGTTAACGTATAACGTTGTTGGGGCTTTAATTAGGGACCATATAAACATATATTCAGAAGTTATAACAGGTGTGTGAGGGTGTTGTGGGAGAGTGTACCACATTGGGCACATCGGTGTAAAACTAGAGCTTAAGTCTTCGTTTACAGCTGCATCCGACCTCTCTCTTTCCTCCGCCGTCACATCATAGAACGAGGTGACGTTGAAAAAGGAATAATTAATAGTTACCTTCGCCAAAACTGATTTAACACATGATATGTCTGATGGATTTATATCGTCTTCTCAGACACACTTCAGTAAAACCATTACCCTTAAGTGGCCTTGTTAATACTATACATGCTGTATACCTACCTACTGTAAGTGTTTTGTCTGTATATCACTTAGTGAACAAGGATGTAATATTGGCCGGTACTAGCACCCCCTTCCTGTCATCGAGAGGTGTATATTTAACATTTCTACTTGAGCACACTTCAAAGGCGTGTAATGTATTTAATTGATATTACATTGATAACAACGTTTTAATGAAAATCAATACATGGGTATTTTTTCAAGAATCTTAAAAATATATTAAAATCATTCAATGTTTTCAAATCGATTTATTGATAAGAAAAATGTCTTTTACACGTTGTCGGTGCTTTAATTCAGTCGATTGTAAGGTTATAGCAGAGATGAGCGACAGGGCATGATTATCAAGCGGGGGTTATTCCCTCTTAATTGTTCCCTCTTATTAACTTGTGTGTGCTATTTCTTTCTCATGTTTCTTTTTTAAATGCACCTGTATTATACATGTTGTTATAATTCGTTCCGGTATAAAAAATAATAGGGGCGGATCTAGGATTTTAGTTAAGTGGGGGCATAAAATCTGAACGGGCACACATGTTTTTAAGTAGAAACTTAGTGGATTATGATAAAATATGAGTGTTAACGGTGAGGCGTACGCCGTTTTTTTTTAAAGAGTAGATCCGCAACTGCATAATATATATATATATCAATATTGACGAACGAGAACGAAAGACTGACTAATGTTGTTATACATTGTAAATAATTCATTTGCATTATATATAAATATGTATTATCATGTTATGTTCTTTCTCTGTAACATAACTAATAACATAGGTTTTAAACAAAGTTGAATAAACGGTGTGCAACACAGACATCGACTATTTGCACGTTCGACGTGTTTGTTAGGCAATCCTTCAATACAATTGTTTTTTCCTTGGTTATGTACTTTTCACAAACTGAAATTGTAAATTGAATTTTATTGCAAAAAAAAATCGAAACTTCGCTTCTTTAAACATTAAAAGTATAACAACTATAGATACTTTAAAATGTGGGACTATTTTTATTTTACTATTGCATTTTATGGTACATTTCGATTCACAGTCATTTTAAACATTATAAAAATAACTTTCCACGACATTGTTTATATTTTTTATGCTGTTGCAACTGTGCCCTTCAAACTGTCGACGGACGGACAAACGGACGGAATGGTATAAATATGTCCCTTCCCAATACAGCCATATAACATATGTTTAAAATTTGTAACATACATCGTATATGGCTGTGGTGCTATTCGGTGCTGTTTTCGAAACAGTCTACAACCGTTTGTTCGTTCGTTTTTGTTTGGATTTGAAAGATGCCACCAATTGGCTAGTTTAAATCATACTGAAAATATAGTGTAAGACAATATCATTTATCTCCCTTGATTAATTATAATGTAAAGATACACCCCAACATATTTATCTCCCTTATATAAAAACAGTAATGCTTATCTCCCTTATGCATCGACGATGTTTTCATGCATCGGGCTAAAATCAGTCTTAATATCATCAATATTTTGTACGCATTGGTGTCTTCTTATTGTATTTATTTGTGTTTATGATAATCTATATAAGGCTAAAACCAATATAATCCTATCCTGTTATTTTCTATATCAAATTGGCGAATAAGGCCACTTGCTCTTGTCGTGCATATTTAAATGTTTCATAACATGTGATTGTGGCATGCTACTCCAGTATGACAACACTTATAACACGGTGCTATGCTACTCCAATGTGACAGCGCTTATAACACAGTGGTATGATACTCTAGTGTGACAGCGCTTATAACACAGCGACATGATACTCCAGTGTGACAACGTTTATAACACAGCGGCATGATACTCCAATGTGAGAGCGCTTATAACACTGTGACATGATACTCCGATGTGAGAGCGCTTATAACACAGCGACATGATACTCCAATATGAGAGCGCTTATAGCACTGTGGCATGATACTCCAATGTGAGAGCGTTTATAACACAAACGACATGATACTCAAATGTGAGAGTGCTTATAACACAGCAGCATGATACTCCAATGTGAGAGTGCTTATAACACTGTGGCATGATACTCCAGTGTGACAGCGTTTATAACATGGTTAGTGATACTCAGTTATGACAACACTTATAACACAGTTGCATGATACTCCAGTGTGGCATCGCTTATAACACAACGGCATGATACTGAAGTGTGACAACGCTTATAACACGACTGCATGTTACTGAAGTGTGACACACGCTTATAAAACAGTGACATGATACTCAAGTGTGACACGCGCTTATAACACAGTGGCATGATACTCCAGTGTGACATGGCATGATACTGAAGTGTGACAACGCTTATAACACGACTGCATGTTACTGAAGTGTGACACGCGCTTATAAAACAGTGATATGATACTCAAGTGTGACACGCACTTATAACACAGTGAAATGATACTCAAGTTTGACAACGCTTATAACACGACGGCATATTACTCAAATGTAAGAGCGCTTATAACATTGTGGCATAATATGCCAGTGTGACACGCGCTTATAACACAGTGAAATGATACTCAAGTGTGGCAGCGCTTATAACACGACGGAATGATACTCAAGTGTGAGAGTGCTAATAACACGGTGGCATGATACTTCAGTGTGTGCGCACTCATAACACAGCGGCATGATACTCCAGCGTGACAACGCTTATAACAGTGACAGTGTGATAGTGCTTATAACACAGTGACATAATACTCAAGTGTGATAGTGCTTATAACACGATGACATAATACGCAAGTGTGATAATGCTTATAACACGTTGACATTACTCTCCAGTGTGACAGCACTTATAATACTTTGGCATGATTATACTCCAGTGTGACAGCGTTTATTACATTGTCTCAATCAGACAGCGCTTATAACACTTTGGCATGATAATACTCCAGTGTGACAGCGTTTATTACATTGTCTCAATCAGACAGCGCTTATAACACTTTGGCATGATAATACTCCAGTGTGACAGTGTTTATTGCATTGTCTCAATCAGACAGCGCTTTTAACACTTTGGCATGATAATACTCCAGTGTGACAGCGTTTATTACATTGTCTCAATCAGACAGCGCTTATAACACTTTGGCATGATAATACTCCAGTGTGACAGCATTTATTACATTGTCTCAATCAGACAGCGCGTATAACACTTTTGCAGGATAATAATCCAGTGTGACAGCGTTAATTACATTGTCACAATCAGACAGCGCTTATAACACAGACATTAGTTTAATACAACTCAATGCATCCATTTAAAGTGTTTTGTTCTTCTTTCAGAATTAAAAAAAGAAACAATCAGCAGAACTATCAACAACGGAAGATTGACCGACATGAACTATTTGTCTGAAAGAAGCAGAATCATGTGCCATTTGTTAAGTTTTAGAGATGAACTAAAATGACAAGTATATGCAAATAGGTTAAACTCACAAGTAATATGTCTAAAGGCTAAAACAACTGTGTGCTTATTACACTGCGTGTAATTCGGTGAAGTATCTGCACGGATTACGTGAAAAGGCTAAATAAAAGGCCAAAGAGAGAAAAAAATACTATCAAAAAGTTGTAAAGTCATCAATGAACAATATAAATCGAAAAGCAATCTGTATAATTGGCAAAATCGAAAAATTGTTTTAAAATAATTTGAAACATTAATAAAGTAATGGCACTATAGTATGGCACCGTGCAGTAATCTGTGGTCTATACTTTGTATATTTATCATATTTATTATTGAGAATGTAGTTTTATGTTAGAAATTGTAGAACCATTAAGTGTACCCTTTATTTTTAATAAAAAAAGCACTAGCGGAATTAGACAGTATGAGGGTGGGTTTGAGTAAAGATTATCCATACACACTGGAATTACAAATACATCATTAAAACGGCAGCATCTTTTGTCAAAAATATGAAAACACGTTTACTTGGGCCCTCGCCCATCCCATGTCAGGTGCGGATCCATTAAATTGAAAATCATGGATACGCTTACAAACTGTTGCTTGATCTGACTTTTAAGCTTGATGATACTATTTCAAGTTTAAAGGATGGTTTATATTTTATATTGGCAATATATTACATTAAATGTAGTTCTGTAATAAGCATTACCATGCAACAGTTGGAACTGTTGGTAATATACTTTTACTTGATATCATACGTAACAGCAACATATACTTAAAATATCATTAACACATAATTCCTGTTTTTTTTAATTAATTGCTTTATTTCAGGATATTCTTTTCATATACATGCATCTACTATATTTTTCACAGCACAGAACAAATTCAGGTTAACTGATCGTTTTTGGCTCTCGATATTATAAAAATGACGCCAAATATTTAAACAAAGAAAACTCTCCCACTGTTCCTTGTGTTACTCTCCATTCACCTTTGTCGTAAATGTCTCCAAGCTTATAAGACTCTTCCAATATTAAACCTGCACGTGTTCACTCATATATCGGACAAATTAAGACATGGCTATGTTAACATATCACTGCACATGGTCACTCATATATCGGACAAATTAAGACATGGCGATGTTAACATATCACTGCACATGGTCACTCATATATCGGACAAATTAAGACATGGCGATGTTAACATATCACTGCACATGGTCACTCATATATCGGACAAATTAAGACATGGCTATGTTAACATATCACTGCACATGGTCACTCATATATCGGACAAATTAAGACATGGCGATGTTAACATATCACTGCACATGGTCACTCATATATCGTACAAATTAAGACATAGCGATGTTAACATATCACTGCACATGGTCACTCATATATCGGACAAATTAAGACATGGCTATGTTAACATATCACTGCACATGGTCACTCATATATCGGACAAATTAAGACATGGCTATGTTAACATATCACTGCACATGGTCACTCATATATCGGACAAATTAAGACATGGCGATGTTAACATATCACTGCACATGGTCACTCATATATCGGACAAATTAAGACATAGCGATGTTAACATATCACTGCACATGGTCACTCATATATCGGACAAATTAAGACATGGCGATGTTAACATATCACTGCACATGGTCACTCATATATCGGACAAATTAAGACATGGCTATGTTAACATATCACTGCACATGGTCACTCATATATCGGACAAATTAAGACATGGCGATGTTAACATATCACTGCACATGGTCACTCATATATCGGACAAATTAAGACATAGCGATGTTAACATATCACTGCACATGGTCACTCATATATCGGACAAATTAAGACATGGCGATGTTAACATATCACTGCACATGTTCACTCATATATCGGACAAATTAAGACATGGCGATGTTAACATATCACTGCACATGGTCACTCATATATCGGACAAATTAAGACATGGCGATGTTAACATATCACTGCACATGGTCACTCATATATCGGACAAATTAAGACATAGCGATGTTAACATATCACTGCACATGGTCACTCATATATCGGACAAATTAAGACATGGCTATGTTAACATATCACTGCACATGGTCACTCATATATCGGACAAATTAAGACATGGCGATGTTACATATCACTGCAAATGGTCACTCATATATCGGACAAATTAAGACATGGCGATGTTAACATATCACTGCACATGGTCACTCATATATCGTACAAATTAAGACATAGCGATGTTAACATATCACTACACATGGTCACTCATATATCGGACAAATTAAGACATGTCGATGTTAACATATCATGTTCCATTCAAATCATAGAATATTTACTTAAAATGATTTTATGCTTGTTTACTAGTTTTTTCTTCCGCGCAAACTATTATTAAAACTACTATAAAAATGTGATATGATGTAAATCCGTTTAATTTCAGCTGGATTGTCTAATCAAAGACGATTTCTATAGTCTTTGCCATTTTTTTTTCTTTGGATAGAATTTTATGAAACTTCCCAGTATTAAAGTTTGTTGTATGCAATGCCAGACATAAAAAAACAACACATGTTACCTTACATATTTTTTGGTATGACCTCCTCAAAAACATACCAGTCGTTGAAACAAAGATTTTACAAGCAATGCGATTTTTTTTGTTTACATCTGGTATTTAATTAAAACTAATACATAGATGCATGAATATTATACTGATTATCATGGAAATGGTATTGGTAATTATAAGCTTGAATTTAACTGTTTGGGGTTTTAATAATCGTGACAATTATTTCGGCAGTTTCATTTGTTTTTCAATTTTTTGATAAAGTGTATGGATAAATTTTGTTTCAACTTCACAATATACTTTCTGATACCTATGCTAATGAAAACAAAAATAAAAATTACACTTTATCGTGTAATTTCAGAAAAAAATAGCTCTTAAAATATCCCATCGTTAAATAAACATCAGTTGCAATAACTTATATTTTTATACTAAATGAGCATATTTGTATAAATATTGAGATTTTTATTATTAGATTCAGGTAAAATTGTTATAAATAACTATATATACGAGTATGCATATTTCATATAATGAACACAATATAAAAGATCATTTTTAGACGTATCCGTAAATGAGTGTGCCATCCGAAATAGGGTCAGTTGTAGTATAATGGTATGTAGTGACACTGGCTGGTCTCGACAAAGTGGCTTCTATTTTTGTGCGGAATTGGTGCGCATGAAAAACTCTAGAAAATATCTTTTAACACTATTTTCTGAGATAAATTTTTATTATGCATGTTATTCATTTACACATTCTCATTGTTTATATTTTTATACCTTCTATATTTGCTGTTAAACATTTTCTATGAAAATAAATATCTCCTATCATATGTTTACATCTCTTTGTATTTTACGCTGTTGTTGTTTAAATATATAAATACAATACACATAAACTGTAGACATGTATTAAAAGATTTTGTCGTCATTCGTTTTTCCCCAATATTCTTTTGTAATTATAACTGACAGCGACTAAATTTTCGTTTGTTCGGTATAATTAAGTATTTTAGCTCGATTCAGAGCTAATATGAACCGTAATCGAGTAACGGCCGTTTTCTGGGTAGAACCAGTGTTGAGTGTTGTTTTTGAGAGGACTTCGGGTCGAGCTGGTGGTCGAACCCTCATCCCAAATCGCGAGCGGACAACACTCTATCCTATGTATTACCGCGACGCTTATTTTTTTTCTTTCCTTGAAGTTATTATCATTTCAAAATCGACTTAGTGTATTTGTATAACTTTGCATTACACAGTTACCCAAGATAGTCAAAACTAAAAATTGTATTACACGTCCATAGCTACAATTTTAACAAAGGCTGCAAACGGTTAAACGCAAACGGTGACCAAACGAACGAAAAGTAAACGGAAATCGGACTTATACATCGGCACTGACTCCACCCCTCTCCCCACCCCCAATTATCTTGAAGTCACATGATTAAACACAATCAATCAGCTCTCCGAGGTGTTTGCTCTGTAAGCAAACGTTTAAAGCGAACATGTCGTTCAAATGACAATTTGTTCAGCATCAAACGTTTAAACCAAATTAAACGTTTAACCGAACTGAACGCAGCCCATTTGCAATCAATCTTGTGTATTGTATGGTTTTATTTTATCCAAAAAGAGCCAAAACTAAATATTGTATAACACGCTCATCGTTACGTTAGTTTCCATATTTGCACAACCTTTGTATTTTATACAGACGAACTTAATGTTTTTGGATGGGGTTTTGTGGCTTCTTTTAAAACATTGTTTCAATTACATAACGGCAGTCAGCAGTTCTAATCATTGTTTCTGGGATCCACCAGGCGGGTCGCCATTACCAGACAAACCCTACCTCTGCAAGTCATTTACTCCTTTCTCACGTATTCAGAGGCAGGAGATGCATAAACGTAGGGCAGTTCAAGATCAATGACCACAGAAACTGTTGCCGGGCGGCAATTCCAACTTACGATTCCTGGATTGATATTGACACGGCGAGTTACCGACTGAGCTAAACGAGCCCATGTCGTGATGATAAGCTGTTGCTTATATTTTACACCAGGGAATCTGTGCAAATTATGGAAATATGGTGTATTTTTTTTTCTTTTTCAGTTAAGCACGGTGCTTGCAATACAAAAGGGCTGATAGACATCGAATAGGGATTTGAATAATTATTGCTGAAACAAATCACTCACAAAAAGTCGTTAAAATAAGTTTAATTGGTTACTTCGACCATTTTTTTACCAGAATACAGATACTCGACACAATTTACGTGTATATCGGATTTAGGTTACATGGAAAATACGGAAAGTTTTGGGATATTGTAATATCTTGATATAAAAAGTAATGTTGTCTCTGTTCTACAAAATGTAAGTCATCGAAAAATATTAATATTGGTTTATGAATGGCTGGCAATTACTTATCGACATGCGCCATTTACTTTGATGTAATCTGGAACACTTTAAAAGATTGGCTTCATGCACTGTTGTTTTCATAAACCAGCTAGACTAAAATTTACTTTATATTAAAAGGTTACTTTTATTAAATACGGTTTTAACGCCATTGTCAATACATGCCAAGTTATATATAGAGAATACCATGTAAGTGACTGATATTATCGACTTTATCAGGTGAGGCTTAAAAACAGGACGAGGCTTTCGTGCCGAACCTGATAAAGTTGATAATATTAGACACTTACATGATATTCTGTTTATCATTTCACTATTCATTCATCACTGTTCATTTCAAGTAGGGTTGAAAGAAGTTCCGTCCAGGTCAAAATGTATAATTATACATAATGTGCCTGATAAACTTGCATTGATGCGATAAACCATTGCTTATCAGACAGGCAGTTTATCAACAGAAATAAATGCATTGATATGATAAATGTACTATCTAGTTTTAATTTTTAAAGGTGGAGCAAGACCTCAGATGAATCGAAGTACTGAGCACAACAATCGTCTTTCTGACAGTAACTGGAAAAATTTTCTAACATAAAGTATTTGTACCAAGCGGATAATCACCACACATTGCCATGGGTGACTATATTAAGTTATATGCACGGGTTAATTGATACGTGTATTTAAGAACCGCGGCTAACAGATACGTGGCTAACAGTTCGATAAAACTGAAAGACTCGACTTTTGGTGAAAACATGCCTTGATTAATTAATAGTTAATAACCACGGCTCTCTGGTAGCTTACGTGGCGAATAGTTTAATTAAGGTGACTCGACTTTCGGTGAAAACATGCCTTGATTAATTAACAGTTAATAACCGCGGCTCTCTGGTAGTTTACGTGCCGAATAGTTCGATAAAGCAACTCGACTTTTGATGAAAACATGCCTTGATTTATTAATAATTAATAACCGCGACTCTCTGGTAGTGTACGTGGAGAATAGTTTGATAAAGCGACTCGACTTTCGGTGGAAACATGGCTTGATTAATTAATAGTTAATAACCGCGGCTCTCTGCTAGTGTACGTGGCGGATAGTTTGATAAAGGCGACTCGACTTTTGGTGAAAACATGCCTTGATTAATTAATAGTTAATAACCGCGGGTCTCTGGTAGCTTACGTGGCGAAAAGTTCGATAAAGCGACCCGACTTTCGGTGAAAAAATGCCTTGATTAATTAATAGTAAATAACAGCCGCTCTCTGGTAGCTTACGTGCCGAATAGTTCGCTAAGCAACTCGACTTTTGGTGAAAATATGCCTTGATTAATTAATAGTTAATGACCGTGGCTCTCTAGTAGTGTACGTGGCGAATAGTTTGATAAAGTGATTCGACTTTTGGTGAAAACATGCCTTGATTAATTAATAGTTAATAACCGCGGCTCTCTGGTAGTGTACGTGGCGAATAGTTTGATAAAGGCGACTCGACTTTTGGTGAAAACATGCCTTGATTAATTAATAGTTAATAACCGCAGCTCTCTGGTAGTGTATGTGGAGAATAGTTCGATAAAGCGACTCGACTTTTGGTGAAAACACACATTGATTAATAAATAGTTAATAACAGCGGCTCTATGCTAGTGTACGTGGAGAATAGTTTGATAAAGCAACTCGATATTTGGTGAAAACATGCCTTGATTAATTAATAGTTAATTGCCGCGGCTCTCTGGTAGTGTACGTGGCGAATAGTTTGATAAAGGCGACTCGACTTTCGGTGAAAACATGCGTTAATTAATTAATAGTTAATAACCGCGGCTCTCTGGTAGTGGACATGGAGAATAGTTCGATAAAGCGACTAGACTTTCGGTGAAAACATGCCTTGATTAATTAATAGTTAATAACCGTGGCTCTCTGGTAGCGGATATGGAGAATAGTTCGATAAAGGGACTCGACTTTTGGTGAAAACATGCCTTGATTAATTAATAATTAATAACCGCAGCTCTCTGGTAGCGGACATGGAGAATAGTTTGATAAAGCGACTCGACTTATGGTGAAAACATGCCTTGATTAATTAATAATTAATAACCGCGGCTCTCTGGTAGCTTACATGGCGAAAAAGTTCGATAAAGCCACTCGACTTTTGGTGAAAACATGCCTTGATTAATTAATAGTTAATAACTGCGGCTCTCTGGTAGCTTACGTGGCGAAAAGTTTGATTAAGCGACTTGACTTTTTGTGAAAACATGCCTTGATTAATTAATAGTTAATAACCGCGGCTCTGGTAGCTTACGTGGCGAAAAATTCGATAAAGACGACTCGACTTTTGGTGAAAACATGCCTTGATTAATTAATAGTTAATAACCGCGGCTCTCTGGTAGCTTATGTGGCGAAAAGTTTGATAAAGACGACTCGACTTTCGGTGAAAACATGCCTTGATTAATTAATAGTTAATAACCCCAGCTCTCTGGTAGCGGACATGGAGAATAGTTCGATAAAGCGACTCGACTTTCGGTGAAAACATGCCTTGATTAATTAATAATTAATAACCGTGGCTCTCTGGTCGCGGACATGGAGAATAGTTTGATAAAGGGACTCGACTTATGGTGAAAACATGCCTTGATTAATTAATAATTAATGACCGTGGCTCTGTGATAGCTTACGCAGCGAATAGTTTGATAAAGGCGACTTGACTTTTGGTGAAAACATGCCTTGATTTATTAATAGTTAATGACCGCGGCTCTCTGGTAGTATATATGGCGAATAGTTCATTAAAGCGACTCGACTTTTGGTGAAAACATGCCTTGATTAATAAATAGTTAATAACCGCAGTTCTCTAGTAGTGTATGTGGCAAATAGTTTGATAAAGTAACTTTACTTTCAGGGAAACCATGCCTTGATTAATTAATAGTTAATAACCACAGCTCTCTGGTAGCATATGTGGCGAATAGTTTGATAAAGCGACTAGACCTTTGGTGAAAACATGCCTTGATTTATTAATAGTTAATGACCATGGCTTTCTGGTAATGTACGTGAAGATTAGTTTGCTAAAGCGACTCGACTTTTGGTGAAAACATGCCTTGATTAATAAATAGTTAATAACTACGGCTCTCTGGTAGCTTACATGCCGAATAGTTTGATAAAGTGACTCGACTTTCGGTGAAAACATGCCTTGATTAATTAGTAGTTAATAAACACGGATCTCTGGTAGCGTATATGGCGAATAGTTCAATAAAGTGACTTGACTTTTGGTGAAAATATGCCTTCATTTATTAATAGTTAATGACCGCGGCTCTCTGGTAGCATATGTGGCAAATAGTTTGATAAAGCGACTTGACTTTTGGTGAAAACATGCCTTGATTTATTAATAGTTAATGACCGCGGCTCTCTGGTAGTGTACGTGGAGAATAGTTCGATAAAGCGACTCGACTTTTGGTGAAAACATGCTTTGATTAATTAATAGTTAATAACTGCGGTTCTCTTGAAGCTGACGTGGCGAATAGTTTGATAAAGTAACTTGACTTTCGGTGAAAACATGCCTTGATTAATTAATAGTTAATAACCATGGCTCTCTGGTAGCTTACATGGCGAATAGTTTAATTAAGGCAACTCGACTTTTGGTGAAAACATGCCTTGATTAATTAATAGTTAATAACCGCGGCTCTCTGGTAGCGGACATGGAGAATAGTTCGATAAAGCGACTCGACTTTTGGTGAAAACATGCCTTGATTAATTAATAATTAATAACCGCGGCTCTCTGGTAGTATGAGTGGCGAATAGTTTGGTAAAGTGACTGGACTTTTGGTGAAAACATGCCTTGATTAATTAATAGTTAAAAAACGCGGCTCTCTGGTAGTGTATATGGCAAATAGCTTGATAAAACGACCCGACTTTTGGTGAAAACATGCCTTGATTAATTAATAGTTAATAACCGCGGCTCTCTGGTAGCGGACATGGAGAATAGTTCGATAAAGCGACTCGACTTTTGGTGAAAACATGCCTTGATTAATTAATAATTAATAACCGCGGCTCTCTGGTAGTATGCGTGGCGAATAGTTTGGTAAAGTGACTCGACTTTTGGTGAAAACATGCCTTGATTAATTAATAGTTAAAAAACGCGGCTCTCTGGTAGTGTACATGGCAAATAGCTTGATAAAACGACCCGACTTTTGGTGAAAACATGCCTTGATTAATTAATAGTTAAAAAACACGGCTCTCTGGTAGTGTACGTGGCAAATAGTTTGATAAAGTGACTCGACTTTTGGTGAAAACATGCCTTGATTAATTAATAGTTAATGACCGCGGCTCTCTGGTAGTGTACGTGGTGAATAGTTTGATAAAAAGACTTGACTTTTGGTGAAAACATGCCTTGATTAATTAATAGTTAATAACAGCGGCTCTCTGGTAGCGTGAATGGAGAATAGTTTGATAAAGCGACTCGACTTTTGGTGAAAACATGCCTTGATTAATTAATAGTTAATAACCACGGCTCTCTGGTAGTGTACGTGGCGAATAGTTTGATAAATCGACTCGACTTTTGGTGAAAACATGCCTTGATTAATTAATAGTTTATAAACACTGCTCTCTGGTAGTGTACGTGGAGAATAGTTCGATAAAGTGACTCGACTGTTGGTGAAAACATGCCTTGATTAATTAATAGTTAATGACAGCGGCTCTCTGGTAGTGTACGTGGCGAATAGTTCGATAAAGCAACTCGACTTTTGGTGAAAACATGCCTTGATTAATTAATAGTTAATAACTGCTGGTAGCGTACTGCGTGCTAATATGAGGTTGAGCCAGTGTCCAGGAAAATATGTTAGCTAACGTTAATAAACGTTTGACCGAACTGAACGCAGCCCTAGTTTTACCCAGGAAGGTTTCGAGCACTTTACTTTGTATGTAGCGGAAATTCCCGAGTGATGTTCCATTTAATATTCGTGCAAGTCGGAGAGTAGTTCGCTATTATACGAACGGGGACAGGGTTATGTTGAGAAACAACGAACGATAGATAGATCGCCAATAAGTTGTATGATAAATTTGAACATGTCGATACAATTTTTACACATTTTAGAAGGACATGTGTGTTGTTTTTTTTTAAACTTAAAACCACTTTCACATCCGCATGGTCAAAAAATACGATAAATGAACATCTATTAGCAAGACTAATATACATTTTAACAACGGCAGAATTCCGAGTATCTAACTCTCCTGTAGCATTGTTTAGCACCGCAGATGGGATTTCGAGCTTTTACATAGCCTCTGTGGAACGAAACAGTCCAGTCTTCTTCCGCTTTTTGAAGACGTTTTGTAACAATGATGTGTCCTGGTTTGGTCCATGCGGCACATTCAAGGACTGTGTGGACCTCTGAATCTCGTATATTCGTCGGGCGGCAACTAAGCTCTCCATGGACACGGTCATCTGAACAATATCACGATGCGATGGATACTTAACTTTGTCCATGTCATTGGAAACGTCAAGAGCAATTTCCTCCTCAGACGTGATTTCAGGTTTACTGCTAGCCTCAGATAAGTGTTTGACGTAATAATAAGGCTGTACCATGATCACAGCACTGGCCATACATAAAACACCGCCGGTCACAAAGGTCAAGGTGTAAGCTTGAGTGAGGTCAAACATAGCACCTGCAATTATATATAAAACATGAACATATCTGTGTGTTGTTTTATACACTAGTAGAGTATGCTATTTCAAATACATTGTTTAACTAAGCAATATATTCATAAAGAACATGATTATGAAAGGGTTGTTCACAAACAGCAATTCAGTCGTCTTTATAAAAAAAAGCAAGTGTATTAACAAATAGAAAACTAATAATATACTGGTTATGTCAGTTATTCAATCAATTTTCAAACCAGACCCGGTTAGTTTTGTCGGTAACGCGTCTGATTATCCACTCAGGGGTCATGAGCTCGAATCTCCGTCCCAGTCTCCTTGAAGATTGATATACGCAATTGCGTTTCATCGTCCTCCTTCCCTCACCGATGATTCATGTGAAAAAGTTATCAGTTACTTACAGAGATGGGTGTGTTCGAGTACTGGTTAACCTTCCAGGACCGCATGAAAGAGAAGTTATGTTAGCTAATCGCCTGTTAGCCCTTGATGACATAAAAATGACGATAATCATTGAAACAAACAATAGTCCATTTTCACACAGATATACCGTACCTGTTAGGGGTCCGCCAATGAGTTGTCCTGAAGCTTCAAACAATAGCAAACATCCATATCCATTAGCGAACCTTTGTAGTCCAAGAAGCTGCATAAGAATTGGTACCAGTAGTGTACCAAAGCTGCCAGAAAACAGTCCAAACAATAAGGAACAGCACACTAATACAGCAAACGAGTCAACGAATGGAACGATAAGTATACAAACTCCTGACAAAAATAAAGAAACCCCATATAAAACAAATACATTGACACGTGAATGGCTACCTACAAATCCTGACCCCAATCTGCCAAACAAATTTGCAGCACCAAGCACGGAAATTAAAATTGCACTGAGATCTGCAGTGGTTCCCTTACGTTCGCTTAATACAGGTAAATGAATATACATAGCTGTTATCCCGCAACAAAATAACAAGTTATTCACACAAAGCGTCACGTATCCCGAAACCTTAAATGGAGTCAGGTCAAGCACTGGCTGATCGTCCCGAATTTCAGGTCTCTTGATTGGACGCATTACAGCCCCACAAACACACGCATTCAACGAGGTTGCCCCGAGTAGCAGAAAGCTTTGTTTCCAATCGTATTCATTTATAAGCCAACGAATGAGCGGCGGGTATATAAAATTTCCCACTCCGATTCCCGAGGCGGCGATACCTGCAGCCAGAGTTAGTTTCTTGTCAAAGTAGTAGGAAATGGCAGCTATAGACGGAATGTAGATTATCCCAAATCCAGCTCCTACAATAAACCAACACTATCATATATTTAGAAAATTCAAACTTAACATTAAAGGATTATTGGCATATTACCGTCAATTCCCTGTCCTAAATACACACGCCCAGCATGAAGATACACTTATAACTTAGAGATATACGCGTCTAAAGTGTCTAATTGCATAACCTCTTTATTAAATCATCGGGTTTCTGAAGCCACGTTTTTGTTTTTGTTTTCAACGAACCGCTTTCGGGTTTCCGATCAATCATCGGATAACATCGTGAAGACTCGTTCCCGATCTCGTTTTCGAGGCTTTGTTCGGGAAGTTTACGGAGTTCAATGTAAACATTGCGCAATACTTTATTGCAGGACGTATTAAAGTCAATTACTGTTAATTTAATAACTTTCAAGTAAATAAAGGTTATAGCATTATTTTGTGCACACTGCATACAGGAAAAGTCTGGATTAACAGCGTGTTTGTGTTACTTGCCAATATAATCCCTTTAAACGGACGCACCGCAATCAAATTTAATATTTTTGATATTTTTTATTACTTTTTATGGCAATATAATTCTTATTTATGTGTTGTATTTAATGTTGAAAAGACCAAATAGCTTTTGAACGCACCACGTACTTCGTACAATTCACATACTGTGATTCTTATCTTATATTTTTAACAACAAACATTTGAGCAATGCTGCCCCTTTAAAACTGTGCTAGTATAAATCATCAGTCAGTTTTCAGTCTCAATAAATAAATGTTGTTTACCTGAGAGGAGTCCAAAAGTAAAGTAGAGATAGTACAGGTTAGGTGCAAAGAAAGACAGACATAATCCTGCCAATACTATAACTCCACCACCAATAATCACATATCGAAATCCAAATTTGTTTGTCAACATACTGGATAATGGTGCTGAAATATATAGAAAAAAGCATGATACTATCTATGATATATTGTTGTTCAATACGTTTTTTATTGAATATTTAGCGTCATTTTTATGCAATCGAGGGCTAACAGACGATCAGTTTACCTAAACGCTGTTTCCTGGGATCCTGAAAGGTTAACCAGAACTCGAGTACACCCCATCTCTGCAAGTAACTGATAACTTTCCCACTGGAATCAGTGGTGAGAGACGAATATTAATGAGACACAATGTCGTATATCAGTCATCACGGAGACTGTCGCCGGGCGGGGATTCGAACTCACGACCCCTGGATTGATAGTCAGACGCGTAACCGACTGAGCTAATCGGGCCCCGCTAGTTTAATATGGAGTAAGGCAAAACGTTGGTGTTTAAATATGAAGAATAAAGAACGAACACACCAAAGGAATATACCCAAACCAGTTTGGTGGGTATATGATACTTTTAAATGTTGTGCAGATAGACTGCTGTAATTCAACACGTACATGTTCGTTAATATTTTACTTTTCTCCATTAAATATGTTAAAAGTCATTTCTATTAAACTTCTCTGAAGCGAGACGGTAGTATAGTAGATAGAGTATTGACCGCTAACGGCAGAAGTGTCGTATTCGATCCCCAACTCGAACAGATGCCTCTAAAAAGCAACGCTCAATACTGATTCTACCCAGAAAGTGGAATCGAGGGATATTAACTCCGAGATTTCTTCGCAATCGAGATAAAATAAATTTCAATTGGGTATTAAATTTGTTAATCTTTGATAGACGTGCTACTATTAAATATAGTCATATTTTTCAAACCATAAAAAAACGCATTCTATTACCGACGGTATACATCACAGCTGTTGGTAAGCCTACGGCCCAGGCTGTTGCTGCCTTCGACTGTCCAAACTCGTCGAGAAATACGGCGTTGTATATCCCAGAACTCCATGACAGACCATACGCCAGTATGTGTAAAATGAAGGAAGACGCCAGCACCAACCACGCCCAACCGCCGTCAATATCGGGTGACAACATTACAAACGTCTATGAAAATAAACATGTGTACAGTCAAGGGAAGGAGCAAAAGTGTTCCTTTACGACAGGTTGTTGCTTACAACAGGTTGAATTGCTCTGAAAGCATAGAAATGAGATATAGTAAATGTCACTACTTAAGACAAGTGGCTGCTCAATAGAGATGACCGCTTACACAAGTTTGACTTATTAGGAAGATACGATTCATGTCCAACGGAAGACATTCCATACTGGACTATTTCAGACATTTCCCAAGAGTTATCCGATAATTGCCCCTGTGCAGTTTGATGATATTGGAGATGACTCCGATTACTTACCTTAGACCGTGATAAAACTTACAGGTATCGTTCCGCTCTGACACTAAGATCAAGTAGGCGTGACGTGTCATATGCCCTCGGGATATATCTATTCGTTTTGATAAGCAAGTTTTGGTGATTTTGATGTGTAGTATAAAAAAGAAATTAATGAATTTTACTTATTAATAAATGCTAAAATCATTTGATTAAATTTAATGTGCAACATTATAACATAGATTAATGATTTTAATTACAAATTTCAATATACTTTGATAAAGTTTATTTTATTATCAGTCAACAGACAAAGATTGATTATTTTGTGTTACTGTTATTAATAAATTAAGTTTAAATTTATTTATTTATTTTACTTCGACTGTGAAACAAGTTCTTACAACTGAAGTAAATCACGCTCGAAGTATTCCTGGTTAGAACCAGTAATAAGCATATGCGGAAATGTGTCTTGCTCAAGGACATCACACATAGCCTTGGCGGAGGAGCGAACCCACGACCCTCCGATCATGGGTTCGGTGCTCTACCACTGGACCTCGCGCTCCACACGAATTTATTACGGTTATTAGATTATATAAACTTATATTTGAAGAGACAGAAAGACAATCAAACATAATGTCGTAAATCAATCATCAATCATAGACTGGTGCCGTCGGGGATTCGAATTTACGACCCGAGGGTCGATAGTCGGACGCATTACTGTCTGAGATAACGGGAAAAGTTTTATGATATTCAAATGATATTTTTAACTTCATGTTGTTGTTTTTTAAAATATAATTATTATGGTTGTTTGAAACAGACATCTTTATATTAGCGCATGCGTTTTTAATAAAGCCTAAAACGGCATTTGACCAAAATCCATTTTTAACAACTTCTTTAAAGTACCTCGTGTTATAATATCATACAATTATATTGTTACAACATATTTATATTTTTCGCATACCACTTTGATATACAGTAGAACTTCGTTGGCTCGAAAACGGATGGCTGGAACACCACACATGGCTCGAACCACTTATCTGGTCCCGGCCAAAATACTATTTAAATTATATTATTTTACCTTCGATGGCTAGAACACCGAGTCGAACTAGAAATTAGGTACAGCCAACATATTTACTTGTACTTTGACACTCTTCGTTCGAACTATTTTGTTCAGTCCCGTCGGGTTCGATCCATCGAAGTTCTACTGTATTCACCTTTATATATTTGGAATAAGTTCTTTCATTCCGATTTCATTCAACCATTTACAAGAGTTATGCACTTTTTTTTCAACACAGGAACAAAAATAGTCGTAACATATGCTATGGTAATGTAACTTTACATAATAAGTATATATATTTTTTTTTCAGAAATAGTTTAAAGTGAAAATTGCAGCGTATTTTTGTAAGCTAATAAATGTGACTAGCTGATGTATTACGCAGCAATTTTACAAACCTCTTTACTTTGATTAGTAATACCGCGATTATATAAAGCTTTATATTCCTTCTAGTGTTTCATGTTTAACAAAATAAACACTAAAACATTCACAAAATATATCTTACAGATCATGTCATGTTAGTACTTACTGAAACACGTGATATGATTTAAAATAGATATTTAACAATACAATGTGCAAAGTCACTCATATCAATATCAAGGCTTCCCTAACTGCAGTAAAGTACAAGGTTAATGTTGGTGATAATGGTTGTCTCTACCTGTAAACAAGTCAGTTATGTTATTGTAGAGATTTGCATTTTGAGCCAGTTAGTCATTTATGGATGTTGTCATAATCATTTGAATAAGTAACTTACGAAAGGTGATTATACATTTACGAAGTTAAATAAAACATATTTTAATTTTTATTTTATCATAATAAAGGTTATATTTTTAACTAAATGACTAGACGTTGTAATAGGTTGGCAATTTAATATTGAAACAGTTATAACGATAAAATTAAATTTCTCCTATATGTTTCTATGTAAACCAAATATCACGGTTTAGCCAGGTAAGCGATAAAAACGGTCGGTATCAAGGGGGGTAACTTCTCTCGATACTCCAGTGAAATGTCTGAAATAGTCCCACATGCACAGGACACGGTCGCCACAACAGCTCAAACATTGTCAATATTTACTAAAGCAATCACAGAGGTTGCGGGTTCGATTCCAGCTCGACCACATGGCCTCTTAAACGACACTCAGTACTGGTCCTAGCCAGGTATCAGACTCGAGAGTGATACAAATAAGCTTTACGTTTTCTGCGCAGTCAAACTAAAACGTATTATCATCAACTAAAAAGTACTATACATATAACCAGAAGTATTGGCACAATGTTCATACTTGATAACACATACTTAATTTTGCTATACCGCTGTCACGTTAAATTCACAGGCACTACGGAAAGTCCACGCTTTATGGGTGTATAATAATGCGTATTTATCTGGTGATACTATAAGTTATGTATTGATATTTAAACGATTTGTTTCATAATACCTAAACTTCAAATTGGTAAAGGTTAGAAGAAACATTTCGTCCAATAAAATGTTTAAAATCGCATTCAAAATCGATCAATATTGACAAAATGTGCGGTTTTATCGTCAGTGGGTTCTTTTTGAAACCTTAATTCTCGAAATATAATCAAGAAAGAAACATGAAAACCTGGCAAAACTCATTTGATATAATACATTTTCAATCGGTCATATTTTCAAAGTTACCAATATAATTTTTATCAGAAAAGAAAACATCCAAAATTTACTCATTTCCGAGCAATGTATATTTTTCGGCGTCAAAAGGTTCTTTTCAAAACCTCAATTCTAGAAAGATATCAAAAATACCAATATGAATTCTTTACAATAACCATTTTGTATACTATATTTTCAATCGCCGATACTTTTAAAATTATCTTAAGCTTAATTTGACACATGTTCCTCCAAAATGTATCCATTTCTGAAAATAAACATTTCGCCGCATTTGTTTCTACGCATGCACCGTTCAGAAAGATCCGGACACTAAATAAACAATGTTCATTATTTTATTTTATTTTATTTTATGACCTTTAAGAATTGCAAGTTTAATATATAATTCAACAATAAACATATAAAGATATATTTTTCATTGCGTTTTGAGGGAAATATAAGAGATTAAATCCAGGCATTTGTTTCACAATATTTTGCCTTGCTTTCGAAAAATCTAGTCGTCAATTTGCCAACATACAAATCCTTATATTTTTCATAGTTATACTAATTTTCTTTAAAGAATGAACAGTAGGTAAATTTAAAACATTTTTAAAATAAAGGTTAACATGCTGAAAGAATTTAAGAATGCTTTTGATGAGTTATTTATGTTTAATTTGATACCGTCAAGGCGTTACGTCATATTTACATATATTGATGGTGGACACACTTTTCAGAATTTCACAACTTTTAAATTTTAAGTTTTTGAAATTAGGCTTGGTGTTTAAAAATCAAATGTCAACTAAATCATTGAGTATATATAGATTAGAAAATATAGTGCTCAGTAAGAAAAATCAATGGTTGTGTAAGGATGTTCGCGTATGAAAATATAAAGTCAAATAAGAAATTTGAATGTCGTGGATGTTTAATATATAAAGATCAGAAAATGTAGTGCCTAGTGCCCATTAAGAAAAATCTATATTGAGTAAGGATGTAGTGTATCGAGTGAGAAAATCTATTGTTGAGTATGACATTATAGTGTTATATAAGGAAATTGAATGTCGTGTAAGAATTTGAGTATCGAGTAAGAAAATCTAGTGATGCATATGAAAATATAGTGTCATATAAGGAAACTGAATGTCCTTTAAGGATGTTGAGTATTGAGTGAGAAAAAATGTAGTGTTGCGTATAAAAAAAAATAGTGTCATATAAAGAAATTAAATGTCATGTAAGGATGTTGAGTATTGAGTGAGAACATGTAGTGTTGCGTATGAAAATATAGTGTCATATCAGGAAATTAAATGTTGTGTAATGATGTTGAGTATCAAGTGAGAAAATCTAGTGTCGCGTATGTTGAGTATTGAGTGAGAACTTGTAGTGTTGCGTATGAAAATATAGTATCATATAAGGAAATTGAATGTCAGGTAAGGATGTTGAGTATCGAGTGAGAAAATCTAGTGTTGCATATGAAAATCTAGTGTCATATAAGGAAATTGAATGTCGTGTAAGGATGATGAGTATCGAGTGAGAAAATCTGTTGTCGCATATGAAAATATAGTGTTTTATAAGGAAATTGAATGTTTGAATGTCGTGTAAGGATGTTGTGTATCGAGTGGGAAAATGTAGTGTTGCGTAGGAAAATAGAGTCAAATAAGGAACTTGAATGTCATGGAATGATGTTGAATATAAATTATATAGATTAGAAAATCTAGTGCCTGTAGGAAAAATCTAATGTTGAGGAAGGATGTTGTGTATCGAGTGAGAAAATCTAGTGTCGTGTATTAAAATATAGTGTCATATAAGGAAACTATATATCGTGTAAGGATGGTGGGTATACATGTATATAGACTTGGAAATCAAGTGCCCAGTATTTAAATCTATAGTCCAGAAAAGATGTTGTGTATCGAGTGAGAAAATCTAGTGTTGCATATGAAAATATAGTGTCAAACAAGAAAATTGAATGTCATGTAAGGATGTTGAGTATCAAGTAAGAAAATCTAGTGTTGCATATGGAAATATTGTCATATAAGGAAATTGAATGTCGTGTACAGATGTTGTGTATCGAGTGAGAAAATCTAGTGTCACATATGAAAATATAGTGTCATATCAGGATATTGAATGTCATGTAAGGATGTTGAGTATCAAGTGAGAAAATCTATTGTCGCATATGTTGAGTATTGAGTGAGAACATGTAGTGTTGCGTATGAAAATATAGTGTCATATAAGGAAATTGAATGTGGTGTAAAGATATTGAGTATTGAGTGAGAAAATCTAGTGTTGCATATGAAAATATAGTGTAATATAAGGAAATTGAATGTCCTTTAAGGATGTTGAGTATCGAGTGAGAAAATCTAGTGTTGCATATGAAAATCTAGTGTCATATAAGGAAATTGAATGTCGTGTAAGGATGTTGAGTATCGAGTGAGAAAATCTGTTGTCGCATATGAAAATATAGTGTTTTATAAGGAAATTAAATGTTTGAATGTCGTGTAAGGATGTTGTGTATCGAGTGGGAAAACGTAGTGTTGCGTAGGAAAAAAGAGTCAAATAAGGAACTTGAATGTCGTGGAATGATGTTGAATATCAATTATACAGATTAGAAAATCTAGTGCCTGTAGGAAAAATCTAATGTTGAGGAAGGATGTTTTGTATCTAGTGAAAAAATCTAGTGTCGTGTATTAAAATATAGTGTCATATAAGGAAACTATATATCGTGTAAGGATGGTGGGTATACATGTATATAGATTAGGAAATCTAGTGCCCAGTATTTAAATCTATAGTCCAGTAAAGATGTTGTGTATTGAGTGAGAAAATCTAGTGTTGCATATGAAAATATAGTGTCAAATAAGAAAATTGAATGTCGTGTTAGGATGTTGAATATCGAGTGAGAAAATGTAGTGTCGCGTATGAAAATATAGTGTCATATAAGGAAATTGAATGTCATGTAAGAATGTTGAGTATCAAGTAAGAAAATCTAGTGTTGCATATGAAAATATTGTCATATAAGGAAATTGAATGTCGTGTACAGATGTTGTGTATCGAGTGAGAAAATCTAGTGTCACGTATGAAAATATAGTGTCATATAAGGAAATTGAATGTCAGGTAAAGATGTTGAATATCCAATGAGAAAATGTAGTGTCGCGTATGAAAATATTGTGTCATATAAGGAAACTGAATGTCCTTTAAGTTTATTTGAGTATTGAGTGAGAAAATGTAGTGTTGCGTATAAAAAATATAGTGTCATATAAGGAAATTAAATGTCATGTAAGGATGTTGAGTATCAAGTGTGAAAATCTAGTGTTGCAGATGAAAATATAGTGTCATATAAGGAAATCAAATGTCGTGTAAGGATATTGAGTATCAAGTGAGAAAATGTAGTGTCGCATATGAAAATATAGTGTCATATAAGGAAATTGAATATCATGTAAGGATGTTGAGTATCGGGTGGGAAAATCTAGTGTCGCATATGAAAATATAGTGTTATATAAGGAAATTGAATGTCAAGTAAGGATGTTGAGTATCTAGTGAGAAAATGTAGTGTCGCATATGAAAATAAAGTGTCATATAAGGAAATTGAATGTCAATAAGGATGTTGAGTATTGAGTGAGAAAATCTAGTGATGCATATGAAAATATAGTGTCATATAAGGAAATTGAATGTCGTGGAGGGATGTTGAGTATCGGGCGAGAAAATCTAGTGTCGCATATGAAAATATAGTGTCATATAAGGAAATTGAATGTTGTGTAAGGATGTTAAGTATCGAGTGAGAAAATGTAGTGTCGCATATGAAAATATAGTGTCATATAAGGATATTGAATGTCGTGTAAGGATGTTGAGTATTGAGTGATAAAATCTATTGTCGCATATGTTGAGTATTGAGTGAGAACATGTAGTATTGCGTATGAAAATATAGTGTCATAAAAGGAAATTGAATGTGGTGTAATGATATTGAGTTTTGAGTGAGAAAATCTAGTGTCGCATATGAAAATATAGTGTAATATAAGGAAATTGAATGTCCTTTAAGGATGTTTAGTATTGAGTGAGAAAATGTAGTTGCGTATAAAAATATAGTGTCATATAAGGAAATTGAATGTCATGTAAGGATGTTGAGTATCGAGGGAGAAAATCTAGTGTTGCATATGAAAATCTAGTGTCATATAAGGAAATTGAATGTTTTGTAAGGATGTTGAGTATCGAGTGAGAAAATCTATTGTCGCATATGAAAATATAGTGTTTTATAAGGAAATGAATGTTTGAATGTCGTGTAAGGATGTTGTGTATCAAGTGGGAAAATGTAGTGTTGCGTAGGAAAATAGAGTCAAATAAGGAACTTGAATGTCGTGTTAGGATGTTGAGTATCGAGTGAGAAAATGTAGTGTCGCTGATGAAAATATAGTGTCATATAAGGAAATTAAATGTCATGTAAGGATGTTGAGTATCGAGTGTGAAAATCTAGTGTTGCAGATGAAAATCTAGTGTCGTGTATTAAAATATAGTGTCATATAAGGAAACTATATATCGTGTAAGGATGGTGGGTATACATGTATATAGATTTGGAAATCTAGTGCCCAGTATTTAAATCTATAGTCCAGAAAAGATGTTGTGTATCGAGTGAGAAAATCTAGTGTTGCATATGAAAATATAGTGTCAAATAAGAAAATTGAATGTCAGGTAAGGATGTTGAATATCGAGTGAGAAAATTTAGTGTCGCATATGAAAATATAGTGTCATATAAGGAAATTGAATGTCGTGTTAGGATGTTGAGTATCGAGTGAGAAAATGTAGTGTCGCTGATGAAAATATAGTGTCATATAAGGAGATTGAATGTCATGTAAGGATGTTGAGTATCAAGTAAGAAAATCTAGTGTTGCATATGAAAATATTGTCATATAAGGAAATTGAATGTCGTGTACAGATGTTGTGTATCTAGTGAGAAAATCTAGTGTCAAGTATGAAAATATAGTGTCATATAAGGAAATTGAATGTCAGGTAAAGATGTTGAATATCGAGTGAGAAAATGTAGTGTCGCGTATGAAAATATTGTGTCATATAAGGAAACTGAATGTCCTTTAAGTATGTTGAGTATTGAGTGAGAAAATGTAGTGTTGCGTATAAAAAAATATAGTGTCATCTAAGGAAATTAAATGTCATGTAAGGATGTTGAGTATCGAGTGTGAAAATCTAGTGTTGCAGATGAAAATATAGTGTCATATAAGGAAATCAAATGTCGTGTAAGGATATTGAGTAGCAAGTGAGAAAATCTAGTGTCGCATATGAAAATATAGTGTCATATAAGGAAATTGAATGTCATGTAAGGATGTTGAGTATCGGGTGGGAAAATCTAGTGTCGCATATGAAAATATAGTGTTATATAAGGAAATTGAATGTCAAGTAAGGATGTTGAGTATATAGTGAGAAAATGTAGTGTCGCATATGAAAATAAAGTGTCATATAAGGAAATTGAATGTCTATAAGGATGTTGAGTATTGAGTGAGAAAATCTAGTGATGCATATGAAAATATAGTGTCATATAAGGAAACTGAATGTCCTTCAAGGATGTTGAATATTGAGTGAGAAAAATGTAGTGTTGCGTATAAAAAAATAGTGTCATATAAAGAAATTAAATGTCATTCAAGGATGTTGAGTATTGAGTGATAAATTCTATTGTTGCATATGAAAATATAGTTTCATATCAGGAAATTGAATGTAGTGGAAGGATGTTGAGTATCGGGCGAGAATATCTAGTGTCGCATATGAAAATATAGTGTCATATCAGGAAATTAAATGTTGTGTAATGATGTTAAGTATCAAGTGAGAAAATCTAGTGTCGCGTATGAAAATATAGTGTCATATAAGGATATTGAATGTCGTGTAAGGATGTTAAGTATCGGGTGGGAAAATCTAGTGTCGCATATGAAAATATTATGTTATATAAGGAAATTGAATGTCAAGTAAGGATGTTGAGTATATAGTGAGAAAATGTAGTGTCGCATATGAAAATAAAGTGTCATATAAGGAAATTGAATGTCTGTAAGGATGTTGAGTATTGAGTGAGAAAATCTAGTGATGCATATGAAAATATAGTGTCATATAAGGAAATTGAATGTCATGTAAGGATGTTAAGTATAGACTGAGAAAATGTAGTGTTGCATATGATAATATAGTATCATATCAGGATATTGAATGTCGTGTAAGGATGTTGAGTATTGAGTGATAAAATCTATTGTCGCATATGTTGAGTATTGAGTGAGAACATGTAGTGTTGCGTATGAAAATATAGTGTCATATAAGGAAATTGAATGTGGTGTAAAGATATTGAGTATTGAGTGAGAAAATCTAGTGTTGCATATGAAAATATAGTGTAATATAAGGAAATTGAATGTCCTTTAAGGATGTTGAGTATTGAGTGAGAAAATGTAGTTGCATATAAAAATATAGTGTCATATAAGGAAATTGAATGTCATGTAAGGATGTTGGGTATCGAGTGGGAAAATGTAGTGTCACGTATGAGTATCGATTGAGAAATTCTAGTGTTGCATATGAAAATCTAGTGTCATATAAGGAAATTGAATGTAGTGGGAGGATGTTGTGTATCGAGTGGGAAAATGTAGTATTGCTTAGGAAATTAGAGTCAAATAAGGAACTTGAATGTTGTGGAATGATGTTGAATATAAATTATATAGATTAGAAAATCTAGTGCCTGTAGGAAAAATCTAATGACGAGGAAGGATGTTGTTTATCGAGTGAGAAAATCTAGTGTCGTGTATTAAAATATAGTGTCATATAAGGAAACTATATATCGTGTAAGGATGGTGGGTATACATGTATATAGATTTGGAAATCTAGTGCCCAGTATTTAAATCTATAGTCCAGTAAAGATGTTGTGTATCGAGTGAGAAAATCTAGTGTTGCATATGAAAATATAGTGTCAAATAAGAAAATTGAATGTATTGTAAGGATGTTGAATATCGAGTGAGAAAATTTAGTGTCGCATATGAAAATATAGTGTCATATAAGGAAACTGAATGTCGTGTTAGGATGCTGAGTATCAAGTGAGAAATTGTAGTGTCGCGTATGAAAATATAGTGTCATATAAGGAGATTGAATGTCATGTAAGGATGTTGAGTATCAAGTAAGAAAATCTAGTGTTGCATATGAAAATATTGTCATATAAGGAAATTGAATGTCGTGTACAGATGTTGTGTATCGAGTGAGAAAATCTAGTGTCACGTATGAAAATATTGTGTCATATAAGGAAATTGAATGTCAGGTAAAGATGTTGAATATCAAGTGAGAAAATATAGTGTTGCGTATGAAAATATTGTGTCATATAAGGAAACTGAATGTCGTGTTAGGATGCTGAGTATCAAGTGAGAAATTGTAGTGTCGCGTATGAAAAATATAGTGTCATATAAGGAAATTAAATGTCATGTAAGGATGTTGAGTATCGAGTGTGAAAATCTAGTGTTGCAGATGAAAATATAGTGTCATATAAGGAAATCAAATGTCGTGTCAGGATATTGAGTATCAAGTGAGAAAATCTAGTGTCGCGTATGAAAATATAGTGTCATATAAGGAAATTGAATGTCATGTAAGGATGTTGAGTATCGGGTGGGAAAATCTAGTGTCCCATATGAAGATATAGTGTTATATAAGAAAATTGAATGTCAAGTAAGGATGTTGAGTATCTAGTGAGAAAATGTAGTGTCACATATGAAAATAAAGTGTCATATAAGGAAATTGAATGTCGTGTAAGGATGTTGAGTATTGAGTGAGAAAATGTAGTGTTGCGTATAAAAAATATAGTGTCATATAAGGAAATTAAATGTCATGTAAGGATGTTGAGTATCGAGTGTGAAAATCTAGTGTTGCAGATGAAAATATAGTGTCATATAAGGAAATCAAATGTCGTGTAAGGATACTGAGTATCAAGTGAGAAAATCTAGTGTCGCGTATGAAAATATTGTGTCATATAAGGAAATTGAATGTCATGTAAGGATGTTGAGTATCGGGTGGGAAAATCTAGTGTCCCATATGAAGATATAGTGTTATATAAGAAAATTGAATGTCAAGTAAGGATGTTGAGTATCTAGTGAGAAAATGTAGTGTCACATATGAAAATAAAGTGTCATATAAGGAAATTGAATGTCGTGTAAGGATGTTGAGTATTGAGTGAGAAAATGTAGTGTCACATATGAAAATATAGTGTCATATAAGGAAATTGAATGTTGTGTAAAGATAATGAGTAATGAGTGAGAAAATCTAGTGTTGTATATGAAAATATAGTGTAATATAAGGAAACTGAATGTCCTTTAAGGATGTTGAGTATTGAGTGAGAAAATGTAGTGTCGCATATAAAATTATAGTGTCATATAAGGAAATTGAATGTCATGTAAGGATGTTGAGTATCGAGTGGGAAAATCTAGTGTTGCATATGAAAATATAGTGTCATATAAGGAAATTGAATGTCGTGTACAGATGTTGTGTATCGAGTGAGAAAATTTAGTGTCACGTATGAAAATATAATGTCATATCAGGAAATTGAATGTCAGGTAAAAATGTTGAATATCAAGTGAGAAAATCTAGTGTCGCATATTAAAATATAGTGTCATATAAGGAAATTGAATGTCATGGAAGGATATTGAATATCGAGTGAGAAAATCTATTGTCGCATATGAAAATATAGTGTTATATAAGGAAATTGAATGTCATGTAAGAATGTTGTGTATTGAGTGAGAAAATGTAGTGTTGCATAGGAAAATATAGTCAAATAAGCACCTTGAATGTCGTGGAAGGATGTTGAGTATATATATATAAGAACATTTAGTGCCCTGTAAGAAAAATCTTTGTTGAGGAAGGATGTTGTGTATCAAGTGAGAAAATTTAGTGTCGCATATGAAAATATAGTGTCATATCAGGATATTGAATGTCGTGTAAGGATGTTGTGTATCAAGTGAGAAAATGTACTGTTGCATTGGAAAATATAGTCAAATAAGGAAATTGAGTATCTTGGAAGGATGTTGAATATAAATTATATAGATTAGAAAATCTAGTGCCTGTAGGAAAAATCTTATGTCGAGGAAGGATGTTGTGTATCGAGTGAGAAAATCTAGTGTCTGGTTATTAAAATATAGTGTCATATAAGGAAATTTAATGTCGTGTAAAGATTTTGAGTATTGAGTTAGAAAATCTAGTGTTGCATATGAAAATATAGTGTCATATAAGGAAATTGAATGTCCTTTAAAGATGTTGACTATTGAGTGAGAAAATGTAGCATCGCACATAAAAATATAGTGTCATATAAGAAAATTGAATGTTATGTAAAGATGTTGAGTATCGAGTGAGAAAATCTAGTGTTGCATATGAAAATATTGTCATATAAGGAAATTGAATGTCGTGTACAGATGTTGTGTATCGAGTGAGAAAATCAAGTGTCACGTACGAAAATATAGTGTCATATAAGGAAACTGAATGTCAATTAAAGATGTTGAATATCGAGTGAGAAAAATGTAGTGTCGCATATGAAAATATAGTGTTATATAAGAAAATTGAATGTCTATAAGGATGTTGAGTATTGAGTGAGAAAACCTAGTGTTGCATATGAAAATATAGTGTTATATAAGGAAACTGAATGTGCTTTAAGTATGTTGAGTATCGAGTGAAAAAATGTAGTGTTGCGTATAAAAAATATAGTGTCATATAAGAAAATTAAATGTCATGTAAGGATGTTGAGTATCAAGTGAGAAAATCTAGTGTTGCAGATGAAAATATAGTTTCATATCAGGAAATTAAATATCGTGTAAGGATGTTGAGTATCAAATGAGAAAATCTAGTGTCGCGCATGAAAACATAGTGTCATATAAGGAAATTGAATGTCGTGTAAGGATGTTGAGTATCAAGTAAAAAAATCTAGTGTTGCGTATGAAAATCTAGTGTCATATAAGGAAATTGAATGTCTTGTAAGGATGTTGAGTATTGAATGAGAAAATGTAGTGTTGCGTATGAAAATATAGTGTCATATAAGAAAATTGAATGTCTATATGGATGTTGAGTATTGAGTGAGAAAATCTAGTGTTGCATATGAAAATATAGTGTCATATAAGGAAATTGAATGTTGCGTATGGAAATATAGTGTCAAATAAGAAAATTGAATGTTGTGTAAAGATGAATATAGATTAGACAATCTAGTGCCCGTTAAGAAAAATCTATATTCGAGTAAGGATGTTGTGTATCGAGTGAGAAAAGGTACGAAACGCGTGCTTATCATGCAGTTCGTGCTTGTTTTGCGTAATTTAAATACCAAACACGTGCAAGTAACACTTGTCTTGTATAATTTAGTTACAAACGCGCGCTTATCATGCAATTGGTCTTGTCTTGTGTAATTTAGGTACCAATCGCGTGGTCTCCATGTCGTTGGTGCTTCTCTTATGTAATTTAGGTACCAAACGTGTGGTTCTCTTGACGTTAGTGCCTGTCTTGTGTATATTATGCATCAAACGTGTGGTTCTCCTACAGATGACGCTTGTCTTTTGTAACTTAAGTTCCAAATTCTTGCTTACCATACAGGTAGCGCTTGTCTTTTGAATTTTGGTACCAAACGTGTGGTTCTAATGTTGTTGATTCTTTAATTGTGTAATTTAGGTACCAATCGTGTGCATATCATGCCGTTGGTGCCTGTCTTGGATATTTTAGGTATCAAACGTGTGGTTCTCTTATGCGGTTGTTGACTGTATTGTGTATTTTAAGTACCATACACGTGCTTATCATGCAGTTAGTGCTTGCCTTGTGTAATCTGGTACCATACGTGTGGTTCTCATGCCGTTGGTACCTGTCTTGTGTATTTTAGGTATCAAACGTGTGGTTCGCATGTAGTTGGTACTTTTCTTGTGTAATTTAAGTGCCAAACAAGCATGCTTTGAACATTTGTTGCACAAGACAAGCACCAAGTGCACGATAACCACCTGTTTCATACCTTTTTACACAATATACACAATGTACGTAACAACTGCACGAGAACCACACGTTTGCACACGACAAGCTATACCTGCATGATAAGAACGTGTATGGTACTTAAAATAGACAAGACAAACAACAACCGCATAAGAGAACCACATATTTGATACCTGATATGCACAAGACAGGCACCAACGGCATGATATACACATGTTTGGTACCTAAATTATACAAGACAAGCACCAACCTCATGATATGCACATGTTTGTTACATATTAATTTACACAAGACAAGCGCTACCGCCATGATAAGCACGTGTATTCTTGAATTACAAAAGACAAGAACCAACCGTAGGAGAACCACACGTTTGATATATAAAATACTCAAGACAGGCACTAATGACATGAGAACCACACGTTTGGTACCTAATATACAAAAGATAGACACTAACTCCATGAGAACCAGACGTTTGGTACCTAAATTACACAAGACAAGCACCAATTGCATGATAAGCAGACGTTTGGTACCTAAACTAAACGAGTTTATTGTAACCCGCATGATAAGCACTTGAGACGTGTTTGGTACTTAAATTACACAAGACAAGCACCAACCGCAGAAGTACCACACGTCTGATACCTAATATAAAAAAGACAGGCACTAACTAACGTTACATACATAACGTGTGGTTCTCATGCCACTTATGCGTTAATTGTGTAAGTTAGGTACCAAACGTGTGCTTATCATGCAGTGTGTGTTTGTGTAGGTACCAAACCGAATGGTCTCTTGGAGTTGGTGCTTGTCTTATGTAATGTAGGTACCAACACGGATGGTCTCATGGAGTTGGTGCTTGTCTTGTGTAATTTAAATTCCAAACACGTGCCACGTGCTTATCATGCAGGTAATACTTGTCTTGTATTCTTTATATACCAAACCTGTGCTTATCATACAACTGATTGGTTCCTGTCTTGTGTAATTTAGTACCAAACGCGTAGTTATCATGCCGTTGATGATTGTTTTGTGTACTTAAAGTATCGAATTGGTGGTCATCATTCAATTAGTGCTTGTATTGTGCAACTTATATTCCAAACATGTGTCTATATTACAGGTAGCACTTGTCTTGTGTAATAAAGATTGCAAACAGATGGTTATCATGCAGGTACTTTTCGCCATTGTCTTCTGTAACTTAAGTACCAAACGTGTAGTTATCAAGCATGTGATACTTTGTCTTGTGCAATTAAGGTACCAAACATGTGGTTACCCTACATGTGTAGATTTGTGTGATTATCTTGTACGTAGCGTTTGTCTTTTGTATTTTAAGTGTCAAACGCGTTAACCACACGAGTAGAACGTGTAACTTGATATAAATTAATTATCGAAGTTTTGGTTAACACAAAATTTAAGTTTGCCTTTTGTAAATAGGTTACCAACATTTTCCTGAAGCGCCTGATTCGTAGAGTGCTTGGTCCAGTGGTAGAGCGTCGGACCCATTGGGAAGTCGCGGGTTCGATACCCCGCCACGGCTATGTGTAATGTCCATGAGCAAGACCTTTTATCCGCATATGTTTAGATAAGTTTAAATAATATTTTTTCTCGGTGTAATGAAGTTACCAAACGTGTGTTTTTCCACGGTGTTGATTAAGTCATAGACACTGGTACTGGTGTGTTTTTGTAGTAAGGTTTTGAACACAAAGGTGTTTAGGGAACGAACATAAAAGGAGAAAGTGAGGATAATGTGACTTCGAACCCAGGATTCGCAGGTTCGACCCCACGCTCCTACATCTAAAAATACTGATCAGTCTTTTGGATGAGACTTTAACAAAAATGGAGATCCCATGTATTGGTGCTTTCACCGGGCATGTACAAGACTCGGGGACACTACAAAAAGGTATTCTGTATCTCTGCACTATCCTCTAAAACTCTAAAAATTACTAATACTCTTCTGGAGGCGTCGCCCATAGAGAAAACGGTGGCGACGATAAATGGAAATATCATCAACAACATGATAAAGTTATGGTATGGAAGAATATTAGAACACTTAATGATAGACAGACAGACAGACAGACAGACAGACAGACAGACAGACAGACAGACAGACAGACAGACACGAGAATGCGATGCTGATGTCTCATTTATACATATTTCATTTATATTTTTCATTTTGGAATGAATGAAGTCTAGTAAGAGAATACTCAGCAAATCAGCAACAAAGTCGTTATAAAAGATATTTAAAAGCATATAAGTACGAGACATTCAGATATTTTGTGTTTTGAATTTAAAACCAAATATAAAATATATTAACGTCTGCATAAATACAAAAGATATTGTCAGATGTTTGTAATAGTATGCGCAATACTAGCTGTCATTCTTTGTGTAATGACACCTGTTTAGTGTACATATCTTGGTGTTGAATTTAAAACCAAATATAAAATATATTAACGTCTGCATAAATACAAAAGATATTGTCAGATTTTTGTAATAGTATGCGCAATACTAGCTGTCATTTTTTGTGCAATGACACCTGTTTAGTGTACATATCTTAGTGTTGTACATAAACACAAATCTAAGCAAGTTTTAATGAAAACGTTAGTATAATATATCACTGTGCATTTTCTCAAAATTAAACTGAGTTATGTAGATCTATAGCTTGCTTTTTTTCACCACACCTGCCACGGACTGGATCAGTATAGGGAAAATGGTATTACAAAATAACATCAGACAATTTATCACCATAAGGATTAGCAACAGAGAATTCAATTTTCACACGAACATTTTAGAATGCAGAATCTGATTGACATTTGAAATTTCTCCGGGGTGTGGGGGATGGGGGAGGGGGGGGGGGTGCAGCCGTTACCTCACCACAAACTCCTTGATACAGATACAAAAAGAAAAGAGATTAAAAACGCTCAGGAAAAGAGAGAGAGAGAGAGAGAGAGAGAGAGAGAGACTACTTCATGTGAACATTATCTAAAGTGTGAAGTTTCTATGTTATATTTTTTTAAATATTGCCATAAAAATTAATGTAAAAAATATTACCCCTGGAATGGGACAAAATGTAATGACTTGTACAGTTTGGTATTAAGAAGTCTTTAAAAATGCTACATAAAAACTACCGCAATAATTTACTTCTCAAAATAAGGTAATGAACAGGCTTCTTCGTTAACACCAATCGCCTTGATGTTACGCAGGTGATCTTAAATATTTTGTGTCAACATTGTTAAACAGGATTTGTGAATTTTCTTTTAATTTGAAATACTTCACTTAATCACTAAAACTGGTGAAAAAGAAATAAAATATGAAAACAATTTCTTAATTTAACAGAAGAAAAAAAGTTTTTTGCCACATTTACTTGTACCTATCAATAAAAATGTTATACCACCGTTTGTAGGTGTCACTGAAACCATGGTAGTACACTTTACTAGTACAAATCAATGAAAATTATGTGAAAATATAATTTCTGTTTTTTTTGGGTCAAGTCACTGATAACTTAACTGTTTCTACAAGCCCCTGAATTAGCGATTTTTAATGGGATTTAACGCAATTTTCAACACATTTACTGTTATATATGGCATATCCAGTTTAATTGGTGGAGGAAGACCTCAGAATAAATCTAAGAAGAACCATCGTCCTTCCGAAAAAACTGGCAAACTTTCTCACATACAGTTTTTGGAGCAAGATGCACTCGAACCTACGACCTAAGCGATGGGAGGTAAGTGAACTTGAGACGACGCCTTAGACCACTCGGCCACGGATGACCGTTTAAATTAGTGATATATTGTCGATCGTGTTTAAAAACTTGTTGTTATTTAATATGATTCTACCTATAACTCTGCTGACAGGTGGAATCTTCAATTGAGTTCATTGTGTTTTTTAAAACAATCATTATTTGTGTTAAAAGTATCAGCCTATGTGTGGTTCCAGGGTGCTGTGTGATGGCAAAAATATGACCCGTGTGGCCATACACGTCAGCAAAGTTGACAAATACTCCACTTAAACTTGTTGAAACTTTGCAGTTTCACAAATATCAAGTTTCAAGTTCATTCTGCATATTAATTTATTCATCAAGTTTACATATGTTTTAATTCATTGTGAAGGTGAACCTGAATCTTCCTTCTTCTGTTGTTGGAATGTACCCATCCCGTTTGTGTTGGTTCATTTAATATTGAATGTGATGCTATCATTCCTTAATACCAATAACTGATTAAATAATAAAGTTTCTTATTAGATGTACTGTTATTATTTTAATCATTTTTACAGTTATAGGAGTATGTGTGATTTGTATCTAGTTAGGCCTTATAACAAAATATTGACAAACATTCAAAATGTTAATGTTTTATATGAGGAAACCAACAACCGTAAAATGTTTTCAATAACACATGAAGGACTTACCACTTTAAATAATAAATAGGTCAATGACAAACTCAGATGATCTCTTCTTTATTCAGTAATTAACCACATAACATGTTTATATCCTACACGACCGTTTGAAGAGAGAGAGAGAGAGAGAGAGAGAGACGGAGAGAGAGAGAGAGAGAGAGAAAGAGAGAGAGAGAGAGAGAAAGGGATATATAAATATAGGTGAGAGAGAGAGAGAGAGAGAGAGAGAGAGAGAGAGAGAGAGAGAGGAGAGAGAGAGAGAGAGAGAGAGAGAGAGAGAGAGGCAGGCAGACAGGCAGGAGAGAAGAGATAATTTAAGAAACGTAGGAGGAGGGATATTATGACAAGAATAAAGTAAAAATAGAATGAAAGGGTGCATGAAAGGGAGTGATGAGGGGAGTGAGTGGCGGTAACCATTCCCTAACATGCTCTCCGTCTTCCGTGGCCTAGTGGTTAATGCGTTCGCCTTGGAAGCGGGAGGTGGAAGGTTCGAATCCCGGTGAAAGCACTTGGCTTTTTCGAATGCGGCCGGTTGCTTACCCAGTAGCTAGTTAAATTGAGGGGTACCGAATGTCTGACAGCCTAACGCCTGGCAATGATAGCTTTCGAGAAGTAACTGTGTACAACATAAAGGTGTCTCATAAGCCCAGTGTGGCTGGCCCTTTCAATAGGGGTGACAATATAATAAACAAACACTTTACACTTTACACACGTATATCGCAAATCTAAAGTAGGACAAAATCCCTCCTTATTAAATATTTTATTAGTAAGTAATGCTTGTGTTCTTTTTCATATTTCTAAATATCAAAATTCGATTTAAAATATATTATTTTAACTTCGTGGAACAACTATTTTAAAAAAGATCCGCCTTATTACCTATTACGTCGTATACATGTTACAATTCATAAGAAAGTTGCAATATTATATCTTATGTAATAATAAATTGTGTTAAGTTTTTATTTACCATCTCGCTTTGAACTGGCCATTTACGTCTCACTACACAGTTACGCCCCTTTTTTCCCCACGGTAACATGATTGTGCTTAAAAACAAGGCCTATGTAATTTGGTTTTGAAATAATTTCAAAATGGTTCATAATAGTTGTGATTTCTTGCTGCAGATGAGTAGAGCAAAAGTTGGTATAGAATATACTGCAATAAGACATCACTGGTGTTAAAAAAGTGACATTTATAGGATTTCAACATATGCATGTATTTAGGAGCATTTGAGGACTTCTTTTTTAAAAAAAACTCAGGGTGTCACTGCACCCTCTTTTTGAAAAAAACAACCAACGTGGTCAACCTACCAGTTATTGTGCATTTTTATGTGTGTATACATTCCTGCTATAAAAAAGACTTTAACAATTCTATGTGGAATTCTTTTTTTACCATGGAAATCCTAGACCTTATTTTATATAGAACAAATAACAAAATTCAACTGTGTAGTGAGACTTTAACGCGAGCATCTATAATAATAATAATAATTATTGCTGTTGTTTTTATAAAGAATGCCATTTCAACTAGACAATATCAGAGACATATAGCAATTAAGGCACAAACGATATCCTGTCCTGTGACAGGAACCAGGTGCGAAAATGGCACCTTGTTATCATAACAAAATTCAAGGACTTGTATAAAGTCTCTGTAGAATTCCTTGCAAAATTACTCAACCGCGATAAGGGGTCATAGAGTCACGGCCCCCAATGTTTATGATTATAATTAACACGCGGCGTATCCAGAAGAGAAATAATAAATTGCAGTAAACATTATTACATGCAACTTTATTTTGATGAGAATTGTTTATTTAAATAAAAGAAAGTTTTAGAGTGTACAAACAGGAAGGAATAAAACTACCTGGTAAATACAATTAATCGTCTCATTAGTGGTGCGTTATAAACTGTTAATGAATCTTAAAGTATTAGTGACAAGGATAATTAAATGGGCGAGTGTGTAGGTGAGTGAATGAATGGAAGAATGAATAAATGAATGAAAATATGTAGCAGTATGCTGTAACGAATATGATGTATTTAACTGACTGAGAATTAGTGATTGATATTAGCGCCGCGGCCTATTTTCGTTTCCGTGACGCGTGATTTGCAACTGCATATTGCCTTAAATTAATGCTTATTTTTCTTAATTTATTCCGTTTAGATAATATTGTCTTTACTTTTGATTTTGTAAGAACATAGCCCACCGATCGGTCATTGTTTCAAGAATAGCGTATTTATTTGTGTAGTTTATATCCTTAATTAAAGATGAAGCCTATTTTGTAGTAACACAGTGTTTTAGATATAACAATGTAACACAGTCTGCCACACTGTTAATATAACGCAATGTACTAGATATATCCGTGTAACGCGGTGTCGCAGATATAGCAATGTAACACAGTGTGCTACAAATAGCAATATAACACCGTAGGCTACAATAGCAATGTAACAATGTCTGCTAGATATATCCGCATAACACGGTGTGCCAGATATAGTTATGTAACACAGTGTTCTAGGTATCACAATGTTACCCGGTATGCTACACTATCAATATAACGCAATGTACTAAATATATCCTTGTAACACGTTGTCGCAGATATAGCAATGTAACATAATGAGCTAGATATAGCCGTAAAATACAGTTTGCTAGTTGTAACGATGTAACACAGTGTATCAGATGAATCCAATGTGCTAGTTATGGCAATGTAAATCAGTGAGCAAGATATATAAATGTAATACAATGTATAGCAATGTAACACTGTAGGCTACATTAGTAGTAACACAGTATGCTGCAATAGCAATGTAACAAGGTGTGCTGGAGTATAGCCATGTAACACGGTGTGCCAGATATATCAGTGACTTTATTACTTAATTGTTTATCTGTCACTGGTGTGTTTTGTACTGTATATGTTTTGTCAAATGTTATCGTGTTAATTTTTTTTGTAAATATAACACTCGTAAACAACCATACATCACGATTCGTAGACTTTATTTGATTTTGCGTCGCATCTTTAACTATAGAATTGTAATAACGAATGAAATGTTTTTCGTGAATAACTTTTAAGCGGTTTATTTCCACTGATAAAATAATGAACAAAAAGGTTAGATCAATTATATGTTAATAAATACGTAGGACCAAATGTTTTAAAATGCGAATCCGTTGTGAAAGGATGAATAAATCACATGTTTATGTTGCTTCAACGGATTGTGCACCTATACAACTTTCGTTTGTAAATTAAGCTGGAGACAGTATGAACAAAAATGTGTTAAATAATTCACAGACGTGGACCCGGCTAATAAGTGGTAGTTTGAACGTAAATTCGATGAAAAATGAGAATTTTCCTTATGGTGAAATAAGCAAAAGTTTCCCTTTAATTTCCGGGTAGTGATTGTTTGTAATAAAACAGTTCTTAAGCCTTCCTGCATGTTCATGCATGAAAGCGAACTAAAATCAATGATTAAAAAATTCTTTCATTTTTCCCCACTTTTCTCACTCTCGCGGAATGAGCAGTCTGGCAAAATAAATCGTTTTTCGTGAATAACTTGTAAGCGGAATATTTCCGCTGATCAATTAATGAACAAAAAAGTTAGATAAAGTAATTGGCTAGCGAAATACGCCAGGCAAAATGTTTTACAATGCGAATCCAAGGTGAAATGATGAAAAAATCTCATTTTCATTTTGCTGGAACGGGTTGTGCACGTGTACAAGTTTCGTTTGTAATTTTAGCTGAACACAGTATGAACAAAAAATGTGTAAAATGGTACATGGAGTTGAACTCGGCTAATAATTGTTAGTTTGAACGTTAATTCGGTGATAAAATGAGTATTTTCCTTTTGGTGAAGTGAGAAAAAGTTCCCCTTTAACTTTCGGGTAGTGATTGTTTGCAAAAAAACAACAACATTTCTTATGTCTTCCCGTATGTTCATGTGTGTAACTGTACTAAAATAAGTGATAAAAAACAACTTTCATTTTAGTCCAATTTTCATTTTGCTATTCTGCTGTTCTGCTGGCAGAATGAAAATATTTCATTCTGCTATTGCGCTAGAAATATAAAAAAAATATTTTTTTTAGTATATTGCTATTTTGCTTAAGACACTGATCAAAAAGGTGGACAATGGTACAGAGAGATGAATCCAGCTTATAATTGCTAGTTTGAACGTAAATTTGGTGAAAAAATGAGAATTTTCCATTCGGTGAAATGAGAAAAAGTTCCCCTTTAACTTCCGGGTAGTGATTGTTTGTAATAAAACAGTTCTTAGGCCTTCCTGCATGTTTATTCATGAAAGCGAACTAAAATCAATGCTGAAAAAAAAAAGTTCCCATTTAACCTTCGGTTGTTGATTGTTGGTAAAAAAACAACATTTCTTAAGACTGGTTGCATATTCATGCACGTACATATACTAAAACAAGTGATAAAAAGACATCAATTTTCATTCTGCCAGTCTGATGTTCTGCTGGCAGAATGAAAATATTTCATTCTGTTGTTCTGCTATTCTGCTGCCAGAATGAGACTATTTCATTCTGCTGTTCTGCTATTCTGCTGGCAGGATGAAAATATTTCATTCTGCTGTTCTGCCATTCTGCTAACTTGACCAACTTGTAAAATTCATGAAAACACCGCTTAATGTCATAGAAAGAGTAAAAAAAGAAGGTTCGAATAAGTGAATAAATATTTCGGCACATGGAAGCAGTCTCGGTTTTCTCGAATTGCGTCTTTTGTGATGATAGCTGCAAGTTAGGAATGAACGACCGATGGAACACAATATGCTTAGCTACATCTTGGAAGTATGCATTAAGAAATATAGACTTAATAACCGTGGTTTTCTGTGCATTGACATCAATTTTCCTAACGTATTTTTGGTAACTCGTTTAATAAATTCATTAAGATTGTTAATGTCGCTTGTTTCATTTATGAAAATTAATGATTAGTTTGGTGATGTACCCGTATTTCTAAACAACAAAATACTACACATGATGTGTAAACTAAACACACAACATGTAAGGTATATGAGTATAAATCATAAAGCGACTGTCACTACACCACATGTATACAAACATACATGATCAAAATGACACCCTAAGTAATATACACGCATAATGTATATTTCGTTTGAAGCCATGGCTCTTTATCAAAAGAACATTTAATTATTCAGATGTTACGCTCCGGTTACTTCGTGAACCGTTAGTCAATAAATCGAATATCGATGTGCTTAAGAAGTACATGTAATCAAGCACATACACGTGTTTGACCTTTACCCTACATTTTTGCCAGACTAATAATATGTTGGTTTTAACTCTTTACTTCATATAAACGCCTTTGGACACCTCTAATATTGAAAGCATTAATTCACCACATATCAGCAATGGGTGAATTCTGTTTATATTAACTGACAGAGTGAAAAACAGTTTAGGAAGTGTTCAGATTGCTCGTTACGAGCAATCTGAACTCTTCCTGCACTGTTTTCAAAGGCCTTCTGTGATTGGTGCAGGAAAACGCGTATCTATGGAGTTAAAGGTTAAACGATATTTATTTGTTACCAACATATAATCATTACACAGCGATACATAACAACATAATTGAAAAGAAAGCTATTTCTAGCTTGTACAAATTCTCTTTTCTGAAATATGTTAATGAAGAAGTATAGTATTATGAATGAAAAATAAAACGGGTACCTTAGCATTTGTTAACCATTACACTATATCCAACACACATTTGCTAACAGTAACAATTAAACACGATGTAAGCAAAACTTAACTATAAAATGTATTTTGACGTGGTTCACGCTCTAAGAGGCATGCACGAAGCGAATAGTAGTAAATATAGTATACATTCCGTGTGTATGTAATAACCGCAGTATTCTGTTATGCTTTATTGAGCAGTTAGCGTCATTTGCCATCGAGTGTAAACAGACAATCAATAAACCTCACAACATTTTTCCTGGTAGGTTAACCTGTACTCAAACACGCACTCCGCAATGCACATATTCCCCTTGAAGCGGCGGTGGAAACAAATTACAAACGCAATGTACGAAATTTTAAACGATTGAGTGTATTCGATCAAAAGTTTTATTAACTTTAAACTGCATTTTTTTAAGAAATGGTTTGAAAACTTAAGAAATAATTTAAAAACTTTTTAAAAAAAATAAAGAGTGGTTGTCACGCTAATTCTGATATAAAAAATCGAGGAAAAGTATCACATTCCCTCCCCCTCCCCCCCCCCCCCCCACCACACACAAAAAAAATACACAAATATATATTTGTTTGATTTTAATTCTTTTGATATTGTCTATTAGGGTTTACCTGGCACTCGTGAATATTCCGTGTATATCCGTAAAATATATTCGGCGTCCAAATGTAAATAGTGATATACATGTAACTAAATAGTAGGAAAAAACAATAGCCCGACACCAGTACATTATCATATCGGCATCATTTCGCACTCACGAATAGCTGTGCACTGAGAGGCGAAGATTAATGAGTCTCCGGTAAAAATATACGCAATACTAGACATAAAAACATTGAAAATGACAACAACCATATTGTAATATAATAAAATATTGATAATAATAATCTATCTAACTCACGTCTACCAATCGCACAGCCCGCGTTGTAAAAGCTTCAAGTTTCAAGACAACTTCGCCGTTTAAAGGCGGGGGATTTCCGGTTCCGTAGGCGGAGGAGTCAAATTGGTAAATTTTACGGTAAGTGGTCAATATTTTCACGAATTTTTTTTACTTAAACTTTGTTTTGAAAAATCGGAGAATGTCATCGGATGACCAGTTATATCAAAATTGGTGGTAGCAGCAGCAGCAGCAGCAGCAGCAGTAGTTATAGTAGTAGCAGTAGTAGTGGTAGGGGTGGTGTAGTGGTGGTGGTGGTAGCAGCAGCAGTAATAATGATAATAATAATAATAATAGTTGTAGTAGTAGTAGTAGAAGTAGTAGTAGTAGCAGAAGTAGTAGTAGTAGTAGTAGTAGTAGTAGAAGTAGTAGTAGTAGCAGAAGTAGTAGTAGTAGTAGTAGAAGTAGTAGTAGCAATAATAATAGTAGCTAAAGTAGTAGTAGTAGTTATAGTAGCAGTAGTAATAGTAGCAGAAATAGGTGTATTAGTAGTAGTAGTAGTAGTAGTAGTAGTAGTAGTAGTAGTAGTAGAAGTAGTAGTAGTAGAAGTAGTAGTAGTAGTTATAGTAGCAGAAGTAGTAGTAGTAGTAATAGTAGCAGAAGTAGTAGTAGTAGTAGTAGTAGTAGTAGTAGTAGTAGTAGAAGTAGTAGTAGTAGTTGTAGTAATAGTAGCAGCAGCAGTAGTAGTAGTAGTAGCAGTAGTAGTAGTAGTAGTAGTAGTAGTAGTAGTAGAAGTAGCAGTAGCAGTAGTAGAAGTAGTAGCAGTAGTAGTAGTAATAATAATAATAGCCTGAAGTAAAAGTAGTAGTAGTTATAGTAGCAGAAATAGGTGAAGTAGTAGTAGTAGTAGAAGTAGTAGTAGTAGTTGTAGTTATAGTAGCAGAAGTAGTAGCAGTAGTAATAGTAGCAGAAGTAGTAGTAGTAGTAGTAGTAGATATAGTAGTAAAAGTAGTAATAGTAGCAGATGTAGAAGTAGTAGTAGCAGAAGAAGTAGTAGTAGCAGTAGTAGTAGTAGTAGTAGTAGCAGCAGCAGCAGCAGTAGTAGAAGTAGCAGCAGCAGCAGCAGCAGCAGCAGCAGCAGTAGTAGTAGTAGTAGTAGTAGTAGAAGAAGTAGTAGTAATAGTAGTAGTAGTAATAATAGTAGTAGTAATAGTAGCAGCAGCAGCAGTAGTAGCAGCAGCAGCAGCAGCAGCAGCAGCAGTAGTTGTAGTAGTAGTAGTAGTTGTAGTAGTAGTAGTAGTAGTAGTAAAAGTAGTAGTAGTAGTAGTAGTAGTAGTAGTAGTAGTAGTAGTAATAGAGTCATAATTAGTGTTATTAGTAGTTTCAGTCAGAAACATAAAAAATCACTGATCGTCTCACACCATTTTTACATTTTCCATACGGCTCCGTTGTAACATTTATGTCCAAAACACAGTGAAAAAACAAAATCTGCAGCATGTGTCTGGGCTCAAATTCTTCACTGATTCAAGATATGCAAGTATAAAGGGAAAAAAAGAGCATACATTGACCAGGTTTTTTTTAAATTCAATGCTATCAATTTCCGGAGAAATAATATACGAACTATTCGCCCACGATGCGGTTCGAACCAACAATTCTGAAATGAAACATACTTGTTCAAAAAGCTGGTATCAGCATCCAATTTTCAGTGGTGATTTTAAAATACTGACAATTAAACTCATGCTAGGAAAAATAAATCAATGCAGTACAAAGAGAGGCCTCCTTCATCTGGTCTCAAGGGAGATAAAAGTGGTGTGAGTACTGATATAGTATTATCCGTGTTTATTATCGTTATTATTATTATTATTTTTATTGTTATACTTATCATCATCATCATCTTCATCATCATCGCCATCATCATCATCATCATCATCATCATCATCGCCATCATCATCATCATCATCATAATTATTATTATTTTATTTCTTCATTATTATTATTATTATTATTAACAACATTATTATTATTATTATTATTATTATTAACAGATTTATTATTATTATTATTATTATTATTATTATTATTATTATTATTATTATCATTATCATCATACGTGTTGATTAACACTTAAAAAAGAGCTACAATATCTTATTAACAATTTCAAAACGTGCCGTCAGCGTTTCCCTTCTTTTTCTATGCTGTCTTTGTGCATATTGCCAGCGTTATCCTTTACCAGGTTAGTGCCAGCGTTTTACACCGACCCATTTTAAACTTGCAGGCATAGTACCACCATTGGAAAAGTAATGGCCATTATAAATAATCCTTGTTTTTTCTTCTTTAAAAATGCATTTTCTTTATTTTAATGCTCATTTGTTTTATTTGAATTGTTTGAATTGTGAATTTAGAAAAAACATGATGCTTGGAAATTGGGGTATGAATACATGATTTCAGAAGTCTACTTTCACTTTGTCAACAATGTACACGCTGAGCAGAAAAACATCTCTTATATGACACATTATCCCTACTTTTCTCATCATATTTTGGTAGTGCAGATGTTGACAAACAGTAAAATATAAGTTTCACTTTTTTTCATTTCGGTCTCTGTATGATTGACAATCCTTCAATTTTTCATTATTTACTACAGAATAAAGAATTAAAAAAATCAATGGTGAGGTTACACCTACCGGAAGCGCCTAATAACTTACTTTCGGAGAATACTACATTAAAAGTAAACCCAACGCTTAAAATAGATTAATTTATTTGTTAATTAAACACATGGTATATAATGCAGACAATGCATAAAAATGCTTAATATTTCATGAAAATAATTTATTTTGGTTATTATATCGACATGATACCCATGTTCAACCCTTGTTTGATAAGCTTCCGTTTGGCGTACGTATAATTGAACGAATCTGTCGTAAACAACAACATTGCCAGTATAATTGTGCAATACAGGGCTGCGTTCAGTTCGGATAACGTTAGCTAACATATTTTCCTGAACACTGGCTCAACCTCGTATTATCGCGCAGTACGCGTTAATTTTAGGGAACCAGTCATTAAACGTGTTTGCTGTTCAACGGTGCTGAACGCAGCCCAGGTAACACATTAATATTGAATTTATTGCATTGCATTATTTATGTAACAGATTAATGTGATACGGTAGGTTTCATCTTAAAATAGGATAGCGTAGTGTTAAAATAGTGTATATGTCGTATGCTCATTGCAAAAATATAATCTTTATTCTATATATATCTTTATTTTATATATATATATAGTAAACGCTAAACTATATGTAAATAGTCTGCCAACAAATTAAACATAATCTTTGGTTGCGATTTTTTTTCCAGGACACACATGGGAGATATATTGTCGAGTCTGAATTATGATTTACCTGTGTTAAGATGGTTTTTTATCTACTTTATGCAAATAGGGGGAAACGCTTTCAAATTTAGTTATGTGTGTTCTGTTGTGGAACATTATAAGGATTCTTTGTTTACATTTTACGCTTACTTCTATATTTATTTCCGTATTGAGGAATTTATATATGTATCTGATATGTACAGTTTTTGAATACAGGTATAGTCTTTATCATGAACTTAATTTGAGTAAATTACGTGGATACAAGGCCCATCCTGAGCAAAAATGAACCTGGCCGGTCGAGTGTTTACATATCTTCATCTTGCAGGATTTAAGTTTTACATCTCTGCAACCAACCAACCAACTAAATTTAACAAATTTTCCCTTCACATCTTATTTTTAATGTCTGTCTTTCTTTCATGTATGCAAAATATACTGATTTATGAAACTGTGGATTTTCATTTCATTCCATGGCATATAAATTTGTAAGAAAATCTTGTTGGTGACACGGACAGACATGGCCCCTGTCTACTCCCACAAATATTAGCCATGAGATGCAAGACTTTACTGCCATTTCAAATATACCAAGTGTAAATCCAGTAAATCACACGGAATCTGAGATTTAAATGATATATGAAGTAGTTGCTGCATTTCTAACAGCTAGAAACGTAATTCATGATGACCCATCTCTTTGTAACATTGTCATAGGTTCATAGGTGTAGTTGTGGATGAAAACTTGAATACCAGTTAAACAAAAAAAGTGTTTCAATCAAGAATAAAGACAAAACAGAAGTATTTGATACGAAAGAGGCATTGAAGGTTGACAAACCTCTTTCAGAGATTATTTTCTCCAGCAAGAGGAATGCTATCAATAATTACCGTCCTTGTTTAATTTCTGGGTTATATAAACACCAAAACTCCCCGTCAGCTTGGAATTCCAAGAAGGTATATAAGGCTGTTTTGGATGGCGCTATCTAGTTGTATACTGCGGTTAAGCCACGTGTTACAAATGAAAATGTTTAGTACATTACGGTTCGAAAACTCCTAAACATGTGATTGTATTGATAGAAAATGTTCTGCTATGAAATTTGTATTTTAGAAAGTAGGGTTGTATGGTGTGAAACTGTAATTTATATACATGTACAACTAGTATCAGTAATAACTTATTGAAATACTTATTGAAAGAATAATCATTTACAGTTAGATGGTAATATAGTTCGAACTTAGATATTTCTCATTGTTTAATCATAGTAAACTTTCAATATATTATGAAACAATTTTAGTATACTATCTTGGTTCCTAATATCATCAATTAGTTATTGTATTAATAAATAAGGTATTAGCATTGAGCATAAACTATTATAGGTAATACGTAAAAGTGTAAAATAATAAATTGTACACTTGTGTCATTCCGAAATGGCCTATTCCGAAAATAAACATTTTTCAAATAGATAATGGGTTGGAACCAAACAAAGCTAACACTTTGTTTTATTGCTGTATTTATTATATGTTTTTGCAGAAATACTTGTGAATATAAAAAAAATCAGCATAGAAGCATTATGTTGTAGTTGTGTTCGCTGTAACCTAAAATAATTACAGAACCATGTACTCAATAAAATGGGTTGGTGGGATAATTTTACATGCTCAAAGACACCTTTTCAATACATTAAGGACATTTTCAAAGCTTAACATTTTTAAGTTAAAAGGTATGTTTGAACTAATAAAATTAAACTTTTCTATTGTTCGATTACGGTAAACTTTAAATGTTTCCTACAATACTATGTAAATAAAAAAAACAGTTTAGAATCACTGTGTTGCAATTTATTCTTATTTAACCTACTTGTAAGCTAGTTATAGACTGACCCATTTAAAAAGGTGGGTGGGGTAATTTCACATGCTCGAACGACACATTTTCAATATATTAAGGCTCCAAATAATCTAAAACGTGTTTTTGTGATGAGAAACATATTGTTACAACATATGCATCATAGAAAATAACAGTATTAGGTGTAAAACAGTGAACTATATTAAATATTACTCATTAGAATAGAATGAATAGGGTTTTACGGCGTACCAAAACATTATAGGTTATTCGACGCTAACAGTCAGGTTCACTCTACATGTACAAAAATAATAAATTAACATACAGAATTAAAAAAATACATCAACAAATAAATATACAGAATGAACCTATAACCTTGATACCTGAAGAACTGCAAGTTTCAGTAAATTCTATCGTATTACTCAATTTTTCGCTTCTTACGACATGCATAAGCCACAGTGATTCTATTCTTGCCATCACTCATGGCTCCCTGGAACCCCACAGGGGTTGATAATTTAACCACAATAGTGAACATGACAAAAAAGATAAAATGAACATGACACCCATTCAGAGGATTCCTACCACTCTGCAGAGATCGACAGTGATTCTATTCTTAGCCGGAACCACACTCATTAAGTATCAGTGATGACCTTTTCAAAGCTTAACCTTTTTCAGTTAGGTGGCATGTTTGAACTAATACAAATACATTTTTCTATTTTTCGGTTACGGTAAACTTTTGATATGTTTTCCTGCAATATATGTTAATAAAAAGAACAGGTTAGAAACATTTTGTTGTAATTTATCTAATTTGACGTTAAATAGTAATAGATTGATGTTCAAAGCGTGAACATTTTTTCAGTTAAGTGGTGTGTTTGTACTAGTAAATATAAGCTTTCCTATCGTCTGATTGCGGTAAACCTTTGATATGTATGTAAATACAAAAACAGCTCAGAAACTTTCTGTTTCAATTTTGTCTGGGTTGACCTAGGCTAATATAACCGTAGATTGACTGGACTAGTATAACGGTTCAAACTGAAATCAAAATGAAATCACGTGACTCATTTAACACGTCATAAAATATGTTGCCATTTTAAGCGGGAAATCTATATGTAGCCCAAGTTAGGAGAGTCCCTTTTAGATATATCAATTTGGCATATTTGAATAGATATAATTTTGGTAATACGGGGTCAATGAGTATATACTGTATGTATGTACTGGAATACTAATTATTTTTAAAAAAAATCCTGATATTCTCTTTAATGTAATAAAATCATGGCCTCGAAACGGTTGTAAGCAATCAGGATCGCCGTACGATATTTGAAACTGTCTCAGTTCAAGGCCTAACAAATATTTGTCAACACTACTGTGATACAAGCAAACCAAATTAAGTATTTTAGGATACAAGTATATTTTTCAAGGATGCAAGTATATTTTTTTCAAGGATGCAAGTAAATGTAAAAAAAATACTAAGAAACAAGTATATTTTTCAAGGATGCAAGTATATTTTTTTCAAGGATGCAAGTAAATGTATATTTTTTCTAAGAAACAAGCATATTTTTCAAGGATGCAAGTATATTTTTTTCAAGGATGCAAGTAAATATATATTTTTTCTAAGAAACAAGCATATTTTTCAAGGATGCAAGTATATTTTTTTCAAGGATGCAAGTAAATGTAATTTTTTTTCTAAGAAACAAGTATATTTTTTCTAGTATGCAAGTATATGTTTTCTAGTAATTCAATATGCACGTTTCCTATAGCAACTAATAAATTGCCGCCGTACAGATCCGCAACTTCCACTTTTGTTAACTGTAGGCTACCCTCACACGCTGGGATATGGCATTATGTCCACTCGTATACACTGTACTTCATGGGCGCATGAGACGAGATCCGTACATTACAGTCAAACTTGTGTTAAGCAGCCAGTCAAGAGAAGGAGCCAAAATGACCTTTTAAGACAGGTTGTTGCTTGATACAAGTGAATTTGCTCTGAAAGCATTGTAATAGGAAATAGCAAATGTGGTTGCTACAGACAAGTCGCTGCTTAATATAAGTGACCACTTGCACAGGTTTGACCGTATTTAGAAATGTTCAGTGACTAATGTTCAGTAACATTTCTTTGTACCAATGTTTTCTCGTCCAATAATTTTTCGGGTAATCTATACCAAGTCCCAGACACTCTACAATATTCAAAACGTGCCTACGCTTATGTACCACATTGTAAACATCACTGTAAACATGCGCATTTCCTGCCCAAATATTATTAAATATACTGTAACAGGCTGTGACGAGCTATCGGCCGAGACGAACCCACTGCCGTATCGATATTGTTTTCTTTATTTACGGTATGTCATGTCCGACCATACACTATGGGCGGGGACCAGCTGTTGCCGCAACGTGTTCAATGTGACGTTTAACTAACCTAACTAATCCGAAAATTGATTTTGACGACACAAGGGTCGTTCCATAAGATCGTAGTAATAACACATAAAAAATAAGCTTGAAAATGGTGTATACTTCATGTTAAATTCACCATACAGAGTCGAGTCACATACAAGATCAAGTGCTATTTGTGTTAAAATTGAAAGGAGATGGACAAATTGAAAATTTGATCGAGTTGTTGAGCCGACGTCGAATTCTAAAATTCAACCTGCGTGAAATCATTTGAGTTCCGTTTTTTTTTCAACAACAATAAATGGACATATAAAAATGCAATGTGTGTGTATTATTGGTTTATTAATAGTTGTTTTGCGACCATTTGGGAAAAAATTACATCATCTTTTATTATCGAAAATTCTTTCAACGCTGTCCATCATATGGGACATGCTTGCACTCCAGTTGCATTTCTTTTAATCTATAGTATTTTTTGGAGAGCCCCTTCTGATGAAATTCGCACGTAAACACAATGATATTAATACATTACATATCGGCAGTATATTTATAAACGCAGACGACTTAAGATTATCGTAACACAACATATAGAAAACAAAATTAACGGGAACTATTTTTTTGTTTGTTATTTTGGATTATAAGTTTCATAAAGAACAACGATACAAGTGAATAACAACAACTAGACGTTTTGGAATATTTTTGAAACATTTAAAAAGTTAACTTATACGGAGGAAATATGATAGAAAAGACTACGCACGTGTTTTTCATTATAGTGACGTTTACGGTTATTATCAAAGGAGAGTCAAATGAGCAACAAGGTATGTTTCAAGTTAGATTTTATATATCCGCTGCCTACAATTGATATTACTGTGTGTAGATAACAATAAACATGTTATGTTCTGCTCTGCTCTGCTCTGCTCTGCTCTGCTCTGCTCTGCTCTGTTCTGTTCTGTTCTGCTCTGTTCTGTTCTGTTCTTTGCTGTTCTGTGCTGTTCTGTTCTTTGCTGTTCTGTTCTGTTCTGTTCTTTGCTGTTCTGTGTTGTTCTGTTCTGTTCTGTTATGTTATGTTCTGTTCTGTTCTGTTCTGTTCTGTTCTGTTCTGTTCTGTTCTGTTCTGTTCTGTTCTGTTCTGTTCTCCTACCAATCAATCTACCTGTAACCATTTATGTTGTGCAGAAAGTGCCGAATACATGTATAACCGTTTAAGTAGATGCGTGTGATTTACACGATGGTATACGTGAAGATTTATGTTTTTCTTTTTTGTATATATCCAGTTAATCCAGTTATACAATTGACAAATTGCTAGTAGTCTAATTGTTATTTTAATTGTTCATAAACCAGTATTTACTGGCCAATTAAATACCGGTATAAACTCATTCGTTTGATAGAAATTTAGTTAAAATTAGTTATGGAGGAAATTCGAAAGTTATCGAACATGTCCGTCGTGCCAAACATGACGGCTTTTAAAACCAATCGAATTTCGTTAAGCTGGGTACATCTGTAGGACCCCAAAATGTGAAAATGGTCACAAATGTTAAAATGGTCACAAAGGTAAAATACTATTACCATTTTGCCTATATATGTAAAAACTGATTAATCTAAAAATGACGATGGCCACATGCGTCATAAACAACGTCACTAATGTAAAAAAACAAACGCTTTTAGTCACATATGTAAAATAGAAATATTATTACGAATGCGAAACCAATGTTTACCTCCAGAAATTTGAAACCGAATTTTGGTTGAAGGTGTTTGTTGTACATTCGGCATGTTGAACTGTTCAATCAAACTAGAAAAATATATATCAGATATTTTCATTTTTGTTTCCTATCTTAAATGTACGAAAATAACATAATATTCAAATTTATTCTATCAATGTATTTTTGACATGGTGTATTTTTAAGTGGTTAAAAAGGGTGACATTGAAATATTCAGTATTTAAGTTTGTATGTTAACACATTATTTCTGCAGGTCATACGTTATTTGAGCTGCTTGAGTATGCCCAGGATGGTATTATCTTGTTTTGTTTTCAATAAGTGCAGTGGTTAATTTTAAATAAAAATGTTTAAGATTTAAAGATAGTATATTAGGAATACACGTTAAAATGCTTTAAACAATAAAACTAATTATAAAATGGATAAAAAGCTTCTCATTATCATTAATAAATTAAATCCGAATGGTTTAGTATGGCAAATCCACCAAAACGTGACAAAATCGATACTTAAATTGGAGTGGTAAACTTGAAACGAAATCTCTATTCTGAAAATAGAATGTGCTTAACTACTGCTTGACGTCATTCGGACTCTTTATGTGTAAACCAGTATCAATGGCGGATCTACTCTCTACCCGGTGTATGCCCCTCTCCCCTAAACTACCATATGTTATTAAAATACATTATATTTCTAATCAAAACGTGTTTGCCCAGATTTTGTGTTGCATCCCCTCTAAACTGAACGCCTGGATCAGCCCCTGTGTATAACGGATCACTCTGAAATCAAATTTAAATCACGTGACTCATTTAATACGTCACAAAAATCTATACGGAAAATCTATTTTAGACTAACCTAGGCGCTATCCCAAGATACGAAATCCCTTTTAAATATATTATCTTGACAGGTTTATATATATATATATATATATTGTTCTGGCAATACAGGATCAGTGAGTATATATAGGCAGGAAGCATTGGAAAAATATATTTTGGCCAATTTTAAAAATTTGAAAAATCCTGACAAAATTATTATAAAATTATTTACAATAACTGACTATACAATAAAGTTGGTTAAATAATTTCTTCAACAGACAACGATTGGTAGTAACTAAATCAGTATTCACTGACGAAGGTCATTTGGCAGACGGTTTGGCACATATCATTGTCGGATATAACCAGTATTTCCTTTGGTGGGGTTCTGAGAGATTTTTTTATGTTCTAGTTTGATTAATCATTTCAACATACTGATTATGCTACAACTTCAACCGAAAATCAGTTTCGTATTTCTGGAAGGAAAACTCGGTTTCACATTTGTAGGAATATGAAATATTTATACACATGTGCAAGGAACTATAGAAGAAGAGGTATCTAATTCCTTGACATGTGGTGAAATTGTTTTACGTTCATAACCAATTTCACATTTGTGGCCATTATCACATCTTGGTTATATATCTATTTCTGTTTTATAGATGACCGAAACACGCATATGTTACATTTATTCCTTAATAATACATTTATCAATACGTGCTTGTTGTTAAGGAAATTTGACACATTACTGGAGCCAGTGTAGTTTTAAATATATCGATTATCGATGGTATGATACTGATAAAGCGATATAATATCTTGATATCATTATCGTACTCTTTATCGTACTATCGATAGCATACCATCATAGTTTTGCGATCATGTTCAAAAATTAATGTTGAAATAATTATTATGTGATCCGTACGAAAATATGATAATATCATTATAATTGCTTCAATTGTGGTACTTGTGTATAGGGTAGGGTACTTGTGTATAGGATACGGTACTTATGTATAGGGTAGGGTACTTGTGTATAGGGTAGAGTACTTGTGTACAGGGTGAGGTACTTGTGTATAGGGTAGGTAACGTGTGTATAGAGTAGGGTACCTGTGTATAGGGTAGGTTACTTGTGTATAGGGTGGGGTACTTGTGTATAGGGCGGGGTACTTGTGTATAGGGTACGGTACTTGTGTACAGGGTGGGGTACTTGTGTATAGGGTGGGGTACTTGTGTACAGGGTGGGGTACTTGTGTATAGGGTGGGGTACTTGTGTATAGGGTGGGGTACTTGTGTATAGGGTACGGTACTTGTGTATATGGTACGGTACTTGTGAACAGGGTGGGGTACTTGTGTACAGAGTGGGGTACTTGTCTACAGGTTGGGATACTTGTGTACAGGGTGGGGTACTTGTGTATAGGGTGGGATACTTGTGTATAGGGTACGGTACTTGTGAATATGATACGGTACTTGTGTATAGGGTGGGGTACTTGTGTACAGGTGGGGTACTTGTGTAAAGGGTAGGATGTATATAGGGTACGGTACATGTGTATAGGACAGGGTACTTGTGTATAGGATACTGTACTTGTGTATATTGTACGGTTCTTGTGAACAGGTTGGGGTACTTGTGTACAGGGTAGGTAACTTGTGTACAGTGTGGGGTACTTGTGTATAGGGTGGGATACTTGCATATAGGGCACGGTACTTGTGTTTAGGATAGGGTACTTGTGTATAGGATACGGTACTTGTGTATATGGTACGGTACTTGTGAACAGGGTGGGGTACCTGTGTACAGGGTAGGTAACTTGTGTACAGGGTGGGGTAATTGTGTATAGGGTGGGGTACTTGTGTATAGGGTGTACAGGGTGGGATACTTGTGTATAGGGCGGGGTACTTGTGTATAGGGTAGGTTACTTGTGTTAAGGGTGGGGTACTTGTGTATATGGTACAGCACTTTTGTTTTGGGTGGGGTACTTGTGTATAGGATAGGGTGCTTGTGTACAGGGTAGGTAACTTGTGTACAGGGTGCAGTACTTGTGTATAGAGTGATGTACTTGTGTATATGGTACGGTACTTGTGTATAGGGTACGGTACTGGTGTATAGGGTGGAGTACTTGTGTATAGGGTATGGTACCTTTGTAAAGGGTGAGGTACTTGTGTATAGGATAGGGTACTTGTGTATAAGGTGGGGATACTTGTGTAGAGGGTGGGATAATGTGTATATGGTTTGGGTGCTTGTGTATAGGGTAGGGTAAGGTACGTGTGTATAGGGTAGAGTACTTGTGTACAGAGTAGGGTAATTGCGTGTAGGGTGGGATACTTGTGTATAGGGTACGGTACTTATGTATAAGGTAGGGTACTTGTGTATAGAGTATGATACTTGTGTGCAGGGTATAGTACTTATGTAGTATATACCAGAACCTAATATCTTCCGAATCAATTATATTACCCCACATTGAAAAAGAAAGGGAATTATATGCTTGTCCCACAATTTATAGCAATTGAACTCTTAGTAAACTGTGATGTCAATCTAACTCTCAATTGAAGCAACTGACCAATCTACGTGCTTGTTTCGGCTTGTAAAAAGCAAACATAAAAAAATAACATTTTCAAAACAAAAATTACAACGGGGTTGCCTTTTCACTGACCACATATTATCTAGTTTTAAATAACAACATACATGTATTTTTTTTAAATGGACTTCTTCCACTGGACCCAGGTAGCTCAGTCGATAGCGCGTGTGTCCAGTTGTCTTGAGTTCAAATCCCAGTCCGGCCACAGTCTTCATGATGGTTGGTATTTGACACTGCGTCTCGTTTTCGTCTCTCACTTCTGATTTAAGCCATAAAGTTATATCAATTACTTGCGTAGACGAGTTTTTGATGCATGTTTTACCATTTTCCGAAGCTACCCCCAAAAGTGAAAATTCACAGGCGACAATAACGAGTGTATAAACCATTCACTCGAATACATACACTCGTTATTAATTACTTTTGGTGGTAACTTCGAAAATGGAAAAAAAATGCATACAAAATTCAAGTCTCAGTTATGAAACTTTGACAGTAGAAAACGTATATAAACTTTCGTTGAAATCGGATGACATTACCTGCACACTAACATTACATGTATGCGTTTTAAAAGTCACCGAGTGTATAAATGTATATATAATTTTATTTGCATGCTGACAATTGTGTGTTTTCAGGACCATGCGTTGGAATGGATTGTCTGCACGGGGTTCTCATGCACAACGACGAGGAGCAGGGCGACAAACACAAAGCCGAGGACCAGTATTTAAGGTTTAAATCTGCTTTAGAGACGAAAAAGCAAGCTTCTGGTCCAAAGGACGCGGCTGAGGAATTCCACGGTGCTTTGATGCATGGCGACACAGAAACTGGCCAACACCATAACGAGAACGGTGCAATGCTACCGGAAGTTAAAAGTGAAGCCGGACCCAAGGACATGGATAAGTTAATGCACGAATATATGCACGGAGATGAAGGCGTTAACAAACACGAATGGGATAGCGAGAAGGGCAACAATGTAAGAAGGGGTCCTTTAGATAATGAGCAGATGATGCACGGTTTATTAATGCACGGGGATGCCGACCATGGAGAACATTTGGATGACGTAAAAGAAACGGACCCAAACAAGAAAATAGGACCGCAAGATGCGGCAGAGCTCATGCACGGCGTTTTGATGCATGGCGATAAAGAGCAAGGCAAAAGTCATGATCATGCAAAAGACAAATCAGTTGATGACGTTGGAAACAAGGTGGTTGGTCCAAATGGTGATCTTCACGGAATATTAATGCATGGAGACTCAGAATTGGGTCACGACCATTCTGAGGAAGACTCAAAAGCAGAACATGAAGTGTTCAGAGATGCTTCCAAAATATTGGACATGGGTCTGGGGGAAGACCTTTTGAAAATAATCGATATTGAAAAGATAATAGAACGAGACAGAAAGGAGTATGCAGACTGGATAATAAACAATCCACAATTCCAAGACGAAAGTATGATGGGGTCTTCTTACGCTACGATTTCCGATACTTTGCTTAACGATATTGAATTGGTGAAGAGGAGATATCTCAAACAAACAGACGACAACATCGAAAACGATTCCAATATTCCACCAAAGGAGGATATACCATTCACAGCCGAAGATGCGAATTCTGTGTTAGAAAGTGGCAGTCACAGTGGCGAAGGAGAAGATATGCGTCATGACCTTGAACTTTTAGGAAGCACTGAGCCATTGAATGCCAGGCATAAGGTCAAATTAGCATTGTTAAAGGCAAAACAAAACAATAATGAATAAGTAACTAGATCAATAATTGAATAATTCCAAAACCAATGATTTTTATACATTTAAATAAATCCAGTTCACTTGCAAAAATTACTTTTTTTACTTTTAGCTCGCCAGGACTTTTGCGTTTAAGTTTCAGTTATCTATGCAACCACTCATTGGATGTCAATGAAACTTTGCATGTGTGTTTACCATCATCAATGGAACACACAAAGATAAGAACCATAACTTTGGATTACATTTTGGCACAGTTATAGCCCTTTTTGAATTTAGACACCAAGGTTAAACTTTGCATTTAGTTGCGTTTAAGTTTAAGATATCTATGCAACCACTCATTGGATGTTAATGAAACTTCACATGTGTGTTCACCATCATCATCGGAACACACAGAGACAAGAACCATAACTCTGGGTTGCATTTTGGCACAGTTATGGCCGTTTTTCAACTTAATTTTTTAGGTTAAAGTTTTTTATCACGTAAGATATCTATGCAACCACTCATTGGATATGAATGAAACTTCTCATGTGTGTTCACCATCTTCATTGAAACACACAGAGATAAGAACCATAACTCTGGGTTGCATTTTGGCCCTTTATGACTTAATTTTTCGTCTGTAGAGAACCAGGTTAAACTTCTGCATTTTTTGGTGTTTGCCTCCAATCTTAATATTTGCATTTGTGATGAGTTGTATCCCATCGGCGAGCTTTGTTGTCTTTTGACAACTCTTGTTAAAAATGGTGCACTACAGCAGGGTCTTAAAAAATCCTTACTACAGACAAATTTAATTCGCAACAGCAAAAACATTCTTTCTGATCTCTGAGCATCTGAACAATGTATTACTTAAAAAACGTTTGGTGGGTGGTTACTTGTTACATTACTATATGCGGGCGCCATTTTATCAAAATTTTATTGTTGCATTACCTAGAAAAAAATCTTAAGAAAATCCGGAATCACATGATACTCGTTGAATAATTAAAAGACGAAATTTGAAAACAAACTGATTGTCAAATTTGTTGTGTGTACCATTTTAACAAGGTTAAATTAACAGGGGAAGATAGCAATCAACGTTTTGCATCATTCACGATTTTCTTATATCCTCATATGGTCAAACCACCAGGGTAAGATAGCAATAATTGTATTCACCACTATTCAAACACGTTCTTGCACTATTCAAAATAACCTTAGGGGTATTTATTATGAAGGTAAAACCAACAGGGGGAGATTGGAATAATAATAATTGTATTCACCACTTTTCAAACACGTTCTTGGATTATTCAAAATTACTTAAGGTGTATTTATTATCAAGGTAAAACCTACAGGGGGAGATAGGAATAATTGTATTCACCACTATTCAAACAAGTTCTTGCGCTATTCAAAATTACCTTAGGTGTATTTATTATCAAGGTAAAACCTACAGGGGGAGATTGAAATAATAATTGTTGTATTCACCACTATTCTAACACGTTCTTGCACTATTCAAAATTACCTTAGGTGTATTTATTATCAAGGTAAAACCAACAGGGGAAGATTGGAATGATTGTATTCACCACTATTCAAACAGTTCTTGCACTTATGTGTATTTATCATCAAGGTAAAACCAACAGGGGGATATTGTAATGACTGTATTCAACACAATTCAAACACGTTCTTGCTCTTAGGTGTATTTATTATCAAAATAAAACCAACAGGGGCATATTGGAATGATTGTATTCACCACTATTCAAACAGTGCTTGCACTTATGTGTATTTATCATCAAGGTAAAACCAACAGGGGGAGATTGGAATGATTGTATTCACCACAATGCAAACACGTTCTTGCACTTAGGTGTATTTATTATCAAGGTAAAACCAACAGGGGGATATTGGAAAGATTGTATTCACCACTATTCAAACACGTTCTTGCACTATTCAAAATTACCGTAGGTGTATTTATTATCAAAGTAAAACCAACAGGGGGAGATTGGAATTCAACAAATACACTTGCGAGTACTTGTTACATCCCTTTGACTGACAATTATAAATGTAAGATTGTGTAGAAAGGGAGCATTTAAACACAGTATTCATAGACAAGGATGCAGATATTTCATTATATTAAGAATCAGATTGTGCAATATACTACTATGCATTTTAAAGCAAACTTATTCCACTTATTAAAACAGCATTTGATAAGCTCATGAATCAACACATGTACATGTACTATTTTTTTTAGACATTTAGCATTTTTATCTGATATACTCCATTTAAACTAAAATACCTATTTTTTGCTAAATCTTCAAGGCGTTCTCATTTTTTATGTTCGGCGGTAATGATATAGAAGCCTGTTTTGGTGACATCATAAACCAATGTTAAACACTTATTTTGAATTTACATCTGTGAATTGATGTGCATCTTTCTTACAATATGTACATATTGATCATCTGCACATTGCCACATGCTTCTATTGACCACACTGATGAACTTTGCAAAGGTCACCACTAGTAATGTTGTCAGGTAACAGCGATAATGTTACAAGGTCTCTGTGATGGGTTTTCTTAAAGTCAAAGTCACAGCACCAAGTAAATGGGGAGAAAAATAGGGAGAAAAAAATCAACATAACACATTTCAATGTTCATATTATGTTTATTCAAAAATATATGATATACATATTATAAATAATGAAATGATCAACTTACATTATATCTACTACACATAGTTAAATATGCTCTACTGATCATTCGGGAGTTCTGATTGGTTAATCAGAACATGTGATCATGTAAAACAACTAATGACTGTCATAAATAAGTTAGACAGAGTTGCAATGGGGCTAGTGTGTAAGTATTTTATACACGAATTTCTGAAAATTAAGATTTGATTCAAAATTAAAAGACAATGATATGCATAATCCATTTTTTTTTTTTACTTTGAATCATTACAAAATACTTAACAGTACAGTCAATTTTGTTAACGCTACTTTTATCAAAGATAATTTCTTTTAACCATTGCGAACGAGTCAGTATAAGATAACAAGTCCATGATGACTATAAAAAATGTCATAGCAGTTACACGAATACAATGCTTAATATGTAACATCTTTACATGCTTCTGGTCTAATTAAATTGACTATCAACTTCCAGCATAATCAACTACTGATGTACATGTATATGTTCTGCACACTGTAGAATTCCAACACCAGTGTAAATTGCAAAAAAAATATATATCTTATATCCTTCTTTGTCCAATGTGACATCATACAGACAAACTGTGTCAATATGTTTATATATGGACTAGGTATGATGTCATCTCATTCAATATACAAAATGTGCAAGTCTTTTTAAATGTATGCATAATAGCGTAACCCTTGTCCTTTCTCCCATTGGTAAATATGTTGTTTTCATATTGTGTTTAAATATCTTCTGACAGTATAATGTAACAAATAATACATGGTGTTTGGTCCAAATGCAAGTTTATGGACTGGACAGTTAGATCAAGCTTTCCTTTGGTCTAAATATCATTTTAGGTCAGACTGTCCAGTCTATGAACTTGTATATGGACCAAAACACCATCTATTATGTGTTAAAGATTAGGTCTTCTTGCAGAATGTCAACAATTTTACTTTGAGCAGAACAATAAAAAAAAGATACATGTACTAATGACATTTAGTCTTACTACAAAACAGCATTGTGCAACTTTGGAACTTTGACCTGGACAATTTTAAAATTGCCCTAAATTCTTACAATGTGTAGAACATAATTATACCGGTTCATGAAAACGATAACGTAACAACTAAACCTTAGATTATCAAGTAAATCCACATGGCATGATAAAAACAAAAAGTTCAGGACGGTTTCTATAAATATTCCGAGATTACCTCCTAGAGTATCAAGATCTTAAAGCTACAAATCTGAAATAAAAAAGCAACAAATCTGAAATAAAAAAGTAATTTACAACCTAGAATCGAAACATGAAAATATGGCAAAAAGCAATTTTTTTTAAAAATAAATTTTTCAAAATAAAAACTACAAAGTGTTGAAAGTTTATGAAATGAAACAATTTATATCCCATACTGTTTTCTACTAAAATAAAGAAGATGTACAGAATGTGGACAAAGAAAAACTCACCCCAGAGTAAATGACGATCAAGTGCAAGGAATGGGACCGCAGTCTCATCACAAACCAAGTCATTATATATTTATAATCTTGCTTACAAAAATATATATATAAATATAAAATGTGTCATAGAAAGACACAACATGGAGATAGACATTACGTAAGATTGATGACATCTCCACATTATTTCTGGACATTGTTTTGCTCAAGCAAGGAAAACCCGTATGTGTAGCATTCCGGATAAGGATATCTACATTTTTACCAGGGTTAGATGTTTTTATCTCACCCTAGGTTGGAGATTAAATTCTTGCACTGTGACCTTGAAACCATTCATAACGTGATGTATAAATAAATGTGACGTAAATTAAATAATTTAATGTCTTGAAAAGCGGCAATAGTAAAAATATAAAATGTAAAGATGAGTTAAACGAAAAACAATTATTCCATGTGTTTGGTATGTTAAGGAAAAGAATAATTAATGACTTTTTCTGTTTAAATAAAACATTCTGTCCCTGATACAACTGTTTTCATGGTAACTCGGCAGGGTCCTTTTTTTACGATAAAACAGTTATTCCTCAGGATGTTATTTTCTATCTGAACCTCAAATCCATTTAAGATTCTTATAATATCACACACCTACATGACTAGGACTACTATCTGGTACATGTAGGTGAGAAAAATAATGGAACTATTTAAATGAGAAAACATGAAATCTAAATTGTGATTTGGAAAAAACTGACACAAACAGTCAGGATTTGTCTTCCTTTTAACATCAAAGAACAAAGAGAACAAAGGAAACCTATTACATGAAGTAAAATGCATAAGTGTCTAGCGTATCCATTAACATTAAGTAAATTCCCCATCCTACCCGTTCTACTATGCTGATACTACTTGTATATATACACCTCTATATTATTTACAAATAAAAACCTATATACATAAAATAAATATATACCTAATTGTTGTCAATGTTATGAATATCAGATAGTTTGCAATATCTTGTAGCGAAACATTCAGCATTTCTTAATAAAATGTTCATCTAACACTGTCACACATTTGAAATTAAGTTTTAACATGAGTTATAAAAAAAAAGCACCAAAATTTTGTGTTGAAATTTGCCCACCAAAATCATATTTTTGTGCTATTTTAAAAAGTACAATGTATTCAAACTTATTTTGTTAAAATAAAATTTTCTTATTGATTACTTTAAAGATTTTTCAACATAAGCAGTTGTGTTCCCAAAATCCCAAAATCCTTTGGTTGAAACAAGTGCACAAACAATGAAATGACTTTGGAGTAAATAAAGAAAAACCCTTACACGAGTCAGAGAACAGAAACTTCTTGTACAATGTTTCAAGGTGCATATAAAACTTTTACACTGATTAACCGTATGCCCTAGAATACAACCACCTCCCAATAAATGCCCCCTACCCATTTTAATGGAGGAAAATGACTTTAAAAAAAAAGCTGTCTTGTTCAAGTCTGCTTTAAAAAAATCTTATTAAATAAATGCCTCATTACTGGCAGCATTTCATATGGCATATAACATACATTTTATACAAAATATAAATATTTATCGGGGCCCAAATAAATGCCCCACCCCTTTTCATAAAATACATCAACCCCATGAGCATTTATTTAGGGGGTATATCAATGTGCACACTGATGAACTGACAAGCCTTCAGTACATACCGTCACCTCAGAGCAAAAAGAATATATCTGCATAAAAAAATGTATAAGTTAAGACTTTTTGCCCTAAGGTGCCAATAAATAATCCACAATGTATATATAATGAAACAATATAAATAATATAAATACATAAAACCTTCACAGTATCACACTCATCCATTTAAAGCACTATTTGCACTAAACATAGCGTACATTTGTATGTCATAAAATATTCATGGACGGTAATTATAGTGCATATAACGTGTCATTTGATATGATCTAAATATAAATACACAACAAGTTTAATAGCAACTTGTTACAATGAATCAATTTATCATTAACTTTTGAACGAAGGCCTGGTTCATCATTATGAAGAATGAATTACGTTGTTAAATATGTTATCCATTATACTGCTCATTTCAGTGCTGTAGTTACTTTAAATTTATGCAGGAGAAATCATTTTTTTTATGCTTTTTGATGAATTATATAGAGATACCTCGGTGAATTAATATTGATAATTTCCCTGTTTCAAATAGCGAAACTAAAAAAGGTTAATTCAACGTTTTCAATCATAAAATATAAAAAAGGTTGGTTTCAATGAAATACTAATTAAATTTCACTTGTGAACACTGAAAGTACAGCAAAATATCCATGAAAAATCAAAATGATGTATTGAAAATATCCTTAATAGCAATAATATAATTACATAGTTCTACATATATATGCAGATATTTTTCTCCCAGCTGCTGCATTATGTGGCATGTTTATTGGAGTTTAGCAAATAGACGGACATGTGGTGGACTTTTGTAAGAAATAAGTAAAAATAACATCTTAGTGGCAATTGTAGGCAATGGATAAAAAGGGCAATATAGGTGGGTTTTTTGTAAGCTACAGGTTAACATAACAATGTAGGTGGTTTTTTTTGTAAGCTACAGGTAAAAATAACAATGTAGATGGATTTTTGTAAGCTACAGGTAAATATAACAATTTAGGTGGGGCTTTTGTAAGCTATGGGTAAAGAGTATCAATATAGGTGGGGCTTCAGTAAGCTAACGGTAAAAATAACAATATAGGTGGGGCTTCCGTAAGCATTGGTTAACACTTATGACAGTTATAGGGGCTTTATCAAACAACGGGCTCAACATTTCAATATTCATGGGTAAAATTATCATTATGTGGGGTGTCACTACAATTCATATAGGTAACAGATACAAGGACCAATCATTTTTATGACATGTAAACAATATAACAACTATACTTCTTTAACATCTCTTCAACTTTACAGTAAGTCAGTAAGTCTATATACATTGTACAACAATATGACATGTTTTAAAACATATAAATTAACAGTTACATATGTAATTAACATTCACATAAACACAAGCTTACATCAATCTGTCAATATTATTAAAAGTTGGACGGTAAATACAGTGAGTAAAATCTGAAATCTCCATATTTGGTAAAAAGTTAAAAGTGAGAATATAAAGATATGTAAAGACAGTAAGACACTTTGGTTATATAGACAACAGTGGAGGGTGACAAGATGCTGCAATCAAATTATAAAAAATAATTAAAAAGTAACAGTTGACATTCATAGTATATTGTAGAAATATTTTGTTTTCTGGATGCTTCACATGAAACATTAATTCAACTTGCAAATGATTTGAGCAACATCTCTCAAAACACTTTACAGTTTAAATATTTAGGGTCATTTTTATGCCATTGAGTGCTAACAGATGATCAGTTAACCTAACAACTCTTTTCTGGAATCCTAGAAGTTTACCAGTACTCGAGCATACCATCTCCGCAAGCAACTATCCAACCTAAATAAGCGGTGATGGACAAGTAAGATTTTGTTTTATTTTATTTCACTGAAAGCCAGGACACTGATCAGTTTAGTTCCTCGCTAGAAGGAAGAAGAGGTTCCCAATATGTGGCTTTGGAATCTAAGTTAGCACATTAATTTTTGTGCCCTCAAGGCTTGTTTGACTTTTAATCATAACCATGTTTAAGAATTATTCTGTATGATAAACATGTACATACCGGTATACAATATTTGCAAATTTTCCTCGATTTTTTATATCGTAGGATATTATTTGTAATGTAAAATTATGTATATCATGGGGTGGGAGTTGAAAAGAGTTACAGCATTTAAAATTTGACAAATGTTAAAAAAAGTTAAAACTCCTTTATACAAAATGACTTTGGTAAAAACTATAAGCACAATGTCATACAAACAAAACAAACAAAAAATTAGAAAAAGATACAATATCAGTATGGAGGAGGGGATGGGAGTTATACAGGTAGGCCAAATAATACATAAATTATTAAACATAATTCTCATTTTAGGTCTGAATTCTAAATGATAAAGCAGAAGGCCAGTTGAAAGATGAAGTTAAACAATTTTCTCACATTTAGGCCTAAATTCTTAATTAGACAATATGTTAATATAAAACATTTTCACTTTTAGGCCTGAAGTCTTAAATATCCATATAATAGGTCTCTCTAACATACCATTATCACAGTTTGCATTCATAAGCACACTTTTGAAAAATATGAGTTATCACTGATGTTACACACTCTATGATTTGGTTTATTTAGCACAAAACATTAAGGACTGTTTGTTTGAATATCTAGCATCATTTTATGCCATCGAGGGCTAACAGACAATCAGTTTATCTAACCACTCTTTCCTATGATTCTGGGAGATTAACCAGTACTCAAGAACATCGATCTCCGTAAGTAACCGATAATTTTCTCGCTTAAATCAGCGTTGAGAGACAAATGAGAATGAGGCACAATGTTGTATATCAATCATCATGGAGACTGTTGCTGAGCAGAGATTCAAACTAATGACCCCTGGATTGATAGTCTGACGCGCTGCCGACTGAGCTAACCGTGCCTGTAGGAACATTAGAAAAGGCTCGAATCATCTCAAGTTATGTACATATGATGTCACTTGCTCTCTAAACTATGTTCAAAAGTGAATAAACATGTAACCATTTCTTTGTAATAAATGATATATAAAAATAGTATGACTGGGTTTTTCCAAGAACATACAAACTTGATATGTCATAGGACTTACTGAAAATTACAGAAAATAAATTGTACTGTCCAAGTTGACAATGACAAGACAGTTGAATGTGTTTTTACCTTATTCCAATTATTGGGAAAACCGAATGCAACAACTGTTCCAGAACTGGTCTTTTTCAAATCTTTATAAAAAAAATTTAGACACATCTTTAAACTATGGAATAAAATGAACTGCAATATATATATCGTATAAATATAGCACAAATAAATCAGTCAATCACACTGTGTAAATACATGTTTTTCCATTGTTTATAGAAATTTAATAAAATATTTTTCTTCTCTTTTACTATCAACAAGATTATTATATCTTGGCTGTATGGCAACTGGAAATTCATCCATCATTCCAGACTCACTCTCCAATTTGTAATCACCTTGATCCTTAGGTTCACGTGAGCTAAAAAATATTAAAATGGAGAATGGTCCCAGAACATTCAGAACCATCACCTGAATATCATTACAGTACATGTGTACTCATACAAACTAAACAGTATCTTTACTTTTAACAAGATTTATCAATAAAATATCAATATCTTTTATACGCAACAAAAATTATCAATTAACAAACGTTCCATCTTTTCAATGAAAGAGAGCTATCCCAGTGTTTGTTATATCAGCACCCAAAAAATAGGTTCTAGCATACCACAACATATACAATGTATTGTTAAAAATCATCTCTTTTGGGTTTATGTTATTTTTTTTTATCAATGCCCATAGATAATATTTCACTGAGATCTTTATATATCTTATTCAAAATACAATCAACCTTTGACCTTGTATCAATTTTTCATCAAAGTTTTTGTTTTCGGATCAAGTTTCATTATTCAAAGTTCTTCCACAGTAAACAACAAATGTAAGAGCATGTAGAGTCAGTTCATCCATAATTTGATTTGAATGCTTCCAAAAGTTTTCTTTCCACGGGTATGGTATAAATGCTCCACAAAACCTAAATATTTTCCAAGTCCAAATCCTCATCATCACTGACATCTGTAACACTGACGAAGGAGTTGCGGCTCTCTTGTCTCTGTGCAGGAGGACCTGGACTGGGGCCTGGAATATAAAACTGCTGTTTTAGGAATTCACGTATTTGAGTTATTTTTTACTTCAACAACAAACTTTAAATACACAGACATGTACCTGCCTTTCTGGTTGTACACATTCCTATTGGTTTATATAAAAATTTGATTAACCACATTTATTATGTAACGCCATTTTTAAAAAGAATTCTGACTAGATTTTTTTCTGGCTCTGGTCATCAGCATACTACATAAAAATTACAAACATTTTTTTATAGACTTATTTTCAAAACTCAGACTTAAAATATCAGTACAGTACATGAATTTCAAAGCTGAAATAAACCAACATCATCAAATTTAATAATGAATAACAACAACAAGGTCTGTTGATATAGTTTCCTGCAAAAAAATTTAATTTAAAAAAGAAACAGAAAACCACAAATATTGTCCATAGTGCATGATATATTACATAAAGATACAAGACAATGGGATAGGACATGCCCCAGTCATTTGGATATTGCCAGGCAAGGAAATAGTAGGGGACAGCAGGACTAAAGTGCTGTGCTCTTAATGCAACAATGTCCCCAAGGTGCAATGGAAGTACCGCTATGTGAATTTTACTGTGCCAGTAAAATGACCATGATTATAGTGGTGCTTCCTTTCTGACCTGATCACACAATTACTGTCTGAGTCACCTACCCTTGAATTGTTTAAATTGGCTTTACTTGATATTGTGTATGTGATCGCAGTCTCAATTTTCAATGAATCCTAACCAAACTTACAGAGTAGATTGAGTAGTTATAAATGTTTAAACATAAGAGGTTCCCTGGGGCAAAAGGCTTTTAGCAAGGCTTTTACAGGCAAAGTGTCCCTGCAGTGTAAACCCTTTACATGGGATCTGCTGAGATAAAATTCAGCCCCTGCTATGTTCTGGCCTGGGGACGACAGAGTTTACAAATGACAGGTGCATTAACGAACGCTATCTAATAAACCAACCTTAACCAGTACAGACAGTCAGGTAAATGAACATCCAAGTATCCATTGTCATTGACTTTTACATGATAGTTGGATAAAAAAAAAGATCATACCTTAAAAGAAGCTAAAGTTTGTATGTTGTATATAAAGTATGGGGCTATGACATTTAAAATATAAACAAAAAAGATGAAGAAAAATAGCTCTGTCCAAAATACAAACTACCTGTAGCTTATAAATATGAAATAAAAAAGCGAAAAACAGAAATAAAAGCAATAAGTGAAAAACATACATTACAAAAATACAAAAGTTGCTTAATCTTATGTTTTGGAAGAACTCTTTCATGGTTATGAAATGAAACAATGAAATTTTGACATTTTTACATCATATATTTTGTGGTGGCTATCTTTTTTTTCAGGTATTACAACCACATATAAACACATACACATGTATGTCTATATATATATACACACACACACATGCAAAAATGTGAAAAACACCATTCTCCTAAAAGTAATTGGCAAATTTTTGTCTCCAAGGCAGAGCTAAGACTAGAGCACTCAACTTCAATGGCAAACCATGGTTTAATAAACTAGTATTGCACAAATTAATATTTTTTATGTATTCTCTGTGTACAAGCGAATGTAAAAAATGAACATGACTGTTTTAGAATAAAAATCAATTTTTAACAAAAGAATTAGAAAATACCATAAGAATCTTACAGGGGTTTGAGATTCGGATAGAAAATTCCATCCCCAGGGATAAATGTTTTCGGTGGGAATGAGACTATAATTTATATCGTATCCCAAGGAACAGAACGTTTCATCAAACCAAAAAAGGCCATGAATTATTCTTTTTCTTGCATACTGAACACACTGAATAATATATTCAAACTAATTTATCATTCTATTTTATCAATATCGCTAATCTATTTTACCACAACAGCTTTCAAGATGTCAAATTACACAATTTTAGACATATATTTTTATACGTCATATCATACATTGTTACAACATCGTCGAGAATTTTATCTCGGTTCTAGGGTGATATAGAAATATCTAGCACCAGTAAAATGCAGATATCCTTATTCAGTATGCAAGAAATTTATGGTAAGGTTACTCAAGTTATCCATATTGGCATTGTTTTAGTTTTGAGGCCTGACTAAATGTTTACTCCCACACCATGCTGTTTAAACATGCCACAACCTTATTAAAATCAGACCAATTATAAGCTTCCATACTCTACGCACAGTAGATCTGACAGCATTGCAATAAAGGTCACTTCAGATTGACCTTTCATGGAATTAATATTCATAACAATTCAGCCAATCAGATTAATTGTTACATTCACAGTTCGTTGAGATGTTCAACATGACTTTGATTAATATATTCTTACATAGGCATGAATTTTGCCATAGTGTTATTTTTATTTTGGTGTATAAACAAAAAGATCCCAGTATTGGCCCAGATTTCTAAAGATTCTGAAAATCATTTACATTTAACATTGGCGCAGCCATAATAGTTTTGTCGTAACAATTATAAACATGCGATAATCGCACATGATATTGGCTTCCCAGCTAAATATAGATTTTTCATCAGTTCAAACAGACTTCTACTTTCGCTATCAAAACCTTGAAACCAATGCTCTGATCGGCTGCCAGAAAGGTCAATCTGAGGTGGCCTTCTATGCGACACCCTCAGATCTACTGAGCGTAGAGTATGAAAGCTTAAAGTTGATCTGACTTTAATGAGATTGAATATGCTGCAGTTGGATAACAGATGATGAATTGAAATGTGTCTACACAAATGCCCCCACTGTTAATCAGAAACCGATATTTTACTGAAAATTATGTAAAAAATGGACCGTAACTCCTGTAAAATTTGACAGACATAGACAAATATCGTACTTGACCTGTATTTATAATAATACAGGTACATACGAAATATTATTATACACATGTACATTGACCTCTTCAGAAGTTACTAACCGGAAACCAATTTTTTTACCTCAGATGCACAAATGAATGAACGGATGGACAGGGGTAACACTTCATGTCCCGTCACCATTCTTTGAATGGCTGGGGCTTAAAAAGCAGTTACAGATGATGATGATGATGATGAAAGCCTGTGATAAGACCTTTATAAATTAACTGCTAGATTCTCATCGATATTTTTCTTAAAAAAGGGGAGCGGGTGAGGATTTTATTTTTATTTTATTTTTTTTTGAAAATAAAAAGGATTGGGGCAGAGATGGTAATCTAGAAATTAATTTATTATGGCCTAAAGTTCAGAAGTTACATCTCATATCAATATTACAGATCTGCACTGCTTGATCAATGACCAGACACTGGACATGTGTTGATCTAGTAGTAAGTTTTATTGTCTAATGATCTAGAGTTCTTACACAAATCAAGCTCAAAGTCTTCCCGGAAAGAACCAGTACTAAGCATATGCGGATAAAGTGTCTTGTCCAAGGACACTACACATAGCCGTGGCGATCCTCCAATCTTTCAAATGCATTCCCTCAGTGCCTAATTTGTGTATTTTATCAATGTCTGTGCAATTTAAACATACCACTGAAATGCTATCAATGTTAACCAGTCATTTCAACTTTCATTAACAAGGAAAAGAGATTTACTACATTTCTGTATGTCTACAATACTGATATGGGAGTAAATGAAGAAAAAAGAAAGAATATAAAAAAGTGTAAAATGAAGAAAATGGTTTGTATGAAAAGTAAACTATAGTTTATAATGGTTCCTCATTTTGAGAAGTGTGTAAACATCAATGTTATAGTTGTAGGCAAGTTACATGTTTAGGCCATTATAAACTAACTGCTAGATTATCATCCAAATATTATCTAAAAAAGGGGGAGAGGGGAGGATTTTACTTTTTAATTTGTGTATTTTTTTGTATTTTTTTAAAAACATTTTTTTATCTTTTTTTATGAAAATAAAAAGGGTCAGGGTGGCATGAAAATTATGGGGTGGGCGGGGATGATAATCTAGCAAATAATTTATTATGGACTTATCAAGAAACACAAATCTTTACAAAATGAAAAATAAAAAAAAAGAAGATGGGTATGTGTACTTAAGTACTACAATATTAACCTATAAGATGTTCATATTTCAAACAATTAAATAAGATTCTAGAAATCATTCTAACATTTGATTTTAACTTTTTTCTTCACGTCTAACTTTCAGAACAATTTGTGTGTCTAATTTTTAACACATTGAGACCTATCCTTTAAGAAGTTATTTAATAAAAGAATACATTGAATACCAATTAGTGTATACCCACATACCAAATTTGATGATAATATTTAATTTCTCAAAAATGTTATCAGTTGTAAAGTAACAGGATAAAATGCAACGGGACATGACTGGACAAGTCAATCTGATATAGCCTCCCATACCCACCCCCAAAACTATTATCATATTCTAAAACTGCCTACCGCTACAAATTAAGAGTCACAAATTGAAGCTTCTGCTTCCATTTTTTAAACTTTTGGTATGACACTGTTGCTAACTTGAACCTTCATCTACCCACATGTAACATTCACAATCATGACTGATTTATTGAATATTTAGTGTCACATTTATGTCATCGAGTGCTAACAGATGATCAGTTAATCTATCCACTCTTTCCTAGGATCCTGGAAGGTTAACCAGTACTGAAGTACAATCATCTTTCACACTTGAATTAGCAGTGAGAGACCTTTGATGGTAATGAGACACTGTGTCATATATACCTGTAGTCAGGTGGGGATTTCACAATTATGATGGTACATGTGTATTGTAATATTCGCCTACCATTTAATATAATATCAAAGCACTGTCATGTTACTTGTGTTATGCTTTTCTACCTATTAAAGTTTATTTCATTGAAAAAATACACAATAATGTCATGGAACAAGCAAAGTATGAGTTGTGTGGATTAAACAAAGCCATCATAGCTCCAGAAATTCATGAACATCATTGAAAAAAATATCACAATTTCAAATTCTGAATGTTAATACCAAAGTTGCTGGGAGTTTTTTTATGTGTAGATAGTGCACCTTTGCCCACATTTAAATTTAAATTAAATGCTTTAAATATAAATAAAAAAGAAAAAAGAAAAGAAAAATCAGCAAAAAACAAAATTCAATTTTTCATCAATATTATTATTACTATCAGAATTATTAACAGTATAATTCTGTAAAATATACCAATGAAATAAACTTTAATTTTCTATAGCAATGAAATGAGACTAGAAAATAAAAACAAAGCTGACAATACTCACTCATAACTCAGATAAATTTGAATCTACAAGATTTCACACACAAATGGAAATGAACACAGGATGAGAATGTGTAGTTAGATATATAAATAATGAATTCTCCAATCTGACCAATACACTTCATGTCTTAAGGTCTTTGATCATCAAGAATCAAACTTGTTTTACTGATCTTGATAATGTTTTAAGTTGTATAAATGCAAGAACAGAGATATTATATAAGAGAAATGTCATTAGCCTTTTAAAGTGATTTCCCTTGAATGGTTATTTCCCTTGAATGGATATTTAGGTTCTTTCCCTTGAATGGTTATTTCCCCTAAATGGTTATTTCCCTTGAAACCATAATATAACCTTCAGCCAGTTAACCAGGGTAATGGTATTTTAATTTATCTGAATTTAGACAAATATATCTACTTGTTACATGTAATTTTTTGTATTATGTGATTGTGCGAAGACCGGTACTATTCTGTAAACTAATGGACAAGAGCATCTGGTAAAGTATTGCCAGTCAGTAAGTTGTGACTATTGCCTTCTGACCCTACAAAAAAGGGCGTCATCTTCTTTAATACACAATTCTATGCAAAAATAAAATTAACTATGTACATATATTTCCAACAGGCTGATCCGGTAGTACTATAAATTATATTGTGCATATCTAACTATAATTTTAAACTAACTAGTTTGAAAAGCAAAAAAGCAAAACAATTTGAGGAAAACGACAAATTGAGCCACTGCACTGAAATCAAAAATAAACTTGACTGTAAAAGACTAATGTAGATATTTACACTTCTAAATTAATTTCTTTGTAAATAATCAAACAAACAGATAATACCAAGTTACTGCCTGATTATTTCAAATTCATTCAGTGAGGTAAAAAGATAAAAACTAAATACAGCCTTTTGACAAACCTGATAAATTGACATTATTAAGCATTAATTATGGTATCTCACATCTTTGCATCATTAGGTTATGATGTCACATTTTTGGATGAAAAGCCAGGTAAAGTAATTTGACTGATATAATAAAGTTTATCTGACTCCTTGTTTATCTACTAATAACACAGAATAACATTTATTTAAACTTTTACTTCGATTGTGAAACAAGTTAGAACAACTTATACAAGTCACGCTCAAAGTCTTCCTGGGTAGAACCACTACTAAGCATATGAGGAAAGAAAGTCTTGCACAAGGACACCACACATAGCTGTGGGTGAGTATCGAACCCACGACCCTCTGATTCTGGATTCGATGCTCTACCACTGACCCAGGCTCCACATATAAAAGGACATGATGAATGTATCTAATAATAATACAAATACAAAAAGCTTCAAACAATAATAATAAAATTGCCATTATGAAAAACTAACTCTAAATTTATCAAATAACAGCTCACAAAGCTTTAGCATGTTGGCAACTCTAACACATCTAGGAAACTTTCTATTGCATTATGTGCTGGTTACTTACACGTACATTGGGTTAATTCATTGAACGGTTTGATCCTAGAAACAGAACATTGATGTATAAAATGGGTAAAAAAGGTGAAAATATCTAGTAGAGGTCCTGCAAGCCAATAGGTGATACAAGAATGAGAAAAAAGAGTATCGGTTAAGCAATCTCTATTGTGTTTTCATACCATGTAAAGTTTATCAAATGAGATATGAATATACAATGTATATGAATCTTTCTTTTTAAGTTTTTCTTAATGTTGTTTAATGACAAATTCAACATATTACCAGATATCATTTATTGTGAAGAAAGACTTCAAGACTGAATTCCGAGTAGATCTACCATCCTTCCGCAAGTAACTGGCAAACTTTCTCACATAAAAGTTTTTGAATCAAACTGGGCTCAAACCCATGACCTTAGCAGTGACAAGGACAATGCCTTAGACCACTCAGCCAAAGAGAACATTACTTTTGAAAAACTGTTGTGCTTCCTCAAAAGGAAATTTCATAAGGGCTTTTCCAGAATTAAATGTATGGGGGGGTCGGACGGCACTTATTTTTTTTACCCACAGAGCATAAAATTTAATTGTGATATATACCACCATGCATAAAATTTTAATTAGATAAAATACCACCATGCACAAAATAAAAATAAAAAAGAGGCTAAAATCCCCTTTCTAATGTTTTCTTATTGTAACGCTTCCAAAATTACTAGTCTGGACGGTTGCCTACTTTCTTTGAAGTACGCCGACGTTACACTTTTGATCTAATGCCGATATGCAAGTGATTACGTCACAAATTACCTCAGGTCGAGAATTAAATAAAGGGGCACTACAGATAACAAACAAGAGAAAAAACACAACATATTAATAATTAAAGGTTAGTGTTTGTTTGTAACTAGTTGTCTTCTAAAATGTTTATTTTCAATATACTAATTTCTTAAAAAAGAATTACTATTAAATTGATACGATCCGTAAAGAGAGTTATGCTACACATGCCTAAATTTATGCACAGAATGAACACGCTGTCCCTTTCATTAACGCCTTGTGCCAATGTCCGATGACGACACTCTGACAGTGAAACAAACATTATTATGACACATGTTATTTACTCCCTACTATCGATAAAGGTTTAATCTAATTTGACCTCATTTCGCACACCCGATGGCAAACAATTCGCTTATGGATGCTCAAAGACAATTTCACAGTCCAATTTATGTTTTTGTGCGACCGTTAAGAAATATCTGCTTTTCGTCATGATTTTTTCAGACACTGGGGTAAGAATGAGGCGTATAGGGTGTGGGGTGACATATCTGAGAATGTGGATTTTATTTTCACTGCTAACGCAATGTCCTAATTTAGATTTTTTGTCACAATAGACTGCATTTCTTGGTGTTTCTTTTTGTGCCGAATAAATTATTGTTTTACACTATCTGACAAACAGCGCGGATATGCATATAATAATAGCAATGCCGCCGTAGAGTTGAATCGTAGTTTTTGCGGAATTTAATAATATACACGTCTGTCTATTCATATCCGTATTGGAGTATTTGTAAACATATCCGATACGTCAAATATTGAAATATGATTCGTAAAATTTACTTGAGGAGATAATTTTGTGACACGGCATCTCGGCATCAATTTAATAAAGTAGACGTGGTTACGGCCTGCTACGAGTGTATTCCGCCACCTGATTAGCTTGTACATTTCCGTGTTTATAATTTATTCACGACTAAGAGTATGTTTCTTGTCCCTTTTCGGGAAGTCCGAAGGTAGATAATTATACTTTGTTTCAAACAAACAAATTAAATCATATGTTGTTGTCGGGTGATGTAATTATATTATGGCGGTCTTAACAAAAAAGATCAATCAGTTTGAGATGAAAAAGTTACTTGAAGACAATTCCTAATATTAACATCACCAGTGTATCGAGTGTCCAACTGTGTAGTCGCGTAAAACGTTCACTTGGTCATGGTGTCTGGAGGTTGTGTATTACAATCGTTACAACATGCGTGTCAGTGGCAAACTTAATGGTCAAATCAAGGTAAATTTAAAAGACCTGCAGTTTCTGCTGCGATAAAGATAAGACGCTCGCCGAAATCTAGACGCTGCGGGATGTTGACTCGGTGCGGTACATGGGGAAGGACAATTTTATGTTTTTGTATACGACGGGAGGAAATATCTGGGTAGAAAATGTATAAAATTTCGAGAAGAAAAACGGTGTTGAAGAAAAAATTCGGTTCATAGACGGAAATACCGGCAAGGCATAAAATTTTAATAAGCTTTTACCCCGCAAGGCATCATTTTTTTTTATGAAAACACCCACCAGGCATAAAATTTTAATTATACTGCCGTCCGACCCCCCCATACATTTAATTCTGGAAAAGCCCTAATTAGTTTTGGAACGGTTTCATGATAAGGAAATGCAAATGAGTCTCTTTTATCACGTAACTATCTTTAAGCATTTTGCTGCCTAATTTATTGTATTGTCTATTGTTCCCAATTGCTGTCAATAATCAGTTGTATAATATTATTATACAATCTAAAAATATACAAAATCTCATTGGTCCATCAATTTTGCTCCTTGAAAAAATACCTGGTGCTATTTGTCCTTTTAGTTGATGATACATGTACATGTATTAATGTTTTTTATGAATATGCATCTTTTTTATTTCATAATATTGATTGTTTTCTCCTTTTTTCATTATTTCTTTTTATTGTTTAGTCCGTATAAATATTGGTTGTGGATTAAATTATAAAACAAGTACGCATTTTCCAGCTGTTGAATTGGATGCGATGTACACCAGAAAAAGATACTAACGACAAAGGTTGTCACCTCTGTCTGGCTCATACAACATCATTTTCAACAGCTGAAAATTCCATATTTTTGTCTGCTTAGTTAAGTTTATATTAATTTATTTAAACTCAATTGTTAAGAAAGCTCAAAGCTTAAATGAACCATTCTCGTGTCTCCTTCCTGGGAAGAACCAGTAATGTTCTTTTTGAGAGGCATCGGGTCAAGCTGGGGATCAAAACTGCAACCTCTGGTGTGAGCAGCCGAAACTCTATCCATTACACTACTGGCTTGCACCACTTGTGTATTTGAGATAATGTGCTCTGATGTTCATGGCTTATAAAGATCACTTCAATTTTGGGACCAGAGTATTTAAAACATACACTGGGTGCAGCACCAACTTATACGACATGTCATGTGATCAATTTTCATCCGATAGAAAAGAGACGAAAGTTCTTTATTTCTATGGTTATTGTACATATTAAAAGCCAATAATGCAGGATGGCTCTCTCCAACAAGGAGAGGGGTTATTTAATGGTGGTTGAAATATACTCTCATCCCAAAAAACAACACAATGTAAAATGACCAATGGTTACCATGATGATGAAGATGATGATTATGGTGATGATGATGATGATGAAGATGATGGTGGTGGTGATGATGATGATGATGATGGTGGTGGTGGTGATGATGATGATGATGATAATGATGATGATGACGATGATGACAATGATGATGATGATGGTGATAATTATGTTTCCTTCACCAAAATCATTCTCATCAAACAAAATCATACCAAGACCCAAAACTCCAAATAATTACAATGCTTCAGATTAATACATTGAAACAAAAACAAAATCATTGTGTTTTACATCCCCACCATAACTACAACAACAAATGTGAGACTGGTTATCGTACCTTTAGAAGAAGATCCCCACAGACTGGTTCCGTATGTATTTGACGACACAGAAGCATCAACATGGCCGCCTCTAGTTGGTACAGTTCGTGCCCTAGTAAGATTTCATTTGTGATTAGTAAGCAAACATGAAAATTACATTCTGCCAAAATAAAATAACAATTTCCATGGAAAATAAAGAACAGTTTTTACTACAAGAAAGTGATAATGACCCACTTTTTAAAGAAAAATGAAAAATGGATAAAAAAATTTATAAGCCTGTTTTGCCATAAGGATATCAATCAAAACAATGCCAAACAACTTAATGACACGATGTTTCCTATCTTGGCCTAAAAGTTAAGATTTTCCACTTAAGATTGCAGCATATTTTGTGATTAAAAGACTGACACATGGTTTCATCTTAATTTTGATTTGAACTGTCAAACTGGTTACATATTGTTCAATTTGTTTCATCTTAAAAAGACTCTGAATGACAAGGTGAAGGCTGCCTAGCTGTATGTGCATGATATTTATTTTTAAAACAGAAATGTTCTTTCAAATTCACCGCTTCGATCAAAATATAATTTTTTGTCATGTTTTGGCGGATTTGAATTTATTCATATTTTATTTATAAATGATAATGAGATGCTTTGCATTCATTTTAGATAAAGTTCTTTCTTTCTACACATTTATACATGTAGCTTTTTTCCCTTATATACTGTGTTTAAAAGCAATTTCACTTACTTTTGTTTAGCTCTGGAGGGTTCTTCATCTTCAACAGGGGACACATCCCAGTCACTGTCCGAGTCAAACTCCTGTAATTAGGTCATACACAAAATGTTTTATTAACCACCACGTATGTAATAAAGAAACTAAGAAAGAAGTTATTCATTCATATTTTATATATCTATACATAAAAATTCATGAAAAAAATAAGCAAAAGTATTCATTTTCGTGAATTTTTACTTCAAAATGCTTTTTGGTCCTCTACGATTAAATAGTTCTTAATGCTGTCTGAAGATCACTCACATCTCACTGCTGAAGTCATAGATCTGAGCTCAACCCGGTCCAAAAACTGTATAGGTGAATGTTTGTCAGTTACTTGTTGAAGGATGAGGTTATACTGAGATCTTCCTTAAGCAATGATACTGGATGACATACTATATAACCTAACAGCTGAAATAAGAAACTCTATCTCAATCTCTCATTCCCTAATTTTAAAATACTATAAACACTTATATACTAGACTAATGTTGTATGACCAACTGTTGATACTTACCAGAATTTCTTCAACAGATTTCTTTACACCTTTTCCCATAGTGTCAACACCTCCTACTGGCTTTGCTTCTCCCTTTCTACCCTAAAACAGTGATGTATACATATAATATTAGTAAAAAATTTTCATGATTCCATACCTGTCAAGTCTCACAGTTTTGCCGCAAGTATCACGATTTTGGCAATGAAATCACATTCTCACGCTGACTATGTAATTTCTCACGCATTTCAATTAAAACAAAATTCACGAAAATAAATACTGTTTTATGAATAAATCGATAAAAACATTGGTTTGTGTATTAGTTGTGTCTAACCTAATGTTAGCCCCCGGAACTGGTGTTAGTATATAATATACTAACACATAATAATCGTTACATCTTATTAAAATTATTTATATATGTCACCTAAATAGCTCCAACGTAGAGTGCAAGAATTTAGATATTACACTTGGTTATTATCAAAAATATGTCTTCAATTTACTTCACTTATATACAATAGATTATGTGGTATTAAAACAATGTTGAATAGATTGATTATATATTGAACAGTTTGTTACCGAATGTAAGTTAAATGTCCTTTTATATATTGGCAATATGCTAAAATGTTTACTTTGGAACACATGTTTCTATGGTACTACACACTACTATGTAAAATGTCATAGCTTTCTGTTTTCTAGATGACTAGTTCCTGGTAAATTAAGTCATACCGTATACCAATGATTAAATGTTCCCCTCCCCTCACGCATTTTTATGGAATAAAAACTTATTTAACGCTATGGAAGTAAATCAAAATAAATACACATAGGTTTCAAGTCTGGTTGGAACATTTTAAACTAGAATAAATCTCTTATTACAGGCTGTGTGTATTATGACATTTTACTCAAATTTTGATTTCTTGACCCCCCCAAAAAAATGCCTCCCTTTAACAAAATGTTTTGCCCCTTTTATTTGGAGGTATATGGTAATTTTACCAATACCATCAATACATACAGCGAGCTGCCTTTCTATGGACCGCGATAGTTCTGCCACCATCTGTCCCTTGGGCTGCTGGGAGGGTTTTGTCACCACACCAGTTGGACGACTTGGTCTCATGTCCATTTCACTGTAAGACAAGTTCTCAAAATATAAAACAAGTACCAGCAAGTTCTTAATTATGGTTCTATGAATCATATTGTTTGAATATCAACTAAACCATGTGTTGTCTCTTTGCACAGACTACTCAAGTCCCCATTCTAAAAATAGATGGCACTTAACTACTGCTTGACTCTTTTAAAGATGAAATAATTTTTACCAATTTTTAGCCAAACTATTTTTGAGTTAAATATATTTTCCCCTTTATAACTAAGTATATTGTATCATTCAGTGAAAAATGCTGCATATACCACCCATCAAAATTCAGCATTATAATTGGCTCACCTGTCTGAATCCAACCAATCATCATCATCGTCATCATCATTCAGCGGTTTGGAAACCACTGTCTTCACTTGCTGGCGGGGTGCTGGTGAAGGCTGCTGTTGTAATCTTGCCTGAGGGGTAGGGAATCCTGGCCGCGAAGGTTGGGGTGGTCCACGTGGCGCAAATGCCGGCTCGTCTTCCTCGGACTCTGACTCATATTCATCCGAGTCCCACTGGGTGCTTGTGTAATCAACACTAGATCCTGTCTTGCGTAGGGGACTCTCAGGGCGTTTTGGGCTGACACCACGCTGTATTGGGCTCTGAGATCTAGCAGGGGCCTTATAAGCTGGCTGGCTTTGCGGAAGTGCTGCTCTGGGGCGCGGGCTGGGACCTCTGACTGGAGAGCCACTGTTTGTACCAAAACCTGAGGTCGGTATGGATCTGTTGCTGCCAAAAGTTCCACTACCTGGCCTACGACCTGTTGATTAAACATACTTTTTATTTGAAATTTGTAGGTAGAAAAACAGTGAAAACGAGTTTTACATCCCATTTAAAGCTATATTAGGAGCTGATCTTTGATTAGTTAAAGTAAAGCTCCAAATACTTGCTGCACTCATTTAACAAACAAGGGCAAAGAGATTATTGATTGACGTCAATCTTGTAACATTAATAATCAAACTATAAAACATTTAAATTTTTACATTTGGATTTCACACATGTAAAGAATTTGAAAGATGCGTAAATAGACAATAATTTCATCAAACTTATTGTCATTAACGAATATTTCAGTATATCTAAAAAGACGAACTTTGATAAAATGGTCATGCAGACAGCATACAAAGAGACTCAGATATCATGCAGAGTCATTCAGCTGTAACTGAATTCTTGCCAAGACCAAGCATTTATACATAAACTCTAAAGCATATCTCCTCCAACTGCACATACGACCTTGCAGTCACATATTACTGTATCAAAATTTACTAATTTACATTTTTTGTACAAACTTGGTAGGATAACAGCTAGTGATCATTTTTTTTAACAGGACTTAAAAAATCAGTTAAATAGGTATTTTTTTTTTACATTTTAAGCAATGATGGCCATCTTGAACTTTAGACATACTTGATTTGAGAAAAATCAGAGAAAGTACTGCTAAACACAATGACAGACAAAGTACAACTGACAATAAACCAAGAATAGTGTGCTAATATTTAAGCCCTTATGGCTGGCAGAGCTAACACTGAAATAACAGAACTTTACCTGGAGCAACAGGTGGCGACTTCTTCAATGCTTTCAATCTTTCCTTAGCCTGAGCACTGGCGAAGTTATCAAACTGGTTTCGCAGGTCGGAGAATATAGCACCGTGATTCTGTAAACACAAGATCAGATTCTGTATCATGGTTTACAAATCAATCTTCTGTTTCACCAATATTTTTTTTAAAGTTTTACTTTAATACTCCATAATCATTTTTTTGGACTCTTCCGAATTGAAAGCATTAATTCACCACGTATCAGCAATGGGTGAATTATGTTTATATTAACTGACAGAGTGGAAAACAGTGCAGGAAGTGTTCAGATTGCTCGTTACGAGCAATCTGAACTCTTCCTGCACTGTTTTCAAAGGCCTTTGTGGTTGGTGTGGGAAAACTCGTATCTATGGAGTAAAGGGTTAAAGATGCATAACCTGTAACTTTTTATTCAGTAAATGTTGGAAAGTTAATTGAATCACAAAGAGGATTTTCTCATTTGAAGATAATGATTGATTCCGTCCTTGTAGTTTATCTTGTTTATGAGAAATTCATTAATACACAGGTTGGCATTTTCTGTTTTACTTGTTGATGATTTGTCATAACCAGACAATAGTCAATGAGTGACTTTATTCACACTGCGATTCAGTATTTAATCAACAGAATTACAGGATTTTTATACTACAGAAAGATAATAAAATACAAGTTATTGAACACAATCTCCATAACACATGATATAAATGTGCAGTTTTACTGCTAACATCGAAACAGAGATTTAGGTGAGACCTCTTTAAAACTCTAACTTAAAGAAATTTGACTGGTTTTCTAAACATTCTTCAATAAATGTCAATGAAACCAACTGCAATTTGTCTGGCATGACCATCTGGATGCTTTTCATAGATTAAAGTTTTTTTTAAGTATTTAAATAAAAACTTAAATGTGCGGGCTCCTGTTTCGCTAACATGTTTAAGTATATTAATAAATGCTTTAAAATTTAAATCGAAGTAAAGCACCCAGATGATCATGAATTTAGACTGGTTTCAAAAAAATTATTTTTGAAATCAAGGTTTTCACTGACCGTCTTCAAAATTACTTGACAATTCAGTGATCTTATAACACAAATTCCCTCATTTCCCGCCTAAACCATTGGAAACAGCCCTGATAAATTTCTATCTATTAACTGTCCAAAATCACCAGTCCATAAGAAGGCCATGAGCTAAAAAAAAAAAAAGGTATCAACTGATGAATGCTCCCAGAACAAGTACTTAATTAATGGAGTAGTAACTACACTATGTTTGTAACAGGAAAGGGGGTGTAAAGGGAATAAAATTCTGAACGTATTCAACATGGATTTTTGGTTCTTGTACTCTGCATTTCCACACCCTCTTTCCATGTTCTAAGTCTTGTTGAATTACCTTTCATATTTCATTTTTGAAGATATGAAAACGAATAGAAAACCAAAAATAACGTATAAAAGGGGAGATAAGTATGCCATTGTTCAAAAAAGAGTTTGCTCGACACTTCCACATATCACACTCTACCCGTTCCAAGTTTCATGGGATCCCTTCCTTATCTCTGGAGTTGTGTTCCTGAAAAGGATTTGGTTGGTCATATAGGTGGATTGTTGTTGTTGTATGGTGTTTAGCATCGCTTTCAACAATTTTATCAATTATATCACGACGATGTCTGCTTGAGACAGTACATGTATTCTGAGCGCTGTCACACTGGAGTATCATGCCACAGACACATGATATGATACCCCATCCAGTCACATTATACTGACACTGGGCCAACCAGACCTAGAACTCTCCTCTAAATACTGAGTGCCAAGCAAGGAAGCTTCTAGTACCATTTTTGAAGTCTTTGGTATGACCCAGTCGGGGATCAAACTCACGACCTTCTGCATGTGAGATGGACGCTATACCACTAGACCACGCTGTGGGCTATGAGGGTGGATAAAGCCGCAGCTATATTGTCAGAGTGGATAAAGCTGCAGCTATACTGTCGCCCTTTGGGGAGCATAAAAATATATACTGTTGGTACATACCCTCACTAGAGTCTGCCTCCTGGTTCTCAAATGCATTAGTTTACTCTGCAGAACATCCTTACTGATACCTTTGGTTCCCTGTAAATATACATTTTTATATTACCGGTACTGGTACATGAATTGTTCGTTCCCTGTAAATATACATCTGTATCAGTGTTACATGAATTATTGGTTCCTTGTAAATATACATTTAATCACCAACATGATCAGTTAAACAAACCAGAATTGTGTCACGGGGGATAACACCGAGTCTTGCAGTCTGATCAGGATATTAGTTTAGTTCTAAAATGCAAGGAGAGAAGGAAAGAAACCAGGAAGGAAGGAAAGATGGACAGAAAGAAGGAAATATTGAAGGAAGGAATGCAGGGAAGGAGGAAGGAATGTGTATGCTTGAAAATAAGCAAGGTACAATGTCTTGTAAATGTTAAAGCTTTTTTTTCTAAAAAAAAAGAGAAAAACACTTATGAACCTACTGGAGGTATTCCAATTTTCTCGAGTTGTTCCTGTAGTAAGGACACCAACTCATCTCTCATGATCTTCAACGTGGGGTTCTTACGCAACTGGTCCAAGAACTGGGTTGTACGTAACGTCACTTCTCCACTCGCCTCAGTCCTGGATAAGTGATTGATACATATTTATAGTAGGAAACATCTACCCATGTAAATGTTAAACACAGAAAACAGGACTATATTACACCATTTATATACTTAACAACTTTTCTATCTCCACACTTGTTTGTTTTTTTGTTATCTCGGTCACATATTGACAAACCTTATTAAGTATAATACATATATATGAATATCTTTGAACAAACTAAATTTTTACACATAACATGTTTTATCATACATATCTACTTTATTGAGAAGAAGAAAAGCTCAAAATAATTCTGAGTTAAACCACTGTCAGAGTCCTCGTTTGGCTGTTTTTGGGAGTCAAAATTTCGGCCCCATTCCCCCTGCCCTGGGATATACTTTTTCCCCTAATTAAATCATTTGGGTATGGAGAACCCCAATATATCTTAAATCCTTGAAATGACATTATTAGCATAAGAGTAGTGTAGTACACTGTTGCTAGACTAGTTACCACAAAAATCAGTTTCACGCTACATAAAAAACACACATCTCCTTAATCTGAACCATCTTAGAGTGATTGTTTCACAGCCAATGAAAGGTTGATAAATTTTACTCATGCATTCTACACATATTATTTACAATCAGCTACATATACAACCTGGCTCCTGTTTCACTAACATATTTAAGTAAATACTGAAATACTTAAATCAACGAAAAACATCTAGATAATCATGATTTTAGACTGGCTCAAGACGAATTGCATTTAGTTTCATTGACATTGATTAAAAATATTGTTGTAACCAGTCAAAACTTACTTAAATTTTTATTTAAGTAAAATGTTGGTAAAACCGGAGCCAGATCATATCAACTGTAACTTACGCTATAGTTATATCAGCATCTGTAGAGCGTGCCGTGTCTCGTGCTGTGTCTCGCGCCGTGTCACGTGCAGACTTTGCGAAACTACTGGTTCCTGTTCCCATTTCTGTATCATCATCATCACTTGGTTCCATACGGAGAACATTCGTCTCAGTTCTTCTTTGCTGTTCATCCTTCAGTGAAATTAAATAAAATAAAATGGGATAAACATAAACTAGAGTAAATCCCTTTAGGACTCAATTTAACTGGAAGTGAAATTCTCAATTGGCTTCAAGACATTTCTCGATTTGTAGTTTAAAATAAAATCAAGTTTTGAGTTGTGTTTTTATAGATTTAATTTTTTAATCATACTCTTAAAAGAATAAATTAAGGAGGACTGGGCAACAGCAAAATTTCATTTCTCACTTAAAATCAAATAAAATAAACATAAAAGTTTAACCAGAATTAGTTTTATAAAATATTGTAGTAAACTATGATTTAATTCTTGATACAGGTGTTTAATCTCTTCTAACAAGCAAATGTCTTGAAAAATTTGCCGCAAAGAAAGAAAAAATCATAAATTTGTAATCATAAACATACATCTGTAATGCAACTCCTTTATCAAACTTATAAAAAAAGATGAACCATCATTCAGACACTGTGTACTTGGACACTAAGACACTGTGTACTGGGGCATTAAGACACTGTGTACTGGGACATTAAGACACTGTGTACTGGGACATTAAGACACTGTTTACTGGGACACTAAGACACTGTGAACTGGGACACTAAGACACAGTGTACTGGGACATTAAGACACTGTGTACTGGGACATAAAGACACTGTGTACTGGGACATAAAGACACTGTGTACTGGGACATTAAGACACTGTGTACTGGGACATTAAGACACTGTGTACTGGGACATAAAGACACTGTGTACTGGGACATAAAGACACTGTGTACTGGGACACTAAGACACTGTGTACTGGGACACTAAGACACAGTGTACTGGGACATTAAGATACTGTGTACTAGGACACTAAGGCACTGTGTACTGGGACACTACGACACTGTGTACTGGGACAATAAGACACTGTCTACTGGGACATTAAGAAACTGTGTACTGGGACACTAAGACACTGTGTACTGGGACATTAATACACTGTGTACTTGGACACTAAGACACTGTGTACTGGGACACTAAGACATTGTGTACTGGGACATTAAGCACATGTCATGTGGTTTCTGTGCTGAATTCTGTTTGGACAAAAACAGTCCGGACTATTTCTAAATCCAAATGACCTGTTAGTATGTATCTAATTTTATAATTTAGTCACATGATTTCCCAAAGTTCACTTTTGTATTTTCAGCACCTGAATAAACATTAGCAACTGTTTCCCAAAGTAACAGGGCAAATTTAGTATTTAAAACAGTAAATTCATAATTCATGACTGTTCAAAACTTATTTATATGCCTAAAATAAATACAATGATAAATGTCAATGTATTCTAATGAACTTACAGATCTCTTCATTTCTTCCTGTATAAGTTGCTCTTGCTCTGTAGTTTTCTAAAACGCAAATCAAACACAGTTATAAACATTGGCCCAATCAATAAATTGAGATTCCAGGAACGTATCTTCTATAAGGAAGTCATTCATTTTTTTCTACATAATACTAGTAACATATGTGATGAAGAACAAATCAACCACCCTGGAGCATCAAGTTTCTGTAAGTATATGACATATGAAGGGACATGGCACTTTGATGCTTCAAGGGGAATGTACTTTTATTACATATTCTTAAAAGAGTACAGTGTAAAAGTAATCCAATCCCGAATCACTAAAAACTTGATTAACTACTTTTAGGTATAATGGTACCAAATTACAATGTGTCTGATAGCACAATACAGATATTTAAATACTATATTCAAAATTAGTCATTTATGACAATCATAATGTTAAATTTAGTATGCTAACATTTTATTTAAGAAGATAAGAGAATAATGGTTTAATTGTTTACATAAATAAATCTATATTATTTTTTATATGTTCACTCAGGGGAAATTGGCCATGCACTAATGGACCAGACTGTGCTGAAAAAATGGGAATACTAGCTGGCTGGCCTTTACAAAGCACTGTGATAACTGCAAAAGGTGAAACACACACAGAAAATGAAAAACATTGTTTTGGAGTGTTTGTTCAGATTAAGTTATGTGTATAGTGGCATTGTAAAGACAGCTTGTTTTCAGGTTGCTTTATTCTTAATGGGATCACAAAAAAGTACTCTATGATATTAAGTTGATGAACAATGGATAAAATAAAGTCATCATACCTTCCCTTCAATACATACACAAGGGGATGTACACACACTATAAATAATAACTTAATTTGAATGGATTTCTGTCCCTGCCTTTTTTCAGGTTATACGTCAGCACACCTTATCACGGGATCCATTAGGCAGTTTACCAGTCCCAACATGGGAAAAAAATGGCTGTAGAAACCCTTTTATTCGGTGGAATGTTATGGAAATCCACATCCTCAAAGATTGGGGAAAATGACCGTAGACCCTCAAATATTCTTAGGTCGCAAAAACATGTCCATAGAACAAAGTCAATGACCAATCATCACGGAGACTGTGGCTGGGAAAGACGTATTACTAAATGAACTAGCCGGGCCAGGCTTTAATGACAAAGAGGATATTTTGTTTGTTTCAGTGACAGATCAAAATTTTATTTCATAAGCCACGATTGAAAATACTATGTCTGGTATTCACAAGAAGAAAAAATTCGCTCTTCAATAGAAATGAACAAATTTTATTTTTCGTTTCGTTTTAAATTGAGACTGTTTGGTATGGCAGGGGATTGAACCCACAAGCAGGTGAAAGTATTTTTTGAAAAACTATCAAAATGCTAATATGTGGTTAGTACTGATAACACAGAATGGGTAATTAATATGAAATGAAAACAATACCTTTTTATGCAACTGAAAAAAAATCAATCAATATACATGTACATTCAAATGTGCCCCAGGATGCCCACAAATCTGTTTTAGTTGCATGAACATGTATATAACACATGCGAAGGCATGCAACACTTGCAGTGTATCCAAAAATGACTAGTGATAAAACATAAAACCAAGATTCATATGAACTTGACAACTAAATTAAATTAAAAATGGAATGGAAACTTTTTTAAATGTTCTTTAAAATATCCAATGATGACCTAATTTCATCATAAATGTAAATCAACATGATTTTTTATTTGAAAATTTGGGGTTATTTTTATGCCATCAAAGACTTACAGACGATCAGTTAACCTAATCACTCCTATCCTGGGATCCTAAAAGATTAACCAGTACTTGAGCACAGCCATTTTCAGCAAGTAATTGATAATTTTCTGAACTGAATCAGCGGTGAGAAATGACAATGTGACACAATGTTGTGGAACAATCATCACAAAGACTGTTGCCAGACAGAGCATCAAACTTATGAAACCCAGATTGACAGTCAGATGCACTACCGACTGAGCTACCTAGTCCAGCTAACATTAACGTTTGTTACATGAAATATTTATTCTTGTCCTGAAACCATAATATTATATTTAATAGGAATGATTGGCTTCAAAGAAGACAATTCAATACTACCGCGTAAATTAGTTACTCCTTATACATGTATGTATCAAATAATATAAAGAAATATTTTATAATACTGGACTGCTTTCAGTTCAGTTTAACATTAATGTGTTTGCTAACATTTGACAATACAAGTTCATTGTTGTAAAGGTTTGGTAACAAAGCAAACACCTTTGAGAGCCATTTGCAAATGTTCAATTATGTGATTTAAAGAGAAATGAATGGACAGCGCTGCTGTAGTCCAATTTTTGTTTTATACTAAGTTGAGCAATATGTTTAACATAGCTGAATCTGGTACTAAACTACAATACAGTTTCCATTTCATTTATGATTTATTTTAGTGTGCCCATGATGCAGATACTAAGTGTAAAACAAATGACACAATCATGCCCTGTCATTATGAATGCATTGTGGGAAAAATTATCAACCTATACACCTTACTGCATACATCATTCTCTTATTATGATTTATATAGTGAGTTTTGTTCTAATAATCAACAATACATGCATTTCCTTCAATTCCCTGCACGTTACCTTTTCTTGCGACTCTCTCACAGCAGGTTTTGGTTTCTTCTTCGGTGGAGAAGGCGGAGGCTAGTTATATCATAGTCAAACAGATAGTCAAGTTGGACGTTTAATTCAAGAAATTATTTAAATAATAATTTAAAAAAAAAAGAAAATAGGAGGCCATTATCCTTTGAACTGACTGATTTTGGCCAGAATATATTGATCTAAATACAAATCATTCTAAACCTATACAGCATTTGTGGTTTAAACATAGAACATCACATTTTTTTTGTTCCAGTATTGAGTTTGTTTCAATATTTTAGCATCATTTTTATGCCATCAAGGGCTAACAGAAGATCAGTTAACCTAAACATTCTTTCCTTTGATTCAGAAAAGTTAGCCAGTACTCAAAGATGCATATCTCCACAAGTAACCGATAGTTTTAACATTTGTATATGCAATGAATGACAATAAAACACAATGTTGTATATCAATCATCACAGTGTGGCCAGGCAAGAATTCAAACTCACGATCCCTTGATTGCTAGTCAGATTCACTACCAAATGAGCAACCCGGGCCTAGCTCCATTATTGTGAATAAGAGAGTAAATATACTGGCATAGGCCTAGTGGTCTACAAAGGCCAAAAATTAATAAATGGATATATTCACAGTTAACTGAGTACTATTACAGCAATCTGGAAATGATTATTCAAACATACTGAAAGTGAGATTTAAATATAATATAGAGTTACTTACCCTGATTAACTCTTGCACCTCATCTTGTTGTTGTTGTACCAGAGCTGTGTCACCTCCCTTTGCCTTTCTTGTTGCAAGCTCGCGACTTGTCTTCTCTAATGCGTAATTCAACTGTAATGGATGAATACTGTTAATTTAAGGCCATTTCTCTATCACTTTTTATATTTATTTTAGTGTTTTATAATTTAAGTGTATGACAAGGTTCCATTCCCAATACAGGTCAAGGATGATTTGTTGTGATAAAAAAGTTTTTCATAAAGCAGTAGCTTTTTATTTTAAAACATTTAAACATCTCCAATGTATTCGCACAAGGAGACGCATATACATATATATATATTGTATATCAATCATTGCGAAGACTGTGGGCGGAGAGGGATTCAAACTTATGACCCCTCAATTGATAGTTAGAGGCACTACCGACTAAGTTACCAGGCACGGCTAACATTAATGTTTGTTAAATGTAATATATATAAAAAAAATATGTTCTTTTTTTGAAATCAATACATGTACCTAGTAACATTTAATAGGAATAATTGGCTTAAAAAAAAAAAAAATTCAAAACTACCGTGTCAACACGTTACTTCTAATGTAGAACTCATGTATTACTGATTGATAATCAGATGGGTTACTGACTGAGCTAACAAAATAAAATAATAAAAGAAATAAATTCCTTTTCTTTTTTTTTTTTATAAGAAAATGTGTCAGAGTTACAATTATAGCATCATCCTTATCAAAATTATAGTTTCATTACCGGTATGTTTACGTCAATATATATAGGGGAATGATAGTTTTTTGTTTTGTTTTTTTTTAATAATAAATTCATTCATTAATTAATACACCCAAACAATACTGAATTCTTTAAAATTCTTTAAAAAGCCAGAGTTAATTGTAAAATTTATATGAAAAATACTGTGTTTTAAGTAAAATACGCCGGTATAATTCAAACTTTGCTGCCTAAATTATATATATAAATTCGCAAAAGGTCCCTTGAGACAAAGTCTCAAACAACCAAAAAATTAAAGAAATTAATTTCTTCTTTTTTTTTTTTTTAAGGAAATGTGTCAAGAGTTACGATAATGGCATCATCCTTATCATATTATAATTTCACTACCTGTTTGTATGTTTATGTCAATATTACCATATTTATGTATATTTTTAATATATATATAAATTCATTCATTGCTGTAATTTTCACTATTTGTGTGAATGTCAATATTTCATTTTACCACAGCGTACAGGGCTCAAACTGGGTCTGAATTTTAGGGAGAAGTGACTTCTCTTTCATCCAAAAAAAGGAGAAGTGGAGAAAAAATAGGGAGAAGTGGTAAATTTTGTCACACGGTTACACGAAAACTTAGTTTCATTAATATTAATGCTATGTCATTATGTGTGTTTTTGTTTTATATTGTTTTTATGTTTTATATTGTTTTTGATTTATATCAAATGTATTGGTTGACTGCCTTCTTGTCTTTTATCTGATGTTGTAATTAAGGAACAAGTTTTTGTGTGATATATTCTTAAAGAACAGGGAGTTTAACTTTCTGAATAAAGATACAGCTAAATGAACTTACAATTTACTTTTTCATGGTAGGAGTATTCTCCATGACACTCATAATTGTTTAATTTTTTTTGGCAAAGAACATGGAACACTAGTACCTGATAAAATCTGAAGATAAATGCTATTTATCTATAACTTTATCTCCGAGTAGTCAAAAAGATATTTCTCTGTTCACATATCATTTTTATTTTTTACCAAATAAACATTTTTTTATTAAAATGCAAAACATAATCATAAGTTCATGAAACATACATTAAACACACATTTTTTTTAAAATTTCAGATGCTGTGTATCATGCTATCCCCACTGCAGTCTACACACTGCTTAAACTAACTGTTTCCTACTTGACCTTTTTAATTCTCATCTATAAATATTTCGTACTTTCTGTTGTTTCCAGTATTTCAAGGCTTTTTGGAAGTCAAACTTTGTAGTTATATGTCGGATCACAACTATTTAGAGTAATTAAACCAGCTGATTTAAACAAATAAATTCAGTAACAAAACAATTTTTTTATGTGAATTCTTTACATCACTCACGGACACCGAATTAACAGTTGTTATAATCGATTCAGTTCAATTTGTTTATTTCGACTCGAACATATTTATAGACAACAGTTAGCGGCAACATAATTATCAATACCTCTTTAATCATCGGTAATTTCTAAAAATCAAACGCGCAAATTATTCATTTTAAACGTATAATTCAGAATTGAATTACACTCTTTCAATCAACTATGCATCTCGCAAACACAAAGGATGATTACGTCATACGTGAAAAGTTACTTTGTTCATGGAAAACTTTGATTGACAGTTGAAAAAAAATGATCGGTTTCAATTAGACGCTGGATGTTTTAACTCTATGCAAGGGAAACCTTGATCTTGGTCAGCCAAACGATGGCGTTGCCTAGCAACCTATACGATGTTGGCACGGGGTGTAAACATATATGCCGAAAATTGCCTGAGGATGTTTGGATCAGAAGTAACCGAATATTGCAATTTGCATTCCCACATGTGCGGCGACACTTATGCAAGGATTAGAGAATATACCAAATATTGGTTATAGTTGTAATTTGCACTTCGCTAGCGTCCAGAAAAAAAGCGATGTTGCTAATTTTAAGGCGACTTAAAACTTCGCCGTGACCAAAAAAAAAAGCGAAGTGACGGAGAAAAAAGCGACTTTGTCGCCCACGTCGCCCTCTAGTTTGAGCCCTGAGCGTACCTTTTTTAAATCATCAGCATGCTGCTTCTTCAATTCACTCACTCTCTTCTGCCATTGTTTATCCTGCTTGGCAAACTGAGACTGCATCGACTGTTCTACTGTGTGTACCTAAAATACATGTTTACAATAGAATTACTTGTTAATGGAGTGGAATTATTATAACGGGTTTGAGGTTTGTATAGAGAATTCCACCCCGAGGGATAAATCTTTTGGCAGGAATGAGTTGTTGTTTTTGTATGGTGTTTAGCGTCGCTTTCAACAATTTTTCAGTCATATCATGACGGTGTCTACTTGAGACAGTATTCTAAGCGCTATCACACTGGAGTATCATGCCGCAGACACATAGCATGATACCCCACCCGGTCACATTATACTGACACCAGGCCAACCAGACCTAGAACTCTCCTCTAAATGCTGAACGTCAAGCGAGGAAGCTTCTAGTACCATTTTTAAAGTCTTTGGTATGACCCGGCCGGGGATTGAACCCACGACCTTCCGCATGCGAGGCGGACGCTCTACCACTTGACCATGCCGCGGTCTGCCGTGAAAAATCCATGAATAATTCTATTAATTTTCTTGCATACCCAATGAATAATTATTTATTTTAATCCACCATTTACTTTTATCACAATCTTTTTTAAGGCATCAACTTACAAAATTGATATCACACACATATTTTTATTTGTCACTGCCTAGATGATTTCAACAACACAGTGTGAGAATCTCAGCCCTAGGGTGAGACAGAAATATCAAACCCCGGTTAAAACACAGATACCAATATCTGGTATGCAAGAATATTATTCATTATCAACAGAGATGCTCTATTCCACAACAGCTCTGCCTAGTGAGTGCAACATAATTATGATATGAAATCAATTAATAGAAATAAACAGGACTCAGGTAGTCCATCCAGTACAATCATTCGAGATTGATCAAAACTCATCCAACAAAAAAATTAATGGAGTATATTTAAATATTGTACAGATTTATTATCTCACCTACAGATATGTAAAATAATATGGTCAGAAAAAATGGAGTTCAAGATAATTTTCAACTCATATCATTTTACATATGGCATATCCAGTTTTATTGTTGGAGAAAGATATCAGAATGAACCTGAGTAATACGAATGCAAGTAATTGGCAAACTACATCTCACAGCTTTGGACTGAACTAAAATATCTATAACAACCATAGCACTGAGAGATTTTGAGACAGTACTTAAGCCATCACAGTCAAAGAGAACCAGTATAAAATAATATAAAAAAGTATGCACTTCCGCGTATTGGTATATTCTTGTTAAAAAACAACAGGGGGGAATATATTTTATTTGAAAAAAAAAATAAATTCATTGAACCTGATCTTGTAGCTGCTCCCTCAACATTGCCACCTCCTCTCTCTGCTGTATCAACAACTCACGGTCATTCTCATCGTCCTGAAGGTCACCGAGGTTTGACCTCTTGCCCTTCGCATTATGTAGGGCACGCTCGGATGCTTGGTACTTCTCATGGAGTTCCTTCATTTCCTTGGAAAACATGTCTCGCATCTTGTCCATCTCATTCTGTGAAATGAAATCATTAATAAATGAATTTAAACATTGATATTTTAACTTGACGCTCCATTAACATACATTAACTTCAAGCAAATATTATTTTTAGTTTTTATAATATAAAGTTCAAAATATAACAAAATATAACAAAATTGAATAAACTTTGTTAAAGAACTAAAATTATGAACATTTTTTAACATCAACTTCAGATACAAGGGAGAATACAGCTTGTGTCACATTACGATTGAAAGGCTAACAAATAGAATCTGATATTGGTACCTTAATTGGACACATGTATCAGGGGAACATTACTATGCAAATTCATATTTTCTAACAATTAATAAATCAAACTATTAATTTAATTTCTAATATTTATATTGCACTATGCGCACTATGTTAATACAATCAGTCCCATTTTCATGGGCATTAATAAGGTCCACATATGGGATGAAATATGAATTAATGTTGTTGGGATATTCCACCAATCAACGTCAGGAACCACCATAGCCTCGTTCAGACAAAAAAATGAAGTGCAAACTTCTTGGGTTTTGAATTAGTGAGAAACAAAAGTAATACAAACTGAGGTGACCTTATAGTGAAATACATGTAGTTCTATTAACATAGTTACAAAAAATTGCAGTGCTCACCTCCTGTTCTGCTGATATTTCTTCTCCATTCTTTTGTACAAACTTCGGAGCATTTTGCTGTGTGAAATTCAATAATCAACTATTACACACTATGTACTTCTTGATCAACAGATAAAAATATACAAAACCAATTCTTAATTACTTAAATGTAAATCACACTCATCTATAATCAATGCATTAGGCAATCAGCTGTGTCAAACATGGCCTTGACTCTGAAAGTTACTGCAGCACTTTTTTAAGGGGTAGCCCACTGAATAAAATTAGATATCTTGATATCCAAAGGCCACAATGTCAAGCTTACCGGTATGTACCTGTGATAAAGTTGTTTCCTTAAGTTGACCATTTCAAAATCTGGCATTTGGATACAAAATATGGAGTAGACACAAAATACTACAAATATTTTTTTATCTTAAAATCACTAAAGACTTTGACCTTTGAGCTACGGGTCTAGGCCATGTGTGCAACATGTCATCTTACTATGCTATATTGTGCCATGTTGTTTCAAAATTTGTCAAGATATGGAGCGGACATGAAATATTGTACCCATTACTGACTTTACACCTTTAAGTGTGATCAAAACGTCTGACTTATGGACCCCGAGTCTTACAGGTGTAACCCCACCATTGATTTTTGTTCTTTATTCTATAGTAAATAATAAAAGTTTGAAGGCTTGTCATTCATAGAGGGTCCCAAATGAAAGAAGTGAAACCTACATTTTACTGTTTGTCAACCTCTGCACTATCAAAATATGATGAGAAAAGTAGGGGTCATGTGTCATATAAGAGATTTTTTTTCTGCTCAGTGTGTACACTGGTGACAAAGTGAAAGTAGACTTCCGAAATCATGAATTCATACCCCAATTTCCAAGCATCATTTTTTTTTTCTAAATTCACAATTCAAACATGACAATGCTATCAAAATGTTCAAAATACATCAATAATGCCATTCAAATAAAAAAATGAGCATTAAAAATAGGAAAATGCATTTTTAAAGAAGAAGAATTGAGGATTATTTACAACCGCCATTATGCGACTACCCCACGGAAGCACTTCCTTTTTGCAATGGTGGCACTATGCCTATAAGGAAACTCTTTTTTTTTAATTTCATAATTACCTCATTTTTGCTAAGTACTACCAATTTGAAGTAATACTGCCAAGTTGCAGGCATTAAATACTGAAACTTTTGTCAAAATACCACTTTTTACATGATCATTATATACAGGCGCGAGATGTTGACCGACATGCAATTTTGATGTGTTCGACTAATTTTACCCATAAATTTTTTTTTTTACCTAATTCCATTAAAATTTTTACACCAAAACAGTCTCATGATACACTGAAGACATTATCTTACCAAAATACATTATTCAATACAATGTACATGCTAAAAATTGCACATTTAAATCATCCAAAATAAAAAATCTTCAAAATTTTGTGATTTTTCATGAAATTTCAATGTAAATATGCACATATATGCTTTATTTGAGGCATACACTTGCCAAAATGAGTTTTTTTTATGAAGCAAATGTCTCCAATTTGTCATTTAATACTATGAGAGTGTAGAAAAGAGGTTATTTTACCTACAATTAACATTTTGGAAAATCACCCCCATTTCACTCAAGTCTCTCTTATAGGTGTAACCCCACCATTGATTTTTGTTCTTTATTCTATAGTAAATAATAAAAGTTTGAAGGCTTGTCATTCATAGAGGGTCCCAAATGAAAGAAGTGAAACCTACATTTTACTGTTTGTCAACCTCTGCACTATCAAAATATGATGAGAAAAGTAGGGGTCATGTGTCATATAAGAGATTTTTTTTCTGCTCAGTGTGTACACTGGTGACAAAGTGAAAGTAGACTTCCGAAATCATGAATTCATACCCCAATTTCCAAGCATCATTTTTTTTTTCTAAATTCACAATTCAAACATGACAATGCTATCAAAATGTTCAAAATACATCAATAATGCCATTCAAATAAAAAAATGAGCATTAAAAATAGGAAAATGCATTTTTAAAGAAGAAGAATTGAGGATTATTTACAACCGCCATTATGCGACTACCCCACGGAAGCACTTCCTTTTTGCAATGGTGGCACTATGCCTTACAGGTGACAATTGTCTAATTGTGGTGAACATCTGTGCCATGTTATTTCAAAATTTGACAGGTGGTTTAAAGATATGGAGCAGACATGAAAAGTAGTGTACTTACATATATATATATTCAAAAACAAACTACATGTAATAATTTCAGTTCTTATTGTTGTTGATTATGATTCCAACTAGGACGATGCTCAATTCGCAGTAATTCCAATAGTTTCCCTGAATACTTTTTTTATTAAAACTGCTCTACCATTACTCCTATTAGACTAGTAAAGTGAACACCTTGTTCCTGCATCTCAACTTTGAAATATGACACCTAGCATTCACATATTTATATATTATGCAAATACCTCTAGACTTCAAGAAATGTTTGAAACACAAACCTGATTCTGTAAACTTTTTCTCGCCTTTCTCTCATGTTGCAGTTGACCTTCTGTCTGCTTTAGACGTTCACGGATATCGTTCATCTCCTGTTCCAAAGCTGTGCCAAGTCTCGGGTCCCCTGTCTGAACAGCCCCTTGTTCTGGGGTATTTGAGTCCTTGCTGCTTGGAGAGAAGTCACCATGACGGCGAGTGATATGGGACTGGAGAAATGAACTGTTGAGGAAAGCTTTGGAACAGAATGGACACTGAAATGTGATGAGTTTCCAATACATTATGTACAGTTTTAGTTATTTCTAATAATTTATTCAAATAGGGTTTTTATGCTATCAACACATAACAGGTTATATAAGGCAGGTGAAGGAAGACCTTAGAATAAATCTGAGTAAAACCACAGTTTTTACCGAGTTACTAGCAAACTTTAACATAAAGTTTTTGGACTGAGCTCAGCTCACACCCACAATACCTTAAATCACTTGGCCATGAAGGAACTGCTCCCAAGTCCGCTACCTGGGTAGAACCAGTACTGAAATGTTATTCTGAGAGGCCATCAGGTTAAGCTGGGGAATGAATCCATGACTTCTACCTTTAGCAGTAAACACTCTATCCACTGAACTACCACTGTATTTATTTTAATTAACAATACATAACAAGTTAAAACAATATATTAAATTCAGACAGTTGAACATTATATGTATATTGAATGATTATGTTAACAAGATCTCTACTTATAAAGACGCAGATCAATCTATATATGTTGTAAAAGGGTAATGACATATGTAATATCTCCTATATAATTGAACAGAAAAAGCTTTTGAACATGTTCTGGAATAAAATTCTATCTTCTGAACTTCGGTAACATAAGAGCAGTGTTACTGTTACATCTAAACAATAATTTAAATGTGAGCATTAACTTTTGTATATTAGATATAGAGATAATATACAGAAAGTTGCAATTACTGTGGGGCAATGTTGCTGATTTAAACAATAAAATAGCACTTTTTTTATCCTATTTTTTTTATGGGATTTTATCAATTTACGATTTTTGAATGCAGACGGGTGTATCAATGTCTTTGTTAGGAATGACTCTGGCAGCAATTTGAAATTTTAAAATGTGGTTATATAGGGCTGACTGATATATCCTCATGTGGTTCATCAGCAGTGAGATTGAGAATCCATTAAAATTATATGTATCAACTCTTAAGTATGATCCAACTGACAACTGAACACACATTTTCCACCTATGACACAAATAAATGGGATCTGTACCATTAAGGTAGCACCCCCACCCCCAACCCACCCACCCACTCTCCCAGTTAATATACGTACTTAGTTTAAACTTATTAATTTTATTACTTTGATTATGAAACAATTTCTTACAACTTAGAAAAATCACGCTTGAAGTCTTCCTTGGTAGAACCAATACTAAGCATATGCAGAAAAAGTGTCTTGCCTAAGGACACCAAACATAGCGGTGGCGGAAGATCAAACCCACAACCCTACGATCATGGGTTTGGTGCTCTACCACTGGACCACGCGCGCCATGAACTTACTTTATTATAGCTGCCCGACCCTGCATGTATAAGCTGTTGTTGGGCTATTAGCAACTTTTTACGTTTATGGCTTTCCTTCTTCACAGCGACCAGTTCTTCTTTAAGTTTGGCAAGCGAAGACTTTGTCTCCTCATGATCCTGAAATGTAATAAAACTAAAATAAACCCATTACAATTGTACATTTTATGTTTACATGATTCATTTGCTTGAATGCTTAGCGTCATTTTATGCCATCATGTGCTCACAGACAATCACTCCACCCTAACCATTCATTCTCTTTCCTATCTCCATAACTGTTATCTTTCCCTCTTGAATCATCAGTAAGAGTTGAAAGACAATGAGATGTTATGTCATGTGTCAATTGTCATGATGACCGTGTTTGGGGATCTTGCACAAGTCTTTTCAGACATATCAAATGTCATTTTAATTTTTAGATTAAATAATAATAACTATGTAATTTTTTTTGTTAACATAATTCTACTTTATATTTTTACATGAAACAATGGCCAAGCTTTTGTTTTTTAAAATAAAATAAATACAAATGTTTTTTTTTATTTTTAAATATTTTTTGGCACAATTTTATTTGATTTTACACATACAGGAAAATAAAGCATGGAACCTGTACTTAGCGCAAATGGCTTAAAAACACAAATTTAAAATTGCAAAATTAGTCTAATTGGATAGGTATAATATCATTTATAACAAAGTAAATTTCACCTCAGACTGTCAAAATATATCAATGTTATGCAAACAATTCAAGTCACTCAACATTAGACTTACCTCCTGTGATTTTTTCCCATTGGCTTCTAAACTAGACAATTTGGTAGTAAGATATTCTTGTGAATGCTGGAAAAATGAGACAAGTTTATTGAACTGTCAAATTAAACAAAGTATATAATGATTTGAATATATATACCAGTATGTGAATCCACAAGCTAAAATAGCATGTAAAGAATTAATTCACAGGTAACGAATTTCTTATACATAAAATAGAAGTTGTCTGTAACCCAAGATGTTTTATAATATGTAGATCATGCAATATGATCTTGAATAAAAAACATTACAGTTTGAAGTAAAATTTGTCATTTTGTTGTTTTTAGTTGTAGTATACATGTTTTATAATCACTGCTGGGAATGGTCTCTGTGTCTTCAAATTCCTTCAACATATAAAAAGTTAGAAAACAGAAAATCAATTTCATGTGCAAGATAGAGCATATTCATATTTAATATCAAGTAAAGAAAAGTATAACAGGAGTACAGGAGATGCAGTGGTCTGGTGGTTAGCATGCATGTTCTTAGACCCAGAGGTCTCTTGTTTGATTCCCAGTGGGGTTTCATGAGGTTTTTCAAATGTTCTCTCACAGTGTCTTATTGCGGTAATGAACTGTGAAAGCATTCAATCATTTGGAAGGGAAATAAAGCAGTCGGTCCCATGTTCAGGGAGAGTCATACCAAGTGCATGTAAAAAAGAATTCAAACAGTCCAGATTACCTCACACAGCAAATTATATGAGAAATGATTCAAATCTATAAAATATTACTATTAACAGCTGTATATAAACTTACCAGTAAATACTCTATAGACAACTGTGCAAGTTTGAAAATTTTGATGAAATTTGGATCAACCATGCGTACATCCTGAAAGGAAATTATTATAAAGTATAAAATTTTGTCAGAGACCATACACATTTGTATATATTGGATGCATATAACATCACAGTATCTTGGAAGACTTTTTCATTTTCACAGGGATTGTACCCTAGCTTAAAATTTAAATGAGGGAAAACTTCATTCGAGAAAAATCAATATTTTCTTTTCCAAAACTACAGTCAAACCTGTGCTAACGGTCACCTGTTATAAGCAGCCACCTGCCTTAAGCGGCCAGTTTCAGACCCTCCCGTCGAAATTTACTATATAATTTAACTGCAATAGGCGGTCACCTGGCCGACGCGGCCAGCGGCCAACATTTTTGGTCCCAAATGCATTAAAAACCTCCTAAAACGGCCACCAAATGAACAAATTTAACCGTTAAATATCGCTTTTGGCATATAAATATTTCATTACGGCCACAGAATTAATATTTAATTAAATCACTTATTTATTTCTCTCCCAAATCCAGAAGATCACTTTATAAAGGAAATAAACACAATATTTTACGATTTTGTATGGGAAGGAACTGCTAAAATTAAACAAACTGTTATTGTTAAACAATATGTAGAAGGAGGTTTAAAAATGATAAACATTACGGCATTTATTAACTCACTAAAAGCAACATGGATTAGAAGACTGCTATGTAACGGCGGAAATTGGACTAAAATAATAGGTAACGATATTTGTTTACCAAATTTATTAAACTTTGGGAACGCTTTCACCAAAAAAATTATTAATAAAATAAGCAATACCTTTTGGATTGATGTACTGAAAGCACACAGGGCTTTAACAGAACAAACTAAAATAAACTTGGAGGAAGAATTTCTTCAAACACCAATATTTCATAATGAAAATATTCAAATAGGTGGAGAACCAATAAGTAAAAAATTCTGGAATGTTAAGGGGGTGTACTTTATAAATGACATAGTTTCAAAGGGAGGAGAATTTTTAACAGAATTAGAATTTAAAAACATGTACAACATAAAAACAAATTTCATAGAGTTCCGTGGAGTAATCCAAGCAGTAAAACAATATGCCAAATATACTGAAATTAACATGGGTAACACAAAATTACAAAATCCACTACTACCCGTATATGTTAAAATTTATCTTAAGTCAAAAAAAGGTTGTAAGGACTTTTATAATCTGTTAAATAAAAACTATGAAAAACCAACCGCAATACAAAAATGGGAACAAATTTACAATATTTCAGAAGAAACTTGGAAAGATATATTCATGTCACCTTTCAAATGCAAATATAGTTCTACTCTCCAATGGTTTCAAACCAGAATTAATCATAGAATATTACCCACAAAAAAATACTTATATACAATCAAAGCTACTCCTAGTCCCTTATGTCCATACTGTGATCAGGAAGAAACAATAACCCACTTATTCTGGACATGTCAAACAACCCGGTCCTTTTTACAAAAGGTACAGTCCTGGCTAAGAAGAAATAATGTCATAATACCCTTTATAGAAGAATTATTTATTTTCAATATAGGAGAAAAATTCACAGCTGAAGAATTATTCATTATCTTAGATATTAAATTTTATATATTCTCAGCAAGAAAATTAAATTCTCCACTTTCAATTATCGCTCTCAAAAACAGACTTATGTGTTCTTTTAAAGCTATAAAATATAATGCTGTTAAAAACAATAAATTTGCATCTTTTGAAAAGAGTTGGCATAAATATAACAATATTCTCTGTATTTAAGTTACATACATGTATTGTAAGAACAGTTTCATTCATACATTGTATTCCGTTTCCATCTAAACAACCTGTGTATCTATATATAAATATACAACTATATAACCTAGGAATAATAAAAAAGTTGCCAGTTTTATTAATTAATCTATTGCAGATAGATAATTATATTGTCTGACCAAACTTAATCCTGCCAGTTAATTACATAACATCTTAAACATTTAAAAAGAAAAATGAAGTATCAACAATCAAAAATTAACAATGCACACAGTTTAGAGTCCAAACACCTCTTTTGCAGCTGCAAATAGTCAAAAATAGTAAAAAATATCACAAGAATATGAATAAAGAAGGCGAGTGTGGAGTGAAAGTGATATTGTAATGTTATTATCTTTTGATTGTATATCTTTATGTAAATATGTAACACAATCTGAATAAATGGGCTATTACAGCTGAAAAAAAAAAAAAAAAAAAAAAAAAAAAAAATATTTAATTAAAGTTCTAAAAACCAAATAAATCAAATAATTATAATAAATCTTTAATTTAAAATAAGTTTCTTTTAGTTTAAACTTTCTGAATTGGCCGTAAACAAACCAAACAAAGCTGTTATTGTGTTCTACATATTCGCCATTTTTCTGACTCAAACCAAACAAAGCTGTTATTGTGTTCTACATAATCGCAATTTTTTAGAATCAAACACGAGTGTAGTGCGTGATAATTTTCACATCTCTATTTTTAGCTCGCGTCAGATCAAAGTGTTTTGTGTAAACACGTTAACTGTGAAAAAGTCGGCATATAAAAAGACTTAAGAAGCTAACGTTTTTGAGACGATAATTAGAATGGCAGTTTGTTCGTGCTTTTAACGAACGATAAGGAATTAACTCATTAAGTTCACACTTGTAAAAAGCGCTAATTGTGGAAAATATAAAATTTGAAAATGATTTATTGTGACTTAAATCATAAACGTTTTGATTGTCAGCGTGTAAACAATGCCACCAAAACGAAAGTGTTTCACTTTGGATGAACGTGTTGAGGTTGTGAAATTGTGCCAATATATAAAAATACTTCGCTAATCTGGGTGAAAATTGATGACCCTGTAGTAGGCAGCCACCTGTCTTAAGCGGCCAATTTGGCCCTTTCCCTTGGCTGGCTGCTTAAGACAGGTTTGACTGTAATGAACTACTGAAAAATTAAATTTCCAGCAATGGAAGTATTGTCCACAGAGGTATTGTTATTGCTGTCAAAATTTGTAATAACTCCTAAATAAGTTAAAAATCCAGAACTTTATGCCATGCACAAGTCGCCTGATCACATACAATGCTATTTACAATTGGACGCTTTTTTTTACATACATGTGATGTCATTAAAACATTGTTATGTTTTAAAAATATGATATGCATATATACACACACACACATGTACTTAATTAATTAAAAGGTACCATTCAT